>CM035227.1:74601520-75201520 GCA_020226215.1 Sindora glabra
AGGATTAGGAATATTGTATGCCTTAGTTCTATAAAAGAAACTTGAAGACAACACCTTAAAGACACATAAGCTACCATTAAATTCTAAAATCACTCTAAAACGCACCTATCCTAATCCTAAGAGAGAGAGACATATTCTAACAGTTTTGTGGAAGGTGAGAAGTCCTTATTCACTCTATGTAGATACTGTAGAAATATTGTACCTTCTAGCTAGCATTTGATTCGTGATTCATCCCACTTTCTTAAGGTTTTGTTTAGAAAGAACATAAGCATAGAAAAGGTAAAACCTTAAACATTGATTTATGCCTTTTTACATAGATCTTAGGTAGAATTTGGATCAATTTCTTTTTTAATTTCCCTGCATATGATGATTAGAAACCTAACAATACTAAATACCATCAATGATTTTAAAGGTTCCATTTAGGATGTCAAGTATCTTTTACTTTTTAGTAATTGATTTTTTATTCCTAAATACAAGTTATTTTATAAACTATGCTGAGAACTAGAACAAACCAAATGGAACTAGACAATAAAGAGTCTATAAACTCTCTCTATAATAAAAGTAAGGATGAAACACCAGTTTGGGTAGTTGTTTTACAACAAACCTTAGAGAGGGTGTTTAAGCAAGGTAACTAAACTAGAGGTAGGTAGGGTAATATGTAGCTTTCTCTTCTAACACCTCATCAAGATAAGCAACAATTGATCTATGAATTTTTAAAGTTGAAACCCCTAATTATAATGGTATCAATCCATCTATTGTTTCTTACTAGTTCTAAATTGGATAAAGAGAATTTGTAAGTTGCTAGGATGTAATGAAACCACTGTGGTGGAGCTAATAGGTGTTAGCTAGAAGATATAGTATACCAGTGTATAGTCAAAACATCAAACCAAAATTAAAAGGTAAAAATCCTATCAACTAGACATAACTCTAATAAAAATCAAAGGATCATTTTCTTATCCTAAAGTCTGAGAGATGCTAAAGCTTTAAACAATTAGTTCAAGGGTCAATGACTATAGCATAATATGTTGCTCAATTTACTTGACTTTCATGGTTTACTAGGTATCTAATGCTAATAGAAAGGGCTAGAGTGAATTAGTTTCTACGAAGGCTTTATAACTATTGCTACAACCACATCAATGTTGCTAATAACATGACCTATAAACAAGTATTGAATTTAGCCATTAAAATAAAGATACACTCTAAGGAGAGATATAACCAAGAAGCAAGCTTTGTAAGAAAAAGATAAGGTCTAATGGCAGAAGAAGTACTAGAAGGCCAAGCAAAAGTACACGAAGTGCACCAATAGGAGTGTAAAAGTAGCTTTAAAGGCAAAAGATTGCCTAAGTCCAAGTGTTACATCTAGATTAATGAACCCATTTAGAAGAACCTACTTAATGCCAAATCCACCATATGGACCTCATTTCTATAATCAATACAACATGAATCATATTAGACCATGTGAATCCTACTTTAAATGCAAATAAATAGGACATAAAGCATAAGAATGCATGATGAATTAATATAGGCATAATGTTGCTACTAACATTCAAGTTTGTAGGCATCTAATTTAGTAAGATCACTAATTGTTATGAATTCAGATTATTACATGCAGGGAATTTCAAAATTTTGATCCGAATTCTACCTAGGATCCATGCAAAAAGCATAAATCAATGATTAGGGTTTTACCTATTAGGCATTCGTGTTTCTACTGATCAAAACTTGAGAGTGGATGAATCGAATGTCGACCGGAAGGTACAACATCTCTACGGTATCCACACGGAGTGAACAATAACCTCTTGCCCTCCACGAATATGCTAGGATATGTTTCTCTCTCTAGGAATTAGGATTTGATGTTTCTAAGTGATTTAGGGTCTTAGGGGGCTTATAAGCGTGTGCATAATATGTTGCCCTCAAGCCCCTTTTTATAGAACTTAGGCAAGTTACAATCCTAATCTTACTAGGATAATGCTTCCAAAATTTATTTGTGGCAATATAAGTTACTAGCCACGAATATAATTTTCTTGTCATGTTAGTACTTATGGTTAGAAGAATCTTGTGACAAAAAAAATTATTTATGCTACAAGACTTTTTTTTCTGTGGTAATTTTTTTGCCATGCTTATTTGTGCCACATGACCATTTAACTAGTATTTTCATGCCTAAATAGCATAACTACTAAAATTTTGATCTTATGCCATGATTTTAATCATGGCACAAGTATTAATTTATTGTAGTGATTATTTGATAAATAATTAATAATTAAATTATAAATAGGTATATATATAATTAAGATATAAAATCCTTATTTTAATAAAATAATAATAAAAATTTAATATAATATTTTATTAGTAATTAAAAAATATTTTTATGAAAAATAGTAAGTAATTAGATATAGTAAATAATTTTATAATACAAATTTTATTAATTAAAATTATTAAATAGGTTAAATAAGTTAACTTACTTTAATACGTTTAATAAATGAGTTGACTTGAATGATACATATTACCACGTTGCCATAATGTATCAAAATAACTATCTTTAATCAATTGTGAGGTATATGGGCTAGTTAGTTTAGATGGGTAGAGTACATGAAGGTGCACTTGTGAAGATCATAAAATAGTTTATAATTGAAGATGATGCGAATGGTCCTAAATAAGTGTGGCACTGTAAATTGCTATGTAGTATCATGGATTGGCATCTTAGCTTTAGAGTTCCATATCTATAATTGTAAATAACATAACACAAGTAAGTCATAATGACTTAATGAGTGATACTTCAATCATACATTCAGGTTTATATTAGGCTACTATATACATATACTAATGATCAAGTGAATATGTAATGGTCTTACTAATATACTACAATGCCTTGATATTCCAGGATAAGGTTCACACTAGCAATGATTATTTAGCAAGCATTTACAAAGTACGTTGTCAGTGTGTACCTTTAGATTACCCTTTTCCAAAGGCTAGGACTTGAATCATATCCCATCATACAAATCGATGAATACATACAACACGTAGCATATAGCATTATTTGATAAACAATTATGATAATAATTAATTCAACTATTGGATATAAGACAATTTTTTTCTATGTATGTAGCGAATGCAATGTAAAATAGAGCTATGCTATCCATCCTTACATCCAAATTATTAACAACCCTTTATTAATAACCAATATCATAATATGAAAGCATATACCATCCTTATATCTGCATATATGCAATGTCAGCCTCCTTTCACTAACAACTGCATTGTCAACATCCTTTCATTGAAAATCAATAACATAATATATAAATATATACATTACCATCCTTATATCCACATTGTTAGCCTTTTTTTGCTAACAATTAATATCACAATGTATCAATATATTTATATAGCATGCTTTTGCCATATCATAACTTATGACATTTTACATAATTGGTGTATATCATGACATAAATTTTAAGGATGCATTCACAAGAAATAAAATTCATAAGTGTAACTTCTAACTGGATGCTCAATTATGCACATCAATCATAACTTCAAGAAATTAGTAAATTTCAAAGAAGCATCCATATCACACAAAATCACATAATTATTTTATAAACTAATCACATTTCTTTACTACTCTCTAGCAGTTCCATAATATATCAAGAATTGATAAATTTTAATGAAATTTATGGGTTAATGGGGCACCCAAAAGATGTCACAAATAAAATTTTTTAGAGTTCCATTTTAGTTTAATAGATGAGGAAGAAGAGCATATGGGGAATAAGTGCTAAATTCCATTATATTTGGACAAAAAAAACTACAAGTGACCTCTTTCTGACATTCGAAATCCTATTTGGATAGGTTTCAAATGGACTTATACAATAAATGAATTAAATATACTTTTCCTCTTTTAATCATATTTTTTAATATGAAAGTTTTTATATAAAATAAATTATTATTTAATTAAATAAAATAAAAATTAATATTAGTGATTAATAGTCATTATTTTATTTTATAAAAAAGGGATATATCTAAAATTATTTTATAGCCTTTAGTGTAATCAACTTAACTTGATATTAAAATTAAATATGGCCAATAAACCTCTATTTCCTTTTTTTTAACCAATTATGGATCCAACTTTAGAGTGAAAAATATACTTCAAAGATTAAAATGAATCATCAAAGTTATTGGTGAAAAAATTAAGGAAGTTTATAATTATAAATTTAAAAATTTATATTTTTCATGGCATGTATTTTAGTATATTCTAAACTTTTAGTTTTTTCATTAATAGTGATAATAATTCATTTTATCCTTAAAGTATACATTGTACACTTCAAAGTAATTAAATAATGCCATAAAAATATGTGATTATAGATAGAGTATAGAAAATAACACACAAAGAGGGATAACTCAATTACAAAATAATTGTATTAAGTTTAAATTTTTTGGAGGTCATACAAAAGTTGTACTTGTAGATAAATACTTGCACATTTAGTGTTCATTTTACTTAAAAGAAAATGTTTTTGCTAAAATTTAATTATAAAATGTTAAAAAATATTTTATATATTTAGTATTCAATATGAAGAATTTAGATAAAATAAATTCTTCTATTTTAAAAAAGAATTTATTTTCATTTACTATCATAATTTTAGGTGCCATTCTTTTAACAATGCAAATATAAGTAATATATCACTTCTTTATTATGTAAATGATATTTTCTTATAAAATAAATCAAGCCTTAAATTATATCTTTAAAAATGTTATTTAATAAAATTTAAAGCTAAGCTTAATCATTTGTATATGTATATAATTCATGTCACCATCATTATGCATGGGTGGTTTTATATTATTAATCAGATAAACACAAATTCCTGAATACTTCTTATCGTTCTAACTTCCAGTGAATTTGAGGAATGAAATTTCATTTTATTAAAACCTATATCAAAATATTTTTCTTAATTTTTTAATAGAAACTTTGATTTATATCATTATACTAATTTTTAATTATTTAATTCATTCTTCTTTTAATTAAACTATTTTTAATTAATTAATATAAGTTTCATAGAGCAACACTTTTATGCTTAGGTAACTTTTTTAGGCATAGACACCTATAAAGATCAATGATCAAGATTTTGACATATTTACAAGATTGTTAAATTAACATTACTTTATTTAAATGAATGTAGAAGGTTTTGTTAACCTACTTCTATGTATATTCTAATTACAAACTTGAAACTAATATAAATATAATGAAAAATTTTCAAACAAGCTAATTCCAAAGTGATAAATTAGTGATAAAAATTAATTATTTATTATTAAAATTTAGGCTTTATATTTAATAAAAAAATATAATATTTTATATTATTTTATAAGTGAGTGTATGAATTTTACATGTGACACATACATAAAATATAATTCTATTATTTAAAATTAAAATAGAAAATTTTCAAACAAAATTTATTTTTGTAAAAAAAAAATTGATTGCTTAAGGAAACATTGCAAAACTTATATAACAAATTACATTTTTTAATAAAAAATTACAAAATCTTGTTTTTAACTTTTGATAGAAATTTTTTTGCTAAGACCACCAGAGGAAATTTAACTTTAGAAAAGAGTAAATTTAATGTTTGATCAGATTTAATGTTATATCAACACACCACTATATCAGTAATGTAACAAAGTCTCTCTTTATTTCCCTTTCAATTACACATCTAATATTGTGTAAACTTAATTATTGATAAGTTTTAACTAATATATGCAATGTCCAAACATAAAAATATTTTATTTTTGTAATTATAAAATAATAAAATTATATAAAATATTATATTTATTTCATATTAAATATAAACTATGAATTTTTTCAATATAACAAGCATTTAAAATGATAATAATAAATAATTATTTTTTATTATTAATTTATTACATTTTAATTAACTTGTTTGAAAAAACTTAACTTTATTTATATTAGTGGTAAGTTTGAGATTAGCATATATTGAGAGGTGAGTTAATAAAATCTTCTACATTCATTTAAATAGAGTAATGATAATCTAATCATCTTGTAAATATGTCAAAGTTTCAATCATTTTAGAAAAATTGCATCAACATGGAAGTCTTGCCCATTTTTCATAATAAAGTAAGTCACATTAAATATTATAGAATTATTATTAGACAATTTATATTTTAAAAGAATGACATGAAACTATTATGAATACATTGTATGTGGATGTCCATATTCATCTTTCATATTTATATACTTTAGATATACATTGTATGTAAATGTCCATATTCATCTTCCACATTTATATACTTTAGATATTCATGTATCCATTAAATATTCATCCCCCACATTCATGTAATAGAATTTAAGATGTAACCTTTGGATTACTTATACTTGTATCTATAAATAGGCACCTCATTTGTATTGAGATGATATGAAGAAAATTTAATAATACTTATCTTATTCTCTATCTTATCCTAAATCTTTTTTCTCTATTTCTACTGTATTATTTCATAATACATTATTAGCACGAATTACTCTTGATCACCTAAGCCATAAGAAAGCAATTATATTGGTAAGATCCTTCCTTCTTACTTGTTACATTTTGTATTTGCTTTTCAATCTTACCATCATGTCAAATCTTACATAACTTGAGTTTCTAGCTCTTGATATTTTAGGCAAGAACTATTTATCTTAGATATTAGATACTAAAATTCATCTTGATGCTCTAGGTCTTGGAAACACCATCAAAGAAGGAAATAATGAATTAATGCAAAATCGTGCTAAGGTGATGATTTTCCTATATCATCAACTCCACAAGGGATTAAAATCTGAATACCTTATAATGGAAGATCCACTTGTGCTTTGGAATAATTTGAAAGAAAGATACAACGACTAAAAAACTATTATTCTCTTAAAGGCTCGTTATGATTGGATACATTTTCAATTACAAAATTTTAAATCAGTTAGTAAATTAACTCTGTAATGTTTCGTATAAGCTTTTAATTAAATTATGCAGAGAAGAAATTATTGAGAAAGATATGTTAAAGAAAACTTTCTTAACTTTTCATGCCTCAAATGTGTTCTTACGACACTAGTATCGAGAAAAAGGATTTGAAAAATATTCATAGTTAATTTCATGTCTTCTTGTGGCTGAACAAAATAATAAGCTATTGATGAAAAATCATGAAGCTTGTCCAATTAGTTCTGCTTTATTCCCTAAAGTGAATGCAAGTATGAGTAATGATAGTGGATAAAGATAAGGACGTGGTTATGATTGAGGTGAAGGTTATGGATGTGGTTGAGGAAGAAATAATAAATATGTCCCTTAACACTAGAAGTGGAATAAGAAAAAAGAAAAATAAGTAGGCATAAGTGGATAAAAGAAGCATGTTCAAAATTTAGAAAGTTCATGTTATCAATGTGATATGAATGGACATTGGTCACATACCTATCATTTGGCAAAACACTTCATTGATCTTTATCAAGAATTAATGAAAGAAAAGGAGAAAGGTGTTGAAATGAATTTTGCTAATCTATATAATGACTTTGTCAATGATCCCATAATTACCACCCATTTAGATGTATTGGATTTCTTTGTTGATTCGTAAGAAAATAATGATGTTATTGGTGGAGAGAAATAATGAGAATAAGTTTGTATGTTTTAATTTTTTCCTTTGATTTATTTTATTAGAAAGATAAGTCAATTCAAAATTATAAAAAATATGAGTTTAATTTCATTTTCTTTTGATTATTTTATAATAAATTTATTTTAATTTATTTATTTTTTAAAAAAATGAATGGAGATATATGTCTTGAAGACAATGCAACAACTTATATGATCCTAAAAAATAAGAAATATTTTTCTCAATTAAACATAGGTGAAGCTTATGTTACTATAATTTCTGATAGTATAAGATTTATTGAAGGATCTGGACTAGCTATTATTATATGACCAAAAGGAACAAAATTTACAATAAAAAATGCCTTATTCTTTTCTAAGTCTTAAAGAAATTTATTGAGTATTAAAGATATTCGTTGTAATGGATATCACATAGAGAATGTATGTGAGGGAAATAATGAATACCTCCATATTACATGCATTGTTTTAGGAAAAAAATGGTGCTAGAAAAATTATATACTTTCTCTTTCAGCTTGTATTATTCAAGAATTAGTACAATTGAGATTCATGCTATAATAAACTAGAAGTTTATTGATTCAAAAATATTTACTATTTAGCATGAATAGTTAAGGTATCCTGAATCACTAATGATGTGAAAAATTATTGAGAATTCACATAGGCATCCATTAAAAAAGAGAGCTGAAGATTTTTCAATTAAAAGAATTCTCGTGCATTGCATGTTCTCTTGGTAAATTGATTATTAAGACATTACCAGTTAAAGTTAGAAATAAATCTCTACACATTTCTAGAATGTATACAAGGTGACATATGTGGGTTTATTTATCCACCATGTAGACCATTTAGATATTTTATTGTATTAATAGAGGCATCTAGCAAATGGTCTCATGTATATTATCAACTTGTAACTTGGCATTTACGAGATTGCTTGCTCAAATTATTTAATTAAGAATGCAATTTTCATATTACCCTATCAAGTACTATTCATGAAAGTGAATTCTCTTAACGATTATTGCATGTTAATTTGAATAATATTAAACATCCTATAACTCATGTTTATACACAAATAATTTAACTAAATCATTTATTAAACATCTTCAATTAATACTTAGACCTATGCTTATGAGAACAAAATTTCCTATTTTTGCTTGGGGACATGCAATTCTACATGTAGCAGCACTTGTGTGCATTAGACTAACTAGTTATCATAAATACTCCCTTTTACAATTAGCTTATGGTCAGGAGCCAAATATTTCTCATCTTAGAATTTTTAGATGTACAGTATATATTTCTAATAACTCCACTATAATGTACTAAGATGGGACCCCAAAGGAAATTAGGAATATATGTTAGGTATAATTCCCTATTTATTATAAAATATCTTGAGCCAATGATAAGGGACTTACTTACAATATATTTTGTTAACTGTCATTTTAATGAATTAGTTTTTCCAACATTAAGGGGAGAAAAGGACAAGCAACTATTTAAAGAAATTGCATGGAATACTTTGCAACATATTGATACGTCACACAAAGCAATGTGAACTTGAAGTTTAAAAGATAATCCACTTACAATGTATAGTAAATCAATTGCCAGATACATTTATTAGCCTAAAAAAAGTGACTAATTCACATATAACTAGTTGTCCATGCTCTTGTAAGGATTGATGTTCTTGAAGGATAATCCATTAATGAAAAAGCTAATGAGTCTAAGACACTCCAGAAGTATGGTAACCAATTAGTTTAAAAGATAAAATATCCACAAATGAAAGGAGCAAATATTCAAGATAAGCCCATTAAAGAAATAAATACTCTTGAAGAGTCTAGAGACATAACCAAATAGTATAATTCCAAAAGAAGTACCTAAAAATGATAAAGATGATAAAAATGAGAAGATCTTAATAAGTTATGTCTCTATGAGAAAAGATTGAATCGTAAAGAAATAGTTTGTTAACAAAATTTTTGCATATAATGCAGTGCTTAATGTTATGAATGATAATGAGGATCATGAACCTAGATCCATCAATAAGTGTTGACATAGATATGATTTGCCAAAATGGAAAGACTTAATTCAAGTAGAATAGAATTCACTTGAAAAACATTTAATTTTTTGGACTTGTAGTCCAAACACCTGAAGGTATAATATTTATTAGGTACAAATGGGTATTTATGCATAAATGAAGTGAGAAAAATCAAGTAATGAGATATAAAGCATGACTTATTGCTGAAGGTTTTACACAAAGATTTAGAATTAATTATGAGTTCACTTATTCTCTTATAGTAGATGTAATCATATTTCATTATCTCATTAGTTAGCAGTACATGAAAAAACTTGATATATGTCTTATGGATGTTATTACAAGCCTATTTATATGACTCACTAGGTCATGACGTCTACATGAAAATCCCAAAAGGATTTAAGATACTTGAAACATGTAATTCAAAGTCTTGGGAACTTCATTCAATTAAATTACAAAAGTCCTTGTATAAACTAAAGTAATCTCGATGGATGTGATATAATAGTTTTAGTGAATATTTGTTAAAAAAAGGGTATAAGAATGACTAAATATGTCCATGTGTTTTTATAAGTTGAACAAATTTTGGATTTTCAATTATTATTGCATATGTTGATGATTTGAATATTATTGAAACTTTTGAAGAGATTCAAATGGCAGTTGATTGTTTAAAGAAAGAATTTGAAATGAAAGATTTTGAAAAAGCAAAGTTCTGCCTTGGCCTATAGATTAGACATTTGAAAGATGGAATTTTTATATATCAATTAACTTATACCCAAAACATCCTTAAAATATTTTACATAGATAAAGCACATCTATTGAGTGCTCCAATGGTTGTTCGATTACTTGATGTGAAAAAAAATATTTTTTTTACCTCAAAATGATAATGAAAAGGTTCTTGATCATGAAGCATTGTATGTTAGTGCTACTAGTGCACTGCTGTATTTTGCTAACAATACAAGACTTGATGTAGTTTTCTTTTGTTAGCTTGTTAGCAAGGTTTAGTTCCTTTTTAACTTGAAGACATTCGAATGAAATTAAATATGTCTTTTAATACCTCTAAGACACTATTGATATGGGCTTATTTGATGGTGTTCCACCAAACAAACACTTGCTGTCACCTTTTCTAATCATGTGGAGATTATAATAATTCATGGAGCAAGTCAAGAATTTGTTTGTTTAAGGTTTATGAGTCAACATATTTGAGATATGTGTGGGTTATCCTTTTGCAAAAGAACTCTAACTATAGTTTTTGAGGACAATGCTACATGCATAACTCAATTGAAGGAAGGATATATCAAAGAAGATTGAACGAAGAACATTTCACCAAAATTCTTCTTTACTTGTAATCTTCAAAAGAAAATTTTAGTAAACCTATTTTACAAAGGCGTTACCTACCTCAATCTTTGAAAGATTAGTATACAAAATTAGAATGCATCAACTTAGAGATCTTCAATAATGTTGTGAACAAGGGGAGTGTACAAGAAATGGTATACTTTTGTTCCTTCACTAGGGTTTTTGTCCCACTAGGTTTTTCCTAGGTCAAAATTTTAATAGGGCATATTTCTTATACAATGGATATTCAAGGGGAGTGTTATGAATATATTGTATGTGGGTATTCATATTCATCTTCCATATTTATGTACTTTAGATATACATTGCATGTGAATGTCGGTATTTATCTTCCACATTTATACACTTTAGATATTCATCTCTCCCACTTCATGTATCCTTTAAATATTCATCCTCTACATTCATGTAATGGAATTTAAGATATAACTTTTAGATTACTTGTACTTGTGTCTATAAATAGACACCTCATTTGTATTGAGATAGATATGAAGAAAAATTAAGAATACTTATCTTATTCTCTATCTTATCCTAATTCTCTTTTCTCTATTTCTAATATATTGTTTCATAATAGAAATCTATTATTTATAAATATTGATTCTTAATAATATTTAAGCAAAGGATAGTTTAATACACACACACATATATGTATAATTTTAAACAAATTACATTAATTTTTTGTAAGGTTCAGTGTAATTATATTTTAATCCTTACTATTTTTAGAAATATGCATTTACTTCCATTTTTTATATATACTCACCTTCCTATTATTTTGTTTGAAATTTAAACTTACATTCACTTTAATTTTAAAATAATAAAAAATGAGTATATATTTTTAAAATAGAAAAATATGAATTTCATCAGATTAAATTTAGCAAAAGTAAGAAAAAATTTCCATATTTAACAGCATTTTACTTTAGTGAAAGTTGTTGGAGAAATAACTTCACCCTTGCAAGATTTACACTTACTGCTATTTTATATAAAAAATTGATTAAATAATATTTTATTTAAGTTGTAAGTCTTAATTAAAGCTATTTACACTAATGCTATCATTATGACGTGTTATATTAAAACGATAAGAACTTATTTTGATAATTGAATCGCTTAAATCAATTCGTAAGTCATCAACGGCTGTGAACATTTCTTACGACAAGTGCATACAAATAGTAAGATTCTGCCACTTGGATTGTTGTATGTTAGACAACCATCTTCAGCATTTGTACCATAGAATCTCCCGTTTCTCATATTTGCATAGGCTATAATTTGAATATATTTTTTGCATGGGTTTAAATTCATATTGTTGTTAGATTAAAATATTTTATATTATGAAAAAACATATGTCATTAAAAAATAATAGTAATTAAAAATTTTTATTTACTAAAAAGGGGTTTAATATTTTTTTATTGATATAATAATATAAAATTAATTTATATCAATAATAAATCAAATTTAAATTTTATTAATATCTTTGGATTATATGATGTATCTCAAGTATCAAAAACTCAGAATAATACGATAATTTTAAAGATTATTAAAATAAAATTATTTAATCTCCTGTATTAAAATATGGACCATTATAATTAATAATTCCCATTTAAAAATTTTATATCAAATACCGTGAGAAGCACCTTTATTTACAATAAGAGGATCACATAAATGTAAAAATAAATACATAAAATATTCCAACTAGGCTGCTGTCTTAATATAGGCAGCAATCAAAGACTGCAGCCCCATCTGAAATTGAACTTCTATTTCTTGTATCAGTTTGCTGTTTCAGGTCATTGTTTACTAGTATAGTCTATAACGTAATACAATAATATATAAAAGAAAAACGTAATAAAATATCATGAAGATTCTTCGGAAAAAGAAATTGTCTTTACCGTAAAAACCAAATCACTTATATATAAGACACTATAATATTAAGACCAAAAATTATTATTGGAAAATATTAATTTATTATACATTCTTTAATTTTACATATAACACAATATGAGTTATATTAATTTTATAATTAGTGTTAAACGAAATGACTTTGAATCAGGTTACCAAAAAGCAGTGACAAATATTTAATTTTTTAGAGACTAAGGAAATAAAAAAAGTCGGAGTTAAAATTTCTGAAAGTACACCAATGAATTAAATTGATAATATATTCATAAAGAAAGATAATATATTGTGAAGTGGAAAAAATGATATTATATGGAAAAAGGAGGGTGATAGCTATTTTTTTTTTGAAGAAAAATAATAGTAAGAATGTAAGTCATTTATCACTTATTTAATATTTTGGATTCAAATTTAGGACACCAAAAATAAAAGTATATGGTGTAATGCAGGATGCCATAGTAACACCAAAAATAAGGATGATAATTTTTAACCCAAATACGAAATACTTTACACAGATTTTGAAGGGACATACATGAATTTAGATCGTAAATGGAACATGCCATATCAAATGAATAATAGGCTCATACATTAACTTATTTAAGAATTTACATTAAAATTTTAAAAATAAGGTATATATAATAAAAAGAAAAAATTTATGTTAAAATAAAATGACAATAAAGTTTTAAAAAAACATTTAACTAATGATTAAAATATTTTAAGGAAAAATATTAGTAATTAAATTTGATAAATAAATTTATATTATAAAATTAATTAATTGAAATTATTAAACAGGTTAAATGAATTAACCCACCTTAACACATTTAATAAATTAATTAAACTCAATATAATATAACTATTATTTGGATTGAGTTTAAATTTAATTTATTTGGATTGTCACCGTTATTTGATACAATATGAATTTAACATGTAAACGCGAACTTCTAGCCATAATGGAAGGTGCTGACGTAGCGATAGTTATTCTAATAAATCTTCTATTAGCTCAATATAATTATATGATAATTATATATTATGACAACAATAATATTTGTCATGCAAAATATGATAAATAATTTAGTAAATATGAAATACTCTCATCAATTTTGGAATCTCTGTATTTTACTTTTTCTGACTTTAGAAAGTAGCAAATTAAATATTTTAACTATATAAAAATTTTATTTCATAACCATTGTTATTTAATTAATAATTTCATTTAATCACATAATTTTTTCAAAAAGATTTTAAACAATAATAACAATAACATTATATGTCCATTTATTATATCTTTTTTTTTGCATAATTTTTATGTTATATAATTAATAGAAATTAAATTAGATATATATAATTTTTATTAAATATTTGAGAATAAGTTGTGAAATTATATACAAAAATAATCTAATAAATTGATATAAGTAATATTGTGATTTTTGTTCAAAAAATTTAATAAGAAATTACATAATTTAATAATAGTTAATTTATTTAATAATTGATGTTAATTGTAATTTTTTTTTTTGTAATTTAAGGGTTTCATTTGTTAATGTTCAAAATTGGTAAAAATGCAAACACATTAAAGTTGAAAAAGGATATTTTACAATTTTTTCTAATGATTTATAAGATAGTATATGTACTTATTTTATTTCACACTGTCCTCTTCCTACACATTCTTGCAGGTATTGATAGATTTTTCTTTTTATTTAAGAAATTAAAAATAAAAATGAGTTTGATAGCACTTGAATAGTTTTAAGTTGTTGAAAAAAATATAATATGCTTGGTAGTGCTATATTTTAGTTTTTATTAATTGATATCTTTAAATATTAATTGATATGAAACTAGTCTTTACTTAGATAATTTTAAATATAAAGAATGATTGAATTATTTTTTATTTTTATAAATAGATGGGGTTTGAATAGAACTTTTATAGTTTTTAGATTGGTGAAAAAAGGTATAATATGCTTGGTAGTGCTTTAAATTTTAACTTATATCAATTGATATCTCTAAATATTAATTGATACAAAACTAGATCTTACTTAGATAATTTTAACTGCAAGGAATAATTGAACTAATTTTTGTTTTATATATAGATGGGCCTAAACCTAAAAAAAATTAAATTGATCAAAACTTCACATAAATTATCTTTTTTAAGTTTGTAATCTATAAATTAAAATTAGATAAAGAAAATAAAAATTGAGATGAGATAATTCGTGAAAAAGAAATGGAGAGAATTGCATACGAAAGAAAAAGAAGTAAATAAAAATAATGGACGAAAAAATTATGATTGAAAATTAGAAATATGAGGCAAAAAAAGGAAATGAATTAGTGAGTACTATTTAAAAATTATATTATTATTTTAAAATATAATAATTAAATTAAAATTATAAAATTGTTCTATATTTCTTTTAAAATTTAAGATATATAAATTAAAATTTAGAATAGGTAAATTTGACCTATTAAAAAGACAGTAAAATGGATTCCATTCCATTCCAATCTTTTTTCCATTTGTACGGAAGATAATACAGTCACGTGGGGCAATTGATGGGGGACATATCGCAATGGTTGGGACTAAAAATTTAAAATGTTGGTCTGCTCGCTGTTACGTCACCGGAAGACCCGTCGCAGATAATAAACGACGAAAAGTCTGCTGCTGAAGGGCCCTTTTGGAAAACGGAACTTTCAACGCGGGGCCATCATGGGTTTCCATTGACGCCTTCTTCACTGAACTAGTCTCATTTTCAAGCTCAACTTACACTGAAATATTCACATTTCAAGGATTCCAGCCCCTATAAATATCACAATCAGCAGAGCAATCTATCATCCAAACAAACCTGAATCTTTCTTTTAAGTTGCACTGCTTTTGATTTCGAAACAAACCTTAATCTTTCTTTGATTTCCACTTCTTTTGCACAAAACCTAGTTTCCGAATATGGAAAGAACTAAATCATCCCTTCTTCAAATCCAGCCCCCAACATATGGAAACTTAATTACAATACTTAGCATTGATGGAGGTGGTATTAGGGGTATAATCCCTGCCACCATTCTTGCTTTCTTGGAAGCCCAACTCCAGGTATACCCTTACATCTACGATAACATGATGAAAAATATGAGGAAATCTCTATTTATTGTTTATACCACGGTTTTAAATTGTATTTGTGCTTCCGATTACACAGCAATTAGTAAAATCATAAGAAAATCTACTAGTACATGATGATAAATATGAGGAACTCTCTATTTATTCATACCATGGTTTTAAATTGTATTTGTGCTTGCAATTGTATTACAATTTGTTAGTTTGTAACTGCAATTTTAAAATATTGATTCATATACATACTATAGATAATAGATAGAATGGAAATGGAAAAATATGAATTATATAAATCTGATCTAGACATGAACATGTAGGAGCTGGACGGTGAAGATGCCAGACTAGCTGATTACTTCGACGTGATATCTGGAACCAGCACTGGTGGTCTTGTAACTGCCATGTTAGCCGCTCCAAATGACAAAAAGCGACCACTTTTTGCTGCTAAAGATATTAAGCCCTTTTACCTCGAGCATTGTCCAAAAATTTTCCCGCAACCAAGGTATATAAATAATGAAGCACATAAAAAACCTGTCTCAATGAAAGCATCTAAACTATTGCTTTGAGTAGTGAATTACTGAGAAAGATCTTGTGATTCAAATGTCTGCAGAGGGCTTGGAGCAACGACGTTAGCAAAGATTATGAGATCACTTGGAGGGCCCAAATACGATGGCAAATATCTGCATTGGGTAGTGAAAGAGAAGCTGGGAGATATTCGTTTGCACGAGACTCTGACCAATGTAGTGATACCTACTTTTGATATAAAGACCTTACAACCAACCATTTTCTCTTCTTATCAGGTTTCCATCTTTTCCCCTTTCTTCTATCCACAAGTCTTTACCTCCTGTGTACGATTTCATTCATTTTGTGCGGTGGGGTTCATGGTCTTGTAATTAGATTTCTAAAAGTTCATAATTGCACCCTAGATCTACAAGAATGTAGCTACCTGCTTTCTAATTAATCAAGAGGGCAACAATAATTAAACCAGTTAATAGGAAATAAAGACACTTTATTGATAAAAACTAACTCAAATTCATGATGCAGCTTAAGAAGTCTCCTTTCATGGATGCTCAACTTTCTGACATATGCATCAGCACCTCGGCTGCACCTACATATCTTCCTGCTCATCACTTCGAGAACAAAGATGCCAAAGGAAACATTCATGAATTCAACCTAATTGATGGTGGTGTTGCTGCAAATAATCCGGTATAAATACTTATTAAATTTTCAAATTTAATTTAGACTACTAACTTTTGAAACATACTAACCATTTTTTCCCCTTAATTATGTAGACTTTGGTTGCAATGAACCAAGTAACCCAACAAATCATTGATGATAATCCAGATTTCTTCCCCATCAAGCCTATGGAAATTTGCCGTTTTTTGATAATTTCAATAGGCACAGGGACACCAAAGAATGAACAAAAACTGGGTGCCAACATGGTAGCCAAATGGGGTTTGTTGGATTGGCTAACCCACGGTGGTTCTTCTCCCATAATTGATGTTTTTAGTCAATCAAGTAGTGATATGGTTGATTTCCATCTTGCTACCATCACTCAAGCACTTCATGCAGAAGATAATTACCTCCGAATTCAGGTAAAATATTTGAAATTTAAGGATGTATTTGGATATATTTTTATTGTTATATTTTCAAAAACTGGTTATAGAAATAAGTTTTCAAATAGATTCTTCTATTTTATATCCTAAATCTCTGTTGCAATGATAAAATTAATAACTTCACACTCCAAATTGTAAAGCACCGAAAAATTGTGCCTAAATTATAAAGATACTAATTAATTTTCTTCCTTTTTTCTATCTTATTTTCTTTCTTTCAAGTAGAAAATTACTTTATTTAGATACCCTCATTATTAGTTGGTTAAATGTTATGTATAAGATTGTTCAAGAAAACAAGACTAATTAATTTGTCAAATGTGATTACAGGATGATACATTGCCTAGTATTGATTCTTCTGTTGATATTGCTACAAAAGAGAACCTACATAAGTTGGAGCAAATTGGGGAAAAGCTGCTAAAGAAACCAGTGTCTAGGGTCAATTTGGAAACTGGTTTATTTGAACCAAAGGAAAATGGAGGAACTAATGAAGATGCCCTAAGAAAGTAAGTAAAAATATCACAATTCACTACTTCATTAAATTTAAAGTAATACTTTATGTACTGAAAATGGATTTCAAAATTGAATTTTGAATGAAAATTAAAAATTATCATTAAATATAGGATGATAAAATAAATTTATAAAATTTAATTGAATGAATATTAATATTTATATTATATTAAATTTGACAATATTAAATATGATTTTGTTTCTAATAATCTTTTATCACAGGTTTGCCAAAATATTGTCGCAAGAGAGGAGGCTTCGAGAAATGAGATCACCACACACTAACAAAGCCTTATATTCTTAAATTCCTTAGATTATTATTGGCGGTGTATTTATTTATTTACTCTTTTTCCTTTGGCTTCTATAACTGTAGTCGCAGAGGATATAATAATATTAAAATTTGTTCATTCTTTATTTCTATGCAAGGATTCAGTCTCTCTTGTAAACAATGCTATTACATAATAATTGGTTAACATCGGATATTTAAATGATACATATAAAAAATTGACCAACGCTTAATCAAATGTTGTTGTATATGTATTTTTAATGTTTATTTTGAAATTGTCATAAAATATAATAATAACATTAGTTTTTTATAAAAAAATTAGTACCATTTTTTATTATTATTAGAAATAATATTAAATACTATTTATTTTCAAATAACCAATATATAATTTTTAGGAGTGTTAAATGGGTGCTCCAAATCAGATTAAATTGGGTTTGCACAAGTTTTCGCCTACATTTAGCTTGTTTGAGAAAGCAAACCCTTTAGTACCAATTTGTGGAAGTCTTAGATTGGCTTGTAGACTGGTTTATTTTTAAAAGTCCAATAGAGGTAATTTTGTTCATTGTTTAATTTCAAATTTGTATCTATTTGATTCTTGCTCAAGTTATAAATGTCTCTAAAAAATAGACAGTTTGTGAAAATCAAGGTAAGAGGAGACCTCTCCCACTTTAATTTAGTAATTTTTAAACCTTAATAGCATAATATTCATTATAATAATTGTTTGTTCTACATAAAACAAATTATAATTATTATAAAATAAAATAAAATCCAACAGAGGTAAAAGATTTGGGATTGAAATTGCTCCTAAACATTTGGCAGCTCCCTTGCTCCTTGAGCATACTTGAGATTGACAAATTTTTCCTTCTTCCATAGTCTATATATCAAACAAGAATAAAAATCCATCACATTTTAGCATACTCTATAATCTATAAAACCAAAATATTTTAGAGTTTATTTCCAAAATTGAAGTATATACTTTATAATTAACCAAGAAAAATTTTATTAGCCATCAAACTTGTGCTCTAATTTGGCTAATTGTTTTCTTTACACGTCTTTCTCAACACCAGAAGATAAGTCTTTTACTTGGTCAAGCAATATGTGAGATCTTCAACAATATTCAGTAAGCACTCAAATGAACGATGCTAAAAATTGTCATCAAACAAATACTTAGTTGTCAAGTGATGAAACCAACAAACCAAATATAGAATAATAGAAACAAAACTATGCCCTCATGCTTGAGAAAGATGACCTAAAGAGAAACAATTTGAATTGAATTCAATCTCAAATGACAATTTTAAGCTTTGGAAAATTTTAAGGAAAAAAGTTGGAAACCTATAATTTGAATATAACATAAAAATTTAGTTGTATATAATATTATTAATGACTCTTCTTTTTATCCCAAACTCTAACTTCATATGTCCTAATTTCTCATTCAAATGCAATGTTATTTTATATTTTTGAAAACAACCTAGTCTTCTAAAAGCACAAAATTTGAGAAAATAGTGCTTTAAAATTGAGAGAAATAAAAGCCAAAATATGTTCAAATTTAGGATTTTAGGAATATTTAATATTTTTGAATAGAAATATCCTTAACTATCTATAAGATTAAATCATCTTGAAGAAAGAAAACAAGAAACAAATTATAGATAAGAAAAGTTTATGATAAAGAGAAAAAAAGAAGCTTTCACAATTACTTCTAAATAGTGAGTGAGTAGATCCTCGTCCTTGATGAAGAAAACCCTTAATTTCATTTGATAATTAGAACTCTAGACGAAGCTAAGAACAAACAAAGGAGAAGCAAGCTTGGTGGATGATTCACAAGTGCAGCAAATTGGTGATTAGATGAAGAAATCAAACCTTCATCTTCTTGAATCAAAACCTTAGTGGAAGAATGCCATAAGTAGCTAAAAGAGAGAGATGATTTGGCATAATTTTTGCAAAGTGATGGATAGGATTCAATGATTCTATGATTTTAGTTTTAACAAAGTAAAGTTTGGGATGGATCCTGGGTTAGGTAAAGAATTAGGGTCGAGACCATTTGTTTAGGCCCTTTTTTTTTTGAATGAAGCTAGTATGCTAATCGACCTATGTTTACATAGGACAAACCCATTTAGATTGTGGTCTATATGAACCAATCTATTAAACTCATGATTAAAAATGGATTCATTACTAAAGGGCCCAATTAGCAAATGGAGTAGACTAGTCTGTAGGTCATGACTCATTTAACACCCCTATAAGAATATCAGAAGGCATTTCTTAACTTATTGATCTCAAAGACATGTACTGCAATATTTTGAGTAAGGAAAAAGGACTCAAATAACTTTGAGATGTACATAAACTTATGAAATTAGAATTTGATGCAATAAATCCCTTTTGATATACTAATGATATTAGTTACATGATATGTACATAAATTAACTAACTTAACCTTTATGCAAAAAATATGGCTAAAAATAAGAAGTAAACCATTGTATTTACTATATAACAAGCCATTTTTAGTAAAATACAATATTGGTTCTAAAACACACTAATGAAACAAACATCAAAATATCATGATTCATGTAATCATGGATAATTTATCATTCTTTTAGCACATTGATACCAAAGCAAACTGGAATCAAATCAAACAAAATGCATTACATTCACTATTACAAAAAAAATCAAACAAGGGAAAATAATAGGCTATAGAATCACTTGTGAAGGGAAATGCTTCAGGGGCTCCATTTGCACCACTAAAGTAATGCTTAGGTTGAATAAAACCAATTCATGATTTGTCATTTCCCAAATCTAACATGGCTATAGAGTATGACTCATAAGGAAATTTTATAATTTCATAAAAAAAATGTAGGATTCCTTACTGGTTGCACATATGATATGATATTCTATTGTCATGTGCCCATTGTTTTGGTGCCCTATCTTTTGCATTTGCATAAAAAACAACACCCTCTTTTTATTGAATTTAAATATTTTAATTAATAATAGCTCACTTTACAAAAATGCTAACATTCTTCCAAAACATGTCCAATTAAATCACACGAGATGAGCTTCAATGCAAAGTTTAAATCTTTGCATCAAATTTTAAAGTTAATTAAATTTAGAAAACCTCATAAAAGCAGTTCACTTCTAGATAAAAGAAATTCTAGAGCATGTGAATTCCAATATCTAAAAAGGATTCATATTTGTAACCCATACCTAAGAAGAAGACATTGTAGATCATAAATTTAATATATTATAATATGTTAAACCTTCTAATTTATGAATTCTGGAAACTTATGTACTATTGAGAGATTGGAATACTATATATTTATAGTTAAATTTATGTATACAATGGAGTAAACTTGTTTAGTTTAGCAAAAGCGAAAAGGACCAATAGATATTAGGGTTTCTTCTTCATTTTTCTTTAATAATAGTGACTATTAATAGTAGAAATTGTGCATTAGATGTAAAGAAGGAGCATATGCCAATATATTTATATTAAGAAAAGTTAGTGTCCTTCGCCATAAAAAGTTTATTAGATCTTATGCCTCCACAAATGGCAAATCATATTAACCTATACGAATGTGCAAAGTTTTAAGGTATCTAATTACCATTTAATTTCATTCTCATTCACATCTTAAATTTGTACAAAATTGCTCAATCTATTACTTTGTCTAGCCTTTATTATATATTGCTTAAGACTATTTCATAGATATTAAAAAATTTACTTCATCATTATTTTATTATGTTTACTCTTATTGTATTCCTAAAAATTACGCTTTAATCCAATAATCAAAGTTTACTCCATCGTGCATTTAAGTCTTTGATGACTGATGCTAATGTAAGAGTGTTGAAGGTGAAGAAATAATTATATTATTTGAGGATGACATTTTAACCACATAATCTAAGGTGTTTGAAAGTGAAGAAAGAGATATAATGAAATAAGTTTGCTAAGATATTTTAAGTTTAATATGCAACATAATTATGCATTTATCCAAAATAAACAAGGATAAAATTAAAAAAAATAATGATTCATTAGATTTCTAAAGTAGTAGATCAAGAAGGAAAAGGAATTTTCTCCAAATAGCAATAAAAAAGGCAGAAAGAGTATTTATTAAAGAAAAAATTAATTAATAATATCTTGGTTAATGAAAATGCAAACATTCTTCCTAGAACCTAACATCTAATTAAATAACATAAAATGAGCTTTAATGAAAAGTTCAAACTTCGCATCAAATTTTAAAGATAATCCAATTGAGAAACTCCACCAAGAATTATTTACATTCGAAGATAAAAATTCTAGCCATTTAGAACATAAGAATTCACACATTTGAAAAAGAACTTATTTCTACTTCACACCAAAAAAGAACACATTTTAAGTCCTCAATTCAATTTATTACCTTTTAGTCAATGAATTTTTGAAACTTGTGGAGCTTTATATTTACAATTCAAAAAATACACCACTGTGCTTTATGATTGATTTATTGAAAAAATTTGCATTGATATATTCTCTCATTTACTTATTATTTTTGTTAAAAGTTACAAATGTTTTTTTATAAAACCTTATAATTTTAAAATATTACAACTTCTTCTAAAAAATTAATTTATATAATAAAAAATCCTAAAATTATATATAAAAAGTTATCAATGTTATGATTTTTACATTAATTAAATTTTATAAAAAAATTAAAAATTTCATCTCCATGTCGAAACCCATGTATATATATATATATATCACTTCTAACTCCCTTGCACACATAAGCTATTATTACTAAAAAGAACCACACTAAACAATATATATGTATATATCTATAAATATATTTTCAATTATCTATCTATGTGTGTGTGTGTTGAATCATCAAGTGGGGCAAAAAATTACTTTAGGGATCAAAACATTAACAAATTTCTCTCCTTTCAGTAAGTATCATCTCTAAGATTCTGAAGTCTTGTTCATTGATATATAAAGTCCGTCCGTCTGAATTCAATATAATTTCCATTGAACAAATAACTTATTAGATATATTATGATTTAGTTTATTGTTAAATGCCAATGTTTGGGTAAAGATTTTAATGTTCTTGTTGCAGTGACCTAAAAGGATAGCAAGAGAATTTATTAAATGTTTTCATTATAATACTTACTTTTAATTCCATCAAATAAATAAATAATAATTATCAACCTTTTTTTATTGATATTTGTTTATTGAATGAGATCGAAAACAAACATGGTGCAAACAACGACTTTCCATTGGAGCTATTGCCATTAATAAGTTATAATATAGAAATATAATGAAACTAGTTTCTTTAGTATTTATAGGATAAGTTTATGGTCTAATTAAGGGTTTGGACATTATAATTTTCAATGTGGGGATTTGCTTGGGGAATTTCCTTTTACTTTCATTGGACACAACCTTTGGCTCCTTCTTCTCATTGAGATATTCACTTTGCAAGGAATCATATTATCATGTAGCCTCTATAAATAGGGCATCAAGTAGAGAAATCTATCATCCCAATAAACCTAAATCTTTCTTTAAAATTGCACTACTCTTGACTTCCTAACAAACCTTAATTTTTATTTAATTTGCATTTTAATTGCACAAAACCTAGTTTCCAAATGTATCTTCTACAATTAATGGAGAGAACTAAGCTATTCCTTCTATAAATCTAACCACCAACTTATAGAAACTTGGTTACAATCTTTAGCATTGATAAGGGTTGTAGCAAAAGGATCATACTTGCCATTATTCTTGCTTTCCTTGAAGCCCAACTCCGAGTATACCTTTAGATCCAAGGTGCTTTTAAGTTATGGTTTGTAACCACCAATATCACTATTATAGTTCCCATTACAACTATAATTTTCCAACTTTATTTGCCTATAATTTTGTTAATTGCAATATAATTGTAAATGCAACTAAAAACTATATTTATATCTATGATTAGATGATATATATATTATGAAATTTGTATTCACTATTCATACAATAGTTCTAAATTTTAGTTATGATTATGCTTTATAATTAGTAAAATTATGAATAAATATAGAGAAATTTGAATATTATAGCATAAAATTATGGTTGCATATTGCAATTAAAAACTTTGATTCTTGTACCATAGATAATGGATAAAATGAAACTAGGTAAATATGAATCATATATATCTAATCTGGACGTGAATAACATGAAACGTACAAAAGCTAAATGGAGAGGATACTAAACTTGTTGATTACTTTGATGTGATATTAGGAACCAGCACCCGTGCTTTTTATAATTACCAAGTTAGCTACTTCAAATAATAAAAAGCAACCACTTTTGGCTGCTAAAGATATTAAGCCTTTTTACTTAGAGCATTGCCAAAAAAATTTCCCATAACCAAGATATATAAACATATAAATGTATATATAATCTTTTTCCATACAAAAATCTATAGATTATTGAGAAAGATTTTGTGATTCTATTTTTTGTAGAAGATTCTTGTGACAATGTTAGGGAAGATGATAAGATTTCTTAAAGGACCTAAATATGATGGAAGATATCTATGTTAGGTAGTAGAAGAGATATTGGTAGATATTTGTTTGCACAGGACTCTCACCAATGTATTTATCCCCACTTTTGACATCAAAACTCTACAACTAACTATTTTCTTTTCTTATTAGGTTTCTATATCTCTTTCTATCTCCTTTCCATAATTTTTTACCTTTCAGTTTATTAAGTTAACAAGTATCACAAGCTTCCTAATGCTTACAACATTCTAATTCAAACTCAGAATACTAAAAATAGGAAAAATATTTAAGCAATAATGGATGACATTACATCTTTAAAGATATTGACTCACTTTTTTTCTTGCTTTGAATCATTTTATAGCGCCTATGATTTTCTAACATGACTTTGGAAAGTTCAAAATTTCCACCTTGGATCTATAAAAATAAGGCTACATTCTTCTTACTAATAATGCAACAATAATTATGTTTTAGATTATTATTATGTTTTGGGTTTGAATAAGACTCCTTAGCCTAAAATGTAAAGGTAGTTTCTTTTTTCCCTATTTTTTTGATTAATTATCTTTTATATTGGTTGGAATTAATTAAGACATGTTAAATGGCAAAAACATATTTAAATACATAACGTAGCTGAAGAGTTCTCCTATCATTGATGCTTAATATTTTGACATATGCATTAGCACATCTGTTGCACTTACTTATCTTCCTACCTATCACTTTAGAGAACCAAGATGCCAATGGAAACATTTATAAATTCAACCTAGTTGATGGTAGAGTTGTTGCAAAACTTTGATACATTATATATTAATTAATTAATTTTTAATAGTGTAATTTATATTTGATTTTACTAAAATATTGTTGTAAATTTTGAAGCATATTAACTCTTTCTTTTTTAGCTTAATTATGTAAACTTTAGTTGCTATTAATCAAGTGACCAAACAGATCATTGATGATAATCCTAATTTCTTACTTATCAACTCTATAAAATTTGGCTATCTTCTGATAATTTCTATAGGCTTTGGAATGCCCAAAAATGGAAAAAAAAACTCAGTGCTAGTAAGGCAGCAAATGAGGGTCTATTGGATTGCCTAACCTATGGTGGTCACACTTCTATAATCGATGTTTTCATCCATTTGAGTACTGATATGGTTAATTTTCATCTTACTACAATCATAAAAGCACTTCATGCATAGGATAATTATTTTGAATTCAAGTAAAAATCTTTTACATTTAATCTTTCCCCTTTCCTTCTCATATGCCATGATTTTAAATTATGATTGTAATCCTAATTAGACTTGTAATATATTTTTTGTGGTTATGAGCTTATAGGACTAAAAGTTTAGGTTGTGGACATTACAACCATTAAATTTTGTGTTGTTCACACAAAACATAATAAGAATTATTTAATAACTATTAATTTATATTATTTGATGATATTAATTCCATGATATCAAATCAAATAAAATTTATTTGCAAGTAATAATATATTAAGTTTTTCAATTTTTCCTTTGTCAGAAAAATCTTGTAAATTAGTTTACTATGGTTGCTTGCAATAATGCATAAGGTTGCAATGTTACCACTATTCATTATTGTATATAACTTCTATGAAATCATATGTTCTTTGATATCAATTATAAGCTATAAAAAAATAAGAAATCTTTTTATTTTTATTTTATATATTAATTAAATTTCTTTACTAATTATTTTGTTGAATTTGTCATTAAGATGATACATTGGCTTGAAAAGAGTCTTCTATTGATATTGCTACAAAAGAGAACTTGGAGAAGTTAGGTCAAAGATTAGGGAAAGACAATTGAAGAAACTAGGGTTCAAAGTCAATTTGGAAACTAGTGTATTTGAACCAAATGAAAATAGAGGAAGCAATAAGGATGCCTTCAAAAAGTAAGTTTAAAATATCATAATATGTAATTAGATGGTCATTAATTTAGTAAATTATATTAATTGATGTTAAATTAAATGTGACCTAATTTTGCAGGTTTGCTAAATATATTGTCACAAGAGAGGAAACTTTGAAAAATGAAATCACCTTGCACTAAAAAGGCTGTGTAGCTCAATGCAATATGGTCGTCTCAATTGTGTTCACATCTTCAGCACTAATATATCAATGTATATAATGGTATAGTAGCATGTTTGAAAATATGTGCAATTTACTGCATCAATTAGCATAATTAGTTAACATTATAATGTCTTATCTTCTAATAAGAGATGAAGGGTTTATCTTCAGAAAACTTAAGACAACGATCATTATTCACAACTAACATCTATAGTAACTTACACATTAATTTTTTCTTAGCCAATGTATAAAGTTATGTAAAGTTACCGCTTACTGTGAAGTGTGATACATAGGAAGTCAAACTTTCATTATTCACCAAGATTTTTTGTTACTTACAGTGCCTATAAATTTAATTCACACTTCTTTATTATGTTTATGTTGAATTTGAGCATGATTCTCTTATTCTTTGAAAATGCTTCAAATTTTATAAGAAGAATCCTATCTAGGAATGTAATGTATCCTACTTTCAAATAGTAAAAGATACTATAGTCTTGAATGGGATGCCTCTATAAATTTGAAAAAATTTTAAATAATAATCATCCTTTTTTTAGTAAACAAGGACTTGCAAATAAAGATCATCTTTCTAAATGGTAGTTTTGGTGCAGGTTGTTCTATGGAATACATATAACTATAAAAGTGTTTTGTATTTTCATTTGTAATTTTTTTTTTCATTATGATGATCTATTGCAATTGAAGTCTTCATTTGATCTTTACTTTCAAAAATGTTTATTTATTGTCATTTTAAATCTTTATTGTATAATCATTGTATAAAATTATCTGAAGTGTTAGAAATTTCATTGTATAAAATTATATTTAGAGCATGCAAGATTTATTAAAAAAAAGAAAATCACATTGGTTATTTAATAAAAATTGACATTGATAATAGAAATAAACTTATTTCCATATTACTACCTTAGTTTTTAAATATCCATCATCTAAAGGAATACCAAACATAGTATATATGGAATATTAAATGTTAGTTATACATGAAGCTAACTTTTAAAGGAATATCAATAGTCAATTAATATTTGTATTTATAATATTATCAAAAACTAGAAAGAACATTTATTTTTTATACATCAATTGCAAGTATAAACCAATGTCTAAAGAAATATTAATAGCTAATTAATATTTGTATTTATGATGCTATTAAAAATTATAAAAAAATGTTTTTATTTTAGATGTTAGTTATAAGTAAAAATCAACATTTAAAGGTTGTCTACAACTAATTAATGTTTGTATTTATGGTGTTATTGAGAATTGTAAAAATTATTTGTATTTCAATGATATGATCATTTAAACCACATTACAAGGTTATTACTTATAACATCGATTATTCAAATAATTAATGTTTAAAAGGTATATTAATAGGCTTAATATGAAAAAAAAATGTTTTTAATATGTCAATTATATATTAATAACTAACATATAATGTCCTGCATTACCCATAAATTTCATTCCATTCTCCATTTGAAATATTTCTACAATGCTTTAATCTCCATTATCTAATACTAAACGTTAGTTTTGATTCAAAGATAGCTCTTCTTCCATCTCATGAAGCACACTTGAAGATGTTATAAATCTTATCAAAGGATTTGTCTCTCCTTTGATATATTAATTTTCAATGTATGATCCTTACATATGTGAAATATGTGAAATTTAGGATACCAATGAAGAGCCAAGTCCTTTGATAAGATCTATAGCATCTTTAAACATGTTTCATGACAAAAGAGAAGATATTCTTGAATTTGTTCCAATCTTTAGTATTAGTAATGGAGAAAAATGTATTACCTAGACTAATAATTTAGTATTTAACAAAAAAGAATTGGTAGCAAGGATGGAACATGGTGTTAAAGATTAATGTATTAGTTATTATTGAGATAGGTTCCTCCTTATACCTTAGTTTCTCCATAAAGGTATAGAGATGACTTAAACCATCATGCCTATTATATATTGTACATGCCAAATTGGTTATTAATTTTGTTAGTGTATTTTTTGATAATGTAATGAAAAGTTGATTATTTATCATATTTTTTCAATGTAATAATGTAAAGAAGTATATGAAAATAAATAAAATTGAAATTTCATACTTTTCATTGTCTTTTTTCTTATATATTTCTTTATTTACTTTTAGTTTGCTATCATTTACATTCATAACTTTCTACATTTGGATAGCACTTTCTATTTTTGAATACATAATGATTTCAATGTATAATGAGTTAAAAAAAATCTCTTTCTCTTTAAAATAATTAAAAATAACTCTTCAATCTAAAGTTTCAAAGAGTTCAATATATTGATTTGTTCTATGTGTAAGTGTATGAAAAATAAAACATTTTGTTCAAAATAGAACATATATATTGTTTACAAAATGAGATAAAATTTAAATATAACTCTTTTTTGGTTATCATCTTTTATTTGAAAGTTCAAGTATTTCAATGTATAGTACAAAATAAAATAAACCATGTTAATTTGTTTTTTAGAACTGGCATATTTATGTTATGATGGTTGTATATTATGATAACTAGTGTATTAAATTATATTTTTCATATTCAAGTGCTTATTATTTTGCAATAGAAAAATTATAAAGCCATATTGTTGTTTTTATTAGATTGATGTGGAAAGTATTTAAGATAGTAGTTGTTTGCTAATTGACATGTTATATTGATTCATTAACATTTTTACATATTTCATGTTGATTTTGGCATATAACCATTGTGGAATATAAACAATGTCATTTACTTTTCAAACAATTTACAAAAACAAGGAGGGAGAGTTAAAATAAATGGTGATCTTTGACTCAACACTAGAAAGTAGTTTATAGAGTTTATTGATCTTCTTCTTGAGATTCATTATGCCATGAGGAGATATTTCTTCCAAAATTCAACAAAATTCATATTCAACCTCTCATTCATCCCCAACTCACTAAAGTCTTCTTCACTTTGTTAAGGCATGTTCACAATGCTTATTTTTCTTCTAAAAACAAGAAAGAATAGCATAATGATGCAATTGTGTGCCTCTATTTTTGTTTGAAATTTATGTGTCTAATTTCTTTTTCTAAGATTTTGGGTGGAGTGGGTGTTAATATATGTTTAGCAACTTCATTAAAACTATTATATTGCTCATGTATTTGTGTATTTTTTTATGTATAGATTTTTTATGTATTTGTTGTATGTTTGTTTTAAATTAGGAAGTCATATAGATTATGGATGGATGTCCACTTATTGCATAAGCCTTGAGAATGCAAAGAAAGTTGATAAATTTATTAGATTTGCTATAAGCAAGGAAAAAGAGGAGGAAATGGTAATGAGTTCATTAAGTGTCCTGGTGAGAAATGATTTTGTGTTATCTATTATACTAGGATTATTCAACTTAAAGGTAGGCGATGGTTGGAGTGACATGAACTTCACAGCATTGCTATGAACAATTGTAAAAAATGCTTCTCGAAGGTAATAAGTCACCAGATTGTACTTATAAAGCCAATAAAATCATATGCCTAATGGGTATGGAGCACAAGAAGAAAAATGCTTGCCCAAATGATTTCATATTTTACTAAAACTATCATAACCCATTTTTTGGAACATTGTGACCAACATAAAGACATTAACCAAATATCTTTACAAGCTTATCCTAACAAAACCATTTTAAAACTTTACTATTTTCTAAAAAACATGCAAGATGCAAAAAAACCTCAAGTTTAGAAATACGCTAAAATTTTTTTCTTCCTATATGTATATGCAACTCATACTTAGAGAATAGTTATTATAAAATCATAATAGATAAGATTCAAAAAAACTCTTTTTTTATAGAAAATATTTTTAGTCATTTATAAATGGAACCTCCTTAAAAATAAAAAAGCAACATCAAAGACCTTTTTCTAAAAAGAAGACTTTATAATCAAATTAATAAATTTGTCTAAAAGACATTAAAGAATAAAAAACATTTTTTCCTTTTTTTCAAATCAAATAATAACTTAGCACTTTGGAAAACTTATTTATAAAGAAAGTATCTCTTTATTATTTAATAAAGGTTTTAAAAAAATTCAAAAATCCAAATACCTTTTATAAAATACCTTAGATGTTGAAAACCATCTCTTTTTCTCTTTTTCCTTTGAAAAATTTTGGCTTTTTTTATCACAAAAATATCTTTGAGTAAAGCTATACACATACATCATATATATAAAATGCTTGGGCCTATGCAGTTAAACCTTTTTTCATCAAGCCAACTCCTAAAATAATTCTATAGAATAAGATTTTAAAAATAGATACTTTCATATGACAATTATCAATTAGAATAACTATTAATGGTATCCTTAGAATTAGAGATAGAGTGATTATTGAGCACTAGGAATTATCTAAAATTCTTGCCCATGCTAAAGTAAAATTCTAGCCTAAACAATCTATAAGCAATTTCATATATGTGCCATTATATATCAATAATTTCTATGAGCACCATTAAGAGGCGTACATTTAAAAAATAATATCCATAAGTATAATGAGTGATGTAATTACTTTATGAATGGTCATTACACTAATTTTCTAATAAGTTCTAGCTGGAAAATTTGATATATGCAAAAATTATTCAAATAACTTTTCTTACTAGAAATCCTTTTTCTAAGCATTTCACATATCTAACATTTCTATATGTTGTAATTATATAAATAGAAGATGATTTTGAGCACAATCATTAGCAAAATATTATGCATATATTCACATAATAGAAATTATAAGAGATATGCAAGGTTACTACTTTGTTACTCTGAAACTAACCTTATCTCGTCTCACATTTAGGTATAATGAAGATAGCCTCTATAGCTTCTAACATTTTGCATACAAGTTATTATAATAGAGATAGCCTCCTAGGCTTCTGACACTTTTTGTTCAGATCACTATAGTGAAGATAACCTTTTAAGATCTCGACACTTTTTTATTTTAGTGAATATAAACTTATGGTCTTTTGACACTTTTATTAACAAAGACAAACTTATATAGTCTTTAGACACTTGTCATTTAGGCAAATACAAACTATCAGTTTTCTAACACTATCATTAGTGAAGATAGACTTACATAATTTTAAACACTTTTTCATAATTTCACATCAATATTAGTATCGGATCAAAACACATTCTATGCCATGAACATCACATAAACATTACAATATTCAAAATAATACAATCTAGCAAAATAACATTTACAATCATCTTATTACATTTCAAATGACCATATTAAACATTCGTGCTTTCATATTCATATACTACATTATGTATCATAGTGCTTAAATCATTCATATACATATAAATGATTTCATTAAATCTTTCATATCATATCATATTACTTTTCACTAGTGCGTGCATTAATAATTAATAACACAATTCATACACTAAACATTTTCATTGTTACAACTTTTATCATAAAACTATATAGCATTACTTCTATGTTTCACATCTACTTAAGCATATCAGTAAGGTAATATTTCTACATAATTCTTATGCTATATCAAAGCAAGATTTTTCTTTAAAAAACAATCATATCACATGATTTTTATTTAACAAAATTGTATGGTACAAAGTTAGGTTTTTTTTTTTTCCAAATTCCATTACTTATAAACTTAAGCATATTCAAGCCTATGCTTTATATATTATTCTTACAAATAAGAAAAATATTTTCCTGACTAGTTCAAGCATAAACATATGCCATACAATAGTAAAAAAAATTTGTACAGTTTCATCATTTTTTAACATCAAATACATATGATTTCAAGCATAAAACCTTCACTAAGTTTCAATTTGCACTCTTTACTATGAAATACCAATTTTTAAAACAAATTTTTGTAAAATTTTTCAAAAATTTTCAGCCTTGAAAAAGAGACACTAAATGTCATATTTCATCCACTTTCTTACTTAAAACATTTAATAAAAACATCCAAAACACCTTGGTAGCAAATTACTTTGTATGAGATAATTTTTCACTTCAAAACATTGTCTTTAGTGCTATTTTCCAACATAATACCATTAACTATAAAGCTCATTCTTAACACCTTTTTTATTCAAAAGCTTCAACATAGATGTGTACTAGCATTTTCAAAAAAAAGTTTAGAAATAAGTATAACAAGTTTTTCCTATAAAAATAGAATTTTTCTCAAAATTCGAGTCAAGAACCCTAAGAGTTTCAAATATGATTTTCAAAATCATTTTTGCTTGAAAGTTTACATAACTATCATTTAATATCTCTAGTAAGGCTTAAAAAAATGTGCATTTATAAAAATTAAAACTTTTCTCAAAGCTACATAGTGGAACTTGTGGGTACTATGTAATATTTCCAAAAAAAATTTGCTTCCATCTTTATATAAAACTATATTTTAAAAGTAAGCATCCAAAATTTAAAAATAGAATGACTTTATTTAAATCATTTTCAAAAATCCTTTTTTTACTTTCTTTACAAATTCTTTCTCAAAAATTATTTTTATCTCCTTTTCTTTTCAAGAAAACTTTTTCAAAGATTCATTTTTTTCAAATCATGAAGTACTTTAAAAAACATAAGATATTTCAAACATCAAACTTTTTGCAAAACACTTTCTTTTTCAAGAAACCTTTTTAAAGATTTATCCTTTAAAATCATAATATTTCTTTTAAAATCATAGGATGATTCCAAAATTTTCCAAAATATAGGATGTTTCTAAAAATCAAAACTTTTCAAAACATAGGATGTTTTCCAAAAATCAAACTTTCCAAAGAATTTGTTTTCCCAAAGTTGGAAATCAAAACATCCTTTTCAAAATTCACATTTTTTAAAATTAGAAAAATGACAAGTTGTGTCTTTCTTATAAGCTTATAAAAAATAAGATCCATTGCTCTTTTTTCAAAATCCAAACCTTTTAATTTTAAAATGACATCTTGTGTTTTTCTTTAAGAGAACATTTCCACAAATTAATAGAAAAAATCCATCTTGAAAATGGTGGCTTTAAACACATCAAGCAAAAATACATAGATATCTCATATATAAAAGACTTTCTCAAAGAAAATCTAAGAGAAAATAGGTAGATTTTCACTCATCTTCAATGTGTTTGCTTGATTTTTTTTAACAATCCTATGGATTCAAGTTCATTATCTACAAATACCATAAGATTAGTATAAGATCTAAGAAAAAAATCACAAAAGAGAGATGAAACCACTAAACTATAAGAACTTTTACCTCTCTTGAAGATAAAAAGAGCTAGAACTTGTAAGAATTTCACTAGCCATTTAAAATCTCTTTAAGAACTTTGAAGACAATGAAGAATTCTCTCTTTAAAAGCTTAAACTCCTTTTCACTTCTCTCTCTCTCCAGTTGTGGATTGCTTCTTGAAACAGTGTGTGAAGAAGTGAAAATTGTACCTCTATTTATAATGAAGCTCAAAGGGTTTTATATCATTTCAAAAAATTATTATCTTTCTTTAAGAAGATGATAACCACAATTTTGCTCCTCTAAGGGAGATATCCTTAAAAAAAATCTTCTAATATCCTATAATATCTTTAAATACAATCCATAATCTGTAAGTGTAATATTTCCTTATTAATGCTCACATGCTAATGTTTCCCCACATGCTTAATTCCTATGAAAATAATGCAATCTATTCTATGCCATCTCTTTATAAAATCCAATTCAAATATTCTTTCATTAAATGCTTCCACATGCTAATGTCTCCTTTTGACATTTCATTGGCTTTTGAATTCAAACATGTGTTTCTAAGCTTTATAAAATAATACTTCTTATTCCACATCATCACTTATTGAGTTATCTCTTGGAAAATGCTAAAACTAGTCCATTTTTTTGGAAATTACCATCAATTTCCTTTTAATCAAATTAATTCTTCAATAATTTCCTTTGAAGAATGATATTATATAAAAAAATCATAATCCATTACTAAAGGCCTCTTTTGAAATTCCACAATGAAATTACTAAACATTTGATTCCATATACAAATAAAAATTTAAGTAAAATTAAGCAATACTAATGAGTGTTGTACCTTTTCTTTCAGTTAATTAAATCAAATCAAATTCTTTCTTCTCTTTTTTCTTTTGGTAAAACACCAATGAAAATAAATTTCAAGAAGAATCATAAATTTAGAATTTTTTTTAATCAAATTGTCATTCATAAAAAAATATTTTACACAATTTGTAGTTAATTTTAAGTATTTGTACTATTTATTGTCAAAATCAAATATTCCAATTTTTGGTTTCAAGGCATGACCATGCACCTTCCTTTGTTGTTGTTTTTTTTTCATGTTTTCACAATTTTGGCTTATTGAATTTTCATAGGATACTTTTAGGTAAATGTAATATCCTAAGTTGAAAATCTAAAAAAAATTATAATTTTAATATTTATGGATAATTATTTATTTGTTTAGTTAATATTTGATTTTAAATTATTTTTTTTGTTAATGGTTTTGAAATATTGAAAATGATACACATGATAACATTGGAAATATATTCATTTTTATATGGTCATTATTGATTTGAGGTTGGTTTAAATATTTTCTAGGATGACCTTCTGATTAATTGAGAATAATTTTAAAGATTTTGAGTGAAAAGACTTACAAAATGAAATTCATAATGAATGAATATTTTTGAAAGCTTGGGAAGCTTGAAATATTTCTTTTTAGGAATGTTAAATTTATCATGTTATTATAAAAATATATTTATTAAGGGAAAATTAAAAATAATAATGGAATTGAATTATAAATAAAATTAGTTTTATAAAAATGAGAGTATTAATATTTTATTTATTAAATGCTCACATTGATTTATTAAGTTATTTGGGGAGAAGGAATATTACAAAGCATGAAAATATAATTGCTAGAATTTTATAGAATCATTGGAAGGCTGAGATTAAAAGGGTAGTATGGATTATGATGCACCACAATACGTAGGATCATTGCCCATAGCTGATTTTTTTGCATTTCCTCTCTTTTCCTTTTCTTTTCACTGGTCTTTCCCTCTTTTTCTCTAACTAGCTAGCAACCCTTTGCCTTATTACTCACCACTACTCTCTTGCTCTCTCAGTCTTCCTTCTTTTTCCTTCTCCTATTGCTTCTCTCTTGTTTCTTTTTGCTAACTATTGCTACTTCTAGCTGGCAACACCACTGCTACCAATTGGTGTTATCTTCCTTTAGCTGGGTGTGGGTAGGGGAGTGCTAGTCAAAAGAAAATGGTGCTATTGCCATTAGAATTTTGTATCTTTCGATGACCATATGCATTACCATAAGGTCACACATTCCTTCTACAAGATCAATAGCTCTTAGGGATGAAAAGGAGTCACATTTTGTTGAGCCTCCTTGACTCTCTGGTGTTGATAGGCTACTGGCGGTCTCTGAGGATTGAAGTAAGTCATTTGTGATCATGAAATCCTAGTATTTATGTTTAAATAATTGGAATTAAAAAAGGGAAAAAAGAAAGAAAAACTTAATTTTCTAATTAGTTTGAAAACATGTTAATACCTTTGAAAAAAATAGGATTTTCATGTAGTTAGATACTAAAATAAGATAATTAAAATATGTATAGAACATCAAAATTCATTATTTCAAAAAGGTCATGTATAATCTAGGAAGGAAACGATCATTTGGTATTTTATATAAATAATAATACTTACTAAAATATATTTGCATGCATATATTCTATACTACTAAGTGTTTATATAGCATGAGTAGAACTACTGGGGAGTATTATACTACAATGTTTAGCAATTGTAATATATTTTTTAAAAAAAAACCCATAAGTGAGTAAATTCAAATACACATAAATAGTTTTGAAAAATAAGAAGTTCACACTATAAAATGCTGAAACAATACAATTAAAGTGTTCTAGAAGTATTATATTTTAGTATTTAAAGGATTTGAATATGATTTGAGAATCTTTCACTTTACTATTTTATTTTGGATAATTGATATAATATTGGTAAAATAAGGATTCTATGATAAAAATATTAGATTAATATGTTAGGATATATTTATATCATTACAATTTAATATTGAGACATTTGGAGTTCGATTTGGAAGCTCCCTAATAAATGTGATCTTTTTATTCTTTACGGAAAGTTGAAAATATAAGAAAATGACTGTATAACTTTATGTAATGATTTAAGTAAAGTCTCTTGAGAGTTATAATCCTAATAGTTTAATTCTTTTATATGTTGATTTAGTAGGCCTATTATTTATAACATCTCTAATATTTTGATTATATGTTTGAAAATAAAGAAAGTGACAATTTAAAATAACTTAATGGCAAGGATGGGTTACCAGTTAATAGTAGGAAATATAAGGGTCAACTGATGATAAATACTGTTATATCATCATCATCATCAAATAAAGAGTTATAATACGTGCAAAGAAAATAAGTAATGTTTATTTTATCTTTGTAAATGATGAATTAGGAGAGTAAAGGGAAGATAAGGATTAACCACTCTACTCTCTTATAGTGGATGTATCTCACCAAGTAAGTATATATCTCACCACAAATTTTATCTTAATAAAACATGACTTAAATGTAATAAATTATATTTTTCTTATTGATAGCATAGTTTTCATATTCATGTATATATATATATATATATATATATATATATTCATATGTAAAACTTGCCTTTGTGGTATAAGCATAAATAATGGTTAAGGGGTTATAAATTAATTAGAGTGTGCAACGTAAGCTTGGTGGTGATATTTCTGCTTAATGATGAATTATGGTTGAGTTTCTATGATATTAATATGTTATGGCGATGTGGGTGAACATGATGACATTATTTGTAATAATCCAAAATAAGGCAAGTAAAATTTTTTGGAAAATTTCATTTTTTAATCCTAACATGAGAATTAGGTGAAATTTGGGAGAATTACAAGGGTAATTTTAAAGTGAGACTAACTAGAAAAAAATTAAAAATTTTAATAATCATTATAATGAATAAAAATCAAATTAACAACCTAAGAAAAGGTTTAGGAAAATTCATTTGGACATTTGTTGTATTTCTAACACCTGATAAACCAAAAAAGTGAAAAAAATAAGCCAAAAATATAATAAATTAATTTAAAATTTTCATAGTTAGCTTAAAATAATTTTTAAGGCTTAAAAATGATTATGGAAGATAAAAAGTGAAGTTCTAAAAATATTTAAATGTTTAAGGATGAAAAAGCAGAGAAAGTGAAAACTTTGAAGCCAAACTGTAATAAACTCTTTTTATTTTTTAAGTGATTTAATTTTTATTTGTTTTAGGTTGGATTGGCCCAAGTTTTAAAAGCCAAAATTTGATTTTTTTTAGCTAAAAAATATGGGCCCATGGTTGGCCTAAGCTTCCAAAGAAAGCTAAAGACTAAAGTGATAAAAAAAAAGAGGTAAAATTTTGGCCATTATGTAATAACCAAATTCAACCTTTTTGTGTGGCTAAATTTTATTAGCCAAAAGGATCATCATTTGCTACTAGAGTAGTAGACTTTGACATGCAAAATGGCTGGCCAACTATCTAAAAATCTTTCTCCAAATTCAAGAAAAATTAATAAGGAAGATTATAGAATTTTATAGAAATTAGGGTTAAGTTTTGTATATAAAGTTGTGGAGCCTTAAGAGTAAAAAATTTCTACTCATCAACTAGCTCCAAACTGTGACCTTGAGAAAAAAAATAGAAAAGAAGTTCAAGCTTTCTTAAGTGGGAAAACAAAAGGGTTTTACAAATTATTCATTAATCTAATAAGGTAAGCAAGAAATTCCTTCAATTCCTTCTATAATTCATCATTAATGTTCTACTCAAATATCTAAAATTTAATTTATTTTCATGAAACTTTTCCTTGCTATTTCAAAAGAATTATTAGAATTTTAGAAAAAAAAAATTAAGATGAGTAATAACTTGCTTTGAATTCATGAAGTTTCTCTTAATAGATTATTAAGTTTGATAAATATTATTTCTTTTAGTGTAACCTTATGCTAGCTGTTGTGAGAATTAGATTGGAGTGAATTTGTGTATTATATAATGTTCTTGAGATAAGGATTTGAATCAAAGATGATGAGAGTGGAGTGATTACTAGCTATCACGAGGAAATTTGCTAGGATAATGCTAAAAATTATAGGAAGGAAGTTCAGCAAGCTGTTGAAGTTTTTGTTGAAATGTAAACATGAAAAAATTAGGTGTAAAATCATCAAAAAAATTTGATTCTTGACATTATATGGTCTCTCTTGAGGTGGAAATGCAATCTAGAAATTTTGGACATTGTTAGAAATTTTTAGATACTTTAGAACAAATTTTCAGGGTAGATTATCAAAGCTATCCAGGGCTCTAGTTTATTTGATCTTAGATTTCAACTTATTTGAGGCATAAACGGTCATGAGAAATCATGAGAAAATTCATAGTAGTCAATTATAATGTTTTTAAGATTGTGTAAAAATTTCATGCCATTGGAGTTGATTTGATTAGCCAATAAAAATTACAATCTAAAACTATCTAGAATAGGACTTAGAATTTATTAGTTCAATTTACAAAATTTCTTGGCTTATTAAGTGCTTGAGAAAAATTTGGAAAAATTTATTGATCCTATTCAAGTTGTGAGGAAGATTAGATAAAATTTTAAAAATTTTAAAAATTTATTTTATTCCTCAAATAAATCATTGCTCAAATATACTCAAATAATGTTCAAAATAGAAAAGCTGGGAAATATTTTTGCAATTGAATAGCCTAAATCCAAACACCTTTATATAACACCCATTTTAATTTTCATCTAAGATTTTAAGGACTATTATACAACACTTGATAATTTTTGGATATGATTTGAATATTAGAAAGAATGTTAGGTCTCAAGGTTGCAATTATTACTAATTTCCAAACAAGTTAATAATGATTAAAGTATACTAATAAATTAGGAATAATTCTTATCCAATGTAAATGGTTTAGTTGTATACTTTAACTTGATTATAAAATAAGACATTCATGGCATAGTTAGTATTTTACTATACCTTATGATAAGAAAGGTAAAGTGTGGTTAATGCATGTAGCATCCCATTATTATTCATCATACATGCAAATTGTTGGGAGAGAGATACAATATCGTTCACAAAGAAGGGGAGGAGTGGTTAGTAGTAAAGAAAAAAGGTTAGTGGCCTTTTGTCTAAGATGATGAGGGGATACAGTTACATCAAAGATATAAAGTGAAACTTGTATACCAATTATTGTCATTTCTTATAGAATAAATCATATAAACAGAGGTTATGAGTTACATATACCATATCTAAGGTATAAGAAAAGTTTTTATAGAAAACAAGAATGAGATAATAGGTTATTACTCACTGAGTATATTTTATACTCATTTTAGTTATTAAATTGAAATTACAAGTAATGAACCTAGATCCCTAGGTGTATATTAATACTTACAAAGGGTGCATCTTAACATCCCATGGGACATTCGAAATAGTATTTTGGTTTGAAGTTTAGATCACCCTTATAGAAGTCAAAATATGTTATAGGATAGATTTCTAGCTAGTAAGTTCTAAACTTAATACTTTTATTGTATTTTCTCTTCATACAATGTCTCTAGTTCTACTTTCACTGAGTCTAATCTGAAGGAAGAAGAATCCAATAGACTATACTAAAGTCTATTATCATTGTTTGTATATTACCTATGTTATGCTAGTATGTGTACTCTTATTATCTATATGTATAAACCTATCTGAATAGATACAAAATTTATTTTGCATGTAAATCCATATTGTGTAAATTGGTTACTCTTATGTGAAAAGTTTCAAAAGATACTAAAGCCTTGTAAAGATATCTATTTAGGAAGCTAGCACTAATTAGATATTTTTATGCTAATCACAATAATTACAAAGAAGGTAGTGACATTATTATATATATATATGCTACTGAATGCTTAATATTGCTTTGTGATAAATTAATTATCTTACTTTGATGGTTTTATGATTATTTATGACACGAAAGTAGAGTTCTCTTGTATATATCACTTGAGAATCATGCCAATAGTGACATTAGAAATGGTGAATAATGATGGGGCTATAATGTGAAAGTTGAACAATAAATTCCTGGCAAACAATTATCAAGGATATAAATTTAGACTGATAGTCAGATGAAAGATTCCTAACAAGTAATTGAGAAAAATATAACATTAACTAGGAAGTTAAGAAGTGGCTATACATATGTTTACTAATTAGTTGTGAAATGATGTGATATTGAAAATTATCTACGATAGGATATTGTAATTGGTGTGATTGAGATGATTTTTTTGTGTTTAAGCCTTAATGACTGATTATGATTGTGATTGTGACGTTTACCTAAAATGGTTAGTGTGTGATATGAATATTATGTGCTATTGGATAATGGAAGTTTTTATGATTTATGTCAAGAAATATAGAATTTAAGTTGTGCAGGTGATTGATTTTAGGGCATATACACCAATAGTTTGAATTTATTACATCTATAGGAAGCAAAGACTGTGTGAAGTGAAGATTTAATACTTGGGTTTCATTTCGAATTAGAATATGCTTTCCAATAGAGAACCTATTGAATTACATAATGTGTTGAATTGATTGCATATGTAAAAGTGTAAAAATTATATTGTATTATGTATGTTTGATGTTGTCATATCTAGAAATAAAACAAGTTTTAATATTATAGGGTGTGTACTTTTTAAGAAGTGTCCAAAGAATAGGGAAGATTATGCCTATTTTTCTGCAAAGATTTAAAATAAGTTTTTTTAAGTCTCCCTAAAACTTGGAAACTCCTATTGGATAATTAACGTGAAAATTATTAAGGCTTGTATAAACTGGTAACGGGATCCATGTTAGTCACAATCAGAGTTGGGTGATGATAGTAAAAACCTATGGTTATTCCAAGATGCTATTAACCTTGGATCTTGAATACTATTAAAATAATCAAATTTTCCTAAAATAAATTCTAATGAATTTTCTCTCTATCAAAGTAAATAGATACTTCAACTAATTACTTATCCAAAAAATACTTTCTAATTTAATTGTAATGGCTTTATCCTATTATGTTTCTAGCAAGCATTATACAAACAAGAAGAAAGTTTTAGAAAAGCGTCCGAAGTGTGGGGTACCATGTTATAAATTAAGGAAGAATGATGGCATTAATATCAAAAAAACTTTAACTAACGTGTTGTAATATCTTCCAATAATACTAATGTTTAAAATGAATGTTTGCTAATGCAAAGGATGGTAAGAACTTAACATGGCATGTAGACTAGATAGCACCCAATGATGAGCTTTAACATCCAATTGATTCTTCTTGGTAGTGGATAGTTAATAAATTGCTCCCTATGATTGGTAGTGAGCCAAGGAACTTTAGGCTTGCACTTTGCACTAATGGTATAAATCCTCAAGGAAACATAAGTAGCAAACACATTACATGGCCTATTATATTGGTGATTTACAATCTACCTCCTTGGTTGTACATGAAACTATTAGTGTATATGCCCTAAAACCAATCATATTGGTGATTGTAATTTTGAGTCATGTTAATTTAATGGCAATTCCAATTATTATATTTATATATATTGTCTGCGTAATATATTTAATTATAATAATAACCTTAGAATAATTGTATTCTTAAATGTCCCTAGTCATATATCATTGTGGATTAGGTTGCTTTGATATGTTAAGACTAGCATGTGTGAAGACTTATATGGGATATTAAGTTTACACGTGAGTACAAGTTAGAGAACTTGTATACTGGACTGACCCATATTAAGAACACTACATGGATCGTTTATATGAGTGTCATAAGTAGTTCTTAGTGATCATTATTAATATGGTCCTTTGACCTGAGATCACCAAGGTTCCCTACATGTGAGTTTCATATTTTGATACTATTCTATGTCACTAATGATTAAGTGAATGCAAGGGTAGATATTGGATATGTCACATATCATGCGGAGGGATTTGTGTGATCAAGATGGGATTTGTCCCTCCTATATAACAGGAGTAACATCTATGGGCCCTTTGATTAAGTAAAGCTGAGAAAATGCATGGCCATGCTCAGATGAATTGACATGAGATGTCAATTACATTTGTTTCAGTCAGCTTACTTAGGAATCAAGAAACCTTAAGATTGGGCTATACGGGAATGACACGGTCCATGTCTCATGCTCAATCTAGATGTATAGGACAAAAGGACATAAGTGATGATCACGTGTAAAGGTTTAGTCAAATCACCGACTTTTTCATTACTTGGGTAACAATAATGTGTTGGTAGACACCAATCATTATTTATGATCATTAATATGATTAATGGTCATTGCCAACGTAATGAGAGCCTGTAGAGTCGCACACTTAGAGCCTAGTGAATTTGGAATTAATGGACCAAATTGTTTGGGCTTAATATTTAGGAATTCATGTTATAATTATAAGGCCCAATAGTAAGCCTATAATTATACATGGAATAAAGCCCAAATAGGTTAGGCTTTTCTATGCACTTATTTAAATAGGCTTATTGGGTAATAATAGAATTGCTATCATTATTCACGCACCTCAAAAAGGCATAAAAAATCGTAGCACCTCTCCTTGACTAAAAACCCCTAAAGAGGTGTAGCTAGCACTACGAGGTGTAAGGAGATCAATTCCAACCGATATATGTAGTGGACATTCATCGGTGATTCACGAGTTCGTGTGGATACCACAGAGGTGCAGCCACATAAATGTTGTACTAGTGATATGATCTTCGAGTTTCTATTCCGGTTCGTGATTTGGAAGCAGATCGAATTTGCTGTGTAGCGGACAGAAGATTTTTGGCCGAAAGGTATAAACCCTAATCCCTAATCTATGGCGTTCTAAATTCGCATGGATCCTTGGTGGAAATCGTGCAAAAATTTTATTCCACTGTGCATGTATGATGCGCGATTTCCAGCAAAAACATAAGCACACCATGTTGTCCTTGTTAATTTCAAGGGCTAAAATAATTAAGAAATCATATAGATATCTTCTTAGTATTACTTATTGAAGACCAAAAGATCATGCAAGAAGAAAATGTCTCAATTTTTTATACATATCATTAAGAGTTTTTCATTTTATATGTTATACTCTTTTGCACAATCAATGATTTCTCAACATATGATAACTTGTCTAACAACAATGTCAAAAGGCATAAAGATTGGATATTTTTACACCATGGCCATTAATATCATAAGTTAAGGAAAGCTTCCAAGGGGTCTGATATTAACAGAAAATTTTGAATGAATTAGACTAGGCGATTCATTTTTTTTAGTTCTTAATTCATCTTGTTCTGATTTTTTTATTTTTATATAGAATTTCTTTTTTTGTTCTGTTCAAGTACTACTTACTCTTTTTGCAGAAAATTTTGTATATGCGAATGAGAAGTCTTGAAGGAATTCTTGACTTAGATCCAGAGATTGAAAGAACTCTGCTTAGGAGAAGGAGAGAGCAAAAACCAGTACATATCCAAGAGCCAATTAACATTGAAACAGTGATTGAAGGCATAGATAATAGGTCCCTTAGAGAATTTGTAACACCTGACGTAACTAGACTTCAATCTAGTATAAGGAGGCCTATTGTTGAGGCTAACAACTTCGAATTGAAGCCAGCTCTTTTGTCTATGGTGCAGCAAAACCAGTTTGGTGGAGGACTAATGGAGGATCCCAACCTCCACATTCAGATTTTCTTAGAATATTGTGACACAAACAAGATAAATGGTATGGCAACGGATGCCATCAAGCTTAGACTCTTCCCATTCTCCTTAAGGGATAAAGCAAGGGCTTGGTTACATTCTTTACCAACAGGATCTATTACCACATGGGAAGACCTCTGAGGGCTTTTCTATCACGATATTTCCCACCAAACAAGATTGCTTAATTAAGGAATGAAATCACCACATTCTCTCAGAGAGAAAGGGAATCTTTATTTGACGCTTGGGATAGATATAAAGAACTTTTGAGGTTGTGCCCACATCATAGGCTAGAGAAATGGCTAGTTCTTCACACTTTCTACAATGGTTTGAGCTACAATACCAAGCTTACTATGGATGCTATTGCTGGAGGTGCTTTGATGAACAAAAGGTTAGATGAAGCATTTGAATTGATTGAGGACATGGCCTTGAACCCCTACCAATGGTCAAATGAGAGAGGATCTTCAAGGAAAGCTCTAGATAAGTATGAATTAGATGCTTTTAATCATTTTTCGGCTAAGGCAGATGCACTAGGAAGTCTAGGTAGCAAAGTAGATGCACTTATGGCTAAATTTGATAAATTTCAAGTTAATAGTGTAAATGCTATAGGTGCTACTGACCTTCCTTGTGAGATTTGTGGTATGATAGGTCACATGGAACTGAGTGTAAATTGGGGCAAGATTTCACTGAGCAAGTGAATTATGTGCACAACAATGGGTATGGACAGAAGAATCCGAATGAACCCTTTGGAGCTACCTACAACCCATCATGGAGGAACCACCTAAATCTATCCTACAAGCCCAATCAGCCATACAACACTCAAAACACTCACAATAGACCACCACCACCATCTAGTTTTCAAAACTAAAGACCTTACAACCCACCAGCTCAACCCTCTTCTACTTCTAAATTAGGAGGCCTTTTAGAAAAATTTCTCATTTACTAAGAGAAAACTAATGAAGAGTTTAGGTAGCATGGTAGAGCCATGGAGGACTCCATTAGGCAATTGTCTTCTTAAGTTGACTCATTGGCCATACATGGAAAAATGTTGGAGACTTAAATAGCTCAACAAGCTTTTGCTTCTTCTTCTAGAGCTTTTGGTTAACTCCCTGCTCAACTTGAATCAAATCTTAGGGAGCATTGTAAGGCAATCACTCTTAGGAGTGGGAGGTTATTGAAGGTTCCAAATGCTACTCAAGAAGGTGAAGAAGAGATGGTTGAGGGAGAAGTGCAGAAAGAAAGCAAAAAGGCTTTAAATCTTGATTATGCTGAAGTGAAAAAAGGGGAATTACCTGAAAAACCAAAGTATATCCCTCTAGAACCATACAAACCACCTATCCCTTATCCTCAAAGACTAGCAAAGACTAAACTTGACAAGCAGTTTGGGAAGTTCTTAGAAGTATTAAAGAAATTGTATATCAATATCCCCTTCATTGATACTCTTTCACAAATGCTATCATATGCTAAGTTCTTGAAGGACATCCTCTCAAACAAAAGGAAGCTAGAGGAGCATGAGATTGTAGCCCTAATGGAGGAGTATAGTGCCATTATCTAGAATAAACTACCTCCTAAACTCAGGGACCCAGGCGGCTTCTCCATTCCTTGTGTGATTGGAAATGTTCCTATTGACTGGGCATTGTGTGATTTAGGAGCAAGTATGAACCTCATGCCACTGTCGGTTGCAAAGAGATTGAACATAGAAGAAATGAAGCCCACCACAGTTTCACTTCAGTTAGCAGACCATTCTATGAAATACCTAGTAGGTATACTTGAGGATATACCTATCAGGGTTAGTAAGTTTTTCATCCCTGTTGATTTTGTTGTACTTGAAATGGAAGAGAATACACAAATCCTTATCATTTTGGGTAGACTTTTTTTGGCCACTGCGGGTGCTTTGATTGATGTAAAAAATGGAAAGCTTTCATTATCTGTGGGAGATGAAAAACTTGAGTTTAATTTGAATGAATCAATTAAATTACCTATTTGTGAAGATTCAATATGCAGGATTAATGTGCTAGACAAGGTTGTGAAAGAAAACCTTCTCATGGGGTGCTTTCAAGATACACTTGAAGCATGTCTAGTGATAAATGAAGTTGTTAAAAATGAGGAGATTGCTACATATGCAGAATTTTTAGAGGCAAGCCCGTCGTCACTTTCCCTCCCTGAAGTAATTGAATTATTAGAAGTGAAGTCTAAGAATCCCTCCACTAAGGAAGAGATACCACTTAAAGTAGAATTGAAACCTCTCCCTCTACCCTCAAGTATAAATTTCTAGGACCCCACTCCACTTATTCTGTGATAGTAAATGCAAATCTAAATGCCCTTGAAATAGAAAAATTGCTTAGGCAGCTTAGATCGCATAGAAAAGCTTTGGGGTACATAATTTCTGACTTGAAAGGGATTAGTCCTTCAATATGCATGCATAGGATATTGATGGAGGAAGATAGTAAGCCCTCCATTGAACATTAGAGAAGGCTAAATCCAAATATGAAAGAAGTTGTAAAAAATGAAATAGTGAAGTTTTTAGATGCTGGGGTAATTTACCCAATTTCAGATAGTCAGTGGGTTAGTTCAGTACATGCTATTCCTAAAAAAAGGGGATTAACTGTAGTAAAAAATGATAATAATGAGCTAATTCCTACTAGGACTATCACGGGTTGGAGGATGTGTATAGATTATAGAAAATTAAACAAAGTAACCTGAAAAGACTATTTCCCTCTCCCCTTTATTGATCAAACTTTGGAAAGGTTAGCTAAGCATTTATATTTCTATTACTTGGATGGTTATTCTGGTTTCTTCCAAATTCCTATACATCCAAATAATCAAGAAAAGATCACATTTACATGTCCTTATGGCATTTTTGCATATAGGAGAATGCCTTTTGATTTGTGTAATGCTCCTATTGCATTTCAATGTTGTATGATGGCTATTTTCTCTGATTTTATTGAAAACATCATGGAGGTCTTTATGGATGATTTTTCTGTATATGGTATTTCCTTTGATAACTGTTTGACTAATTTATCTCAAGTGCTGCAAAGATGTGAGGAGGTAAATTTGGTACTCAACTGGGAGAAATGCCATTTTATGATAAGAGAAGGGATTGTCCTTGGTCATCAAGTATCAAAGCATGGTATTGAGGTAGACAAGGCTAAGGTGGAGATCATAGAGAAATTACCTCCCCTAACTTCTGTAAAGGGTATGAGGAATTTTCTTGGACATGCCGATTTCTACCGACGCTTCATCAAGGATTTCTCTAAAATTGCCAAACCTTTAGCTAACTTGCTTGTAAAAGATGTTGCCTTTGATTTTAATCAAGATTGTTTGGATGCATTTTGTAGGTTAAAGAAGGCCTTGATTTCTGCCCTAATCATGCAAGCACCGGACTGGAATCTACCATTTGAGATGATGTGCAATGCTAGTGACTATGCAGTAGGAGCAGTACTCGGATAAAGGAAGCATAGGAAGGTTCATGTCATAGACTATGCCAGCAAGACTTTGGATGAGGTTCAGCTGAATTATGCCACAACTAAGAAGGAACTTCTTACAGTAGTTTATGCAGTTGACAAGTTTCGATCTTATTTAGTGGATTCTAAGGTGATAATCTTTAAGGATCATGCAGCAATCAAATACCTTTTGAGCAAGAAAGAAGCTAAGCCTCGCCTAATCAGATGGATTCTTTTGTTACAAGAATTCGATCTAGAAATTTGAGATAAAAAGGGTACCGAGAATGTTGTGGCTGATCACCTTTCAAGGTTGAAGTAGGAGTTAAAAGATGAAGTAGACAAAGAGATGCCAATAAATGATTCCCTTCCAGATGATTATCTGTTAGTTGTCTCTTCTTCAACTATCCCATGGTTTGCCGACTATGTTAATTACATCATAAGTGGTGTTTTGCCTTCGGATGTAGGATATCAGTAGAAAAAGAAGTTCTTAGCAGAGGTGAAATATTATTCTTGGGATGACCCACTTCTCTATAGAAGATGTGTTGATGGTTTGTTTAGAAGGTGTGTGCCTTAGGAAGAAATTGCTAATATTCTGTTCCATTATCACTCCTCCCCCTATGGAGGACACTTTGGCACCTCAAGAATAACTGCTAAGATTGCCCAAGCATATTTCTATTGGCCAACTCTATTCAAGGATGTTCATCACTATGTGACTTTATGTGACCAGTGTCAAAGAGTTAGTAATATATAAAAAAGACACGAGATGCCTTTGAACAACATTTTGGAAGTTGAAATATTTGATGTCTGGGGAATTGATTTCATGGGACCATTCCCACCTTCTTGCAGTAACAAATATATACTTGTAGTGGTTGATTATGTTTCTAAATGGGTGGAGGCAATTGCCACTCAAACATGTGATGCAAAAGTTATAGTTAGATTCTTCAAGAAGGTGTTGTTTCTTAGATTTGGGATACCTAGAGCAGTCATTAGTGATGGAAGGTCTCACTTCATTGCTAATCAATTTCAATCCCTCTTGAAAGGGTATGGTGTAACCTATAAGATCTTTGCTCCATATCACCCACAAACTAGTGGATAAGTGGAGCTTTCAAATGGAGAAATTAAGAGCATATTAGAGAAGACTGTGTCAAGATCAAGGAGAAATTGGGCCCTCAAGTTGGATGATGCCTTATAGGCCTACAGGACTACTTTCAAGACTCTTATTGGAATGACACCATTTAGGCTTATTTATGGGAAGCATTGTCATTTGCTGATAAAGATTGAACACAAGGCATATTGGGCAATAAAGTTGCTAAACTTTGATTTGCAATTTGCTGAGGAGAAAAGAAAGCTTCAACTTCTTGAACTTGAAGAACTGAGGAATGATGCTTATGACAATGCCAAGATATACAAAGAAAGAACAAAAATTTGGCACGACAAGTGCATTCTCAGAAGGGAATTCCATGAAAGAGACTTGGTATTGTTATTTAGTTCCAGATTTAAACTCTTTCCAGGGAAGCTTAAAACAAGTTGGACTAGGCCATTTCATGTGAAAAAAGTATATCCATTCGGAGCTGTAGAAATTTGGAGTGAGAGCACTGGCAATTTCAAGGTTAATAGTCAGAAATTGAAACACTATGTTATAGGGCCACCAATAATGGTAGCTCCAGACTGATTGAAATAGGGGTCGAGCTTATGACCTTAAACAAGCACTTCTTGGGAGGCAACCCAAGCAAATTTTTCTATTTTTATTACTTTTAATCTTTGTTTTTCCCATTTTTTCTGAGTTTCTGACTAATTTGAGGCATATAAGTTATTGGTTATTGATTTAAGTTGCTTATTTGTTGCACTTGGTCTTTGTTTCTAGGCAAATTAGGCATATATGCATTTTTGTTATTCATTTTCGTGCATAGAAAGCTCAAAATACATTCTAGTGAGATACACGGTATAGAATATGAGCCGTGTCAAACCCCGTAAACCTCATTGTCTGGTTAGTATTGAAATTTTTTTGCATTCAATGGCATTTCAGTGAGATACACGGTGTAGAACATGAGGCGTGTCGAACATCATGTACCTTACTAACTGAACCACTAAAGAATTTTTGAATATAAGAGCCTTCCAAAGAGAAACACGGGAGTTGACATGGGTCGTGTCAAACCTCGTGTACTATTGCGAAGTCTTCAAGAGCCTTCCAAAGAGAAACACGAGGTATGTTAGACCTTGTGTATTTTTGCGAAAACCCCTCTATACACTTGTTCTTCAGAATACCTATTCGCAGAAGAACACAGGGTATAACACGGGCCGTGTCACACCCCGTGTTCCTGGGCAGACAAGCTTTTAATGGCCAAAGCTCCTCCATTTTCCTTCATCTGGTTCAGCACCCACCGTGACCTACTTCTTCTACCCTCATTTTCGACCGTTCTTTTCCCAAAATACACTGATTAAAGTGTTTTACTTGGCTATTTGAAGTAATTTTACTATTTAATCTTCGATTTAATTAGTCCAATTGCAAGATTTGGATTCCTCTTGGGCTTCAATCAGTAACTTAGGGTTTTTCTCTGAAATCCACAAGGTAAGAGCCTTTGCCTTGAATTCTTTGAAGATATTTGCAATTACTTGAGTTTATTAAGTTTTAGTGAATGGTAGAACTTATAGGAATATTCATATCCTCAGAATTTTTCTTTGGCTAGATCTTACTGATTGAAGTTAAATCCTTTAGAGTTTAATGTTTACCTAGGGAACTTGATTGCATGATTTATCTCATTTGATTCGCTCACTTACTTGCATTGATGACATCAAGCTTTGAATTGCACTTCCTTTAACATTGGATAGATATTAGAATTGCTTACTGAATTTCTACCTTTGAATTCTGCTGATTAACACTATCTGAACCTGGAATTATCTAATTTATAGTGAAACTCTCAAAATTCTCTCTCACATTCTAGTTTTTCCTTGCAGATCTTGTCAAAAAGATAAAAGATGGTTACTAAGAGGACCTCTAAAGGCAATACTTCTAGAGGGACCTCCTTTAGAGGACCAGTTACCTCCCAACTCCTAGAATTCACAGATGAGGCCCATATCTAGGCATTTAATAGACACAGAGACTGATCATTTGTGAAATGTCGATACATAGATTGGGCGGTCTTAAGGGAGTTTGGCCTTGAGGACGAGGTCAGAGACCTCATTAGTGTAGGTGCTTGGGAGGCATTCTTTTAGATCATATAGCCTACTTATAGAGAACTTAACTTGGAGTTTCTCAGCACCTTCTATCTGGAGAGATACTTCGGCACTGTTGATTTTCTTGATACAGTGTAGTTCCGCCTTAGGAAAGTCTAATATTTTATGAGTGTGACCCAACTATCAGTACACATGGAAATTTACTTTGAAGACTTTGTAGCCACCCCTGAGTATCAGGATATTCTGATAGGACTGCCACATAGGACCCAAGAGTGGCAAGTATAGTCCGACATTGCCATCAGGAGCACTTATGATCCGACAAAAAGCAAGGCATCTAGCCTCCGAAGAGTTGCATGGTGAGTCATCCACTCTATTTTCAGTCATACTTTGAGTGGTCAGGGGCATAGTCACGAAGTAGTAAGCACAGCTGATATCCTCTTCCTATATAGCATGATACAGATGTTGGTGTGTGTCCTAAAACCAATCATATAGATGATTGAAGTTATACACAATGTATTATGTTTTATTTTAGGTAATTTAATTATTATATTTTATTTTTATAATTTTATTATTATTATACACAATTTATAACTTAATATAATAATTATCCTTGGAATAGCTTCGCTATTCCTAAAATGCCCCTAGTCAAGTATTATTACGAAAAGGATAGTAATAATACATCGAGACTAGCATATATAGTGACTGATGATTACGAATCATGGATATGTGATATCAAGTCAATACATGAGTATATTACTAGTGAACAATGTACTGGACTGATCCATTATGATAATATTACATGGATAGACGTGTCATAAGTTATTCTCATATGATCACAAATATACATAAACCTTTGACCTGAAGTCACTACAGTTTCCTACATGAGGAATTACTCACTTTAATATTGTCCTATGTCACCTTTAATGAGGATGACAAGTAGGGTATTGATTGGGTGTGTCATAAATTATGCAGAGGGAAGTGAATGATGTAGATGAAATTTTGTTACTCTTATATAAAATAGAAATATCCTTGGACCCCTTGATTGAGTGAGACTTAGAAATGCATGACCATGCTCAATTAAATTAATATGTGATATTAATCATTTATTTTAAGTCTACTCAGTATCAAGAAATATAAACTTAACATTAAGGAGGATGACCCATTCCATGCCTCTAGTTCAATTTGGATATTATTACAAAAGGGTTATGATGCAAAATGTTGATCATGTATTAGGTGGATGTCGAATCACAGACATTCTTACTACTTGAGTGGCAGTGATGTATTGCTAGATACCGCTTACTGTCTATGGTTCAATAATAAGTCATTGTCAACATAGTAAGAACCTACAGGGTCACACAAAAGGAGTAGGAATAAGATAATAATTAATTGGACTTTAATTATATTAATATCCAATTAATTAAACTTATTTTCGTGCATATATATATTATTAAGAATAATAAATTCACGTAATATATATATATATATTATGTGATATTATTTGATATTAAAGTAATATCAAATAATTATCTTATCAGATATTAGATAAATATATTATGAGATAATATTATTTTAATATTCGATAACTATATGTAATTATCTAATATTAAGATATTTATATTATGAGATAATATTATTATCTAATATTAGATAATTAATATATAAGTCCTATCTCTCCCCATTATCTCTTGGATAAGGATAAGATGAGTTGTTAAGTGTGATTAGGATTTTAGAAGCATTACCCTAGTTGGACTAGGATTATGGCTTGCCTAAGTTCTATAAAAAGGGACTTGAGGGTAGCACTTTAATAACACGTTCAAAGCTTCCATACAAACCCTAAATCACTTAGAAAACATCCAATCCTAATTCCTAGAGAGAAAAAAGCATCCTAGTAGATTTGTGAAGGGTGAGAGGTCGTTGTTTACTCCGTGTGGATACTGTAGAGACGTTGTACCTTTCGGCCGGCATTTGATTCATCCGCTCTCAAGTTTTGATCAGTAGAAACACAAGTGCCTAATAGGTAAAACCCTAAAAATTGATTTATATTTTTTGCATGGATCTTAAGTAGAATTCAGATCAAATTTTGAATTTTTGCTGCATATAATAATCCGAATTCCCAACAACAGAGAGTCCCCATCTATATTGGAGGTGTATTTGCACACTTCTTTTCAGCTCAGGCATCAGATAAACGAGTTGGGAGTATTGCTGCCGATCTATACATTACTAGATTAGCCAGGTGCTTGGGAGTCTTTAATCGACCTTATGGATCCTTTTCTATAGCATCCCACATGACCCCCTCCCTAAGGGCATTCTTCTAGCTATAGGGATCCAGCCTGTACAGCAGCCACCTCCTAAGGATGATTTTCTTACAGATGATGCTGATGCCGATGCAGCTCCTGATATAGGTCCATCATCTTCTGTAGGCGGAAGAGTTTCATTTGAGACTTATTTTCGAGATATCTTGTCTTGTTAGCAATAGTTTCTGGCTGAGTTTCGGCACATCTCTGAGCGTCAATCGAGGATTGAGGGCCTCTATGATAACTTGGACAGAAGATCTATACACATTGAGAGCATGATTGAGCCCCTGTTCAAGCTTTTCCACCCCTCTTCTCCAACCGATCCAGATCCTCCTACACAGTAGCTTAGATTATTTTTTCCTTTTACTTATATATTCTCCCTTTTACTTGTTCCTCTTTTCTATTCTTATTTATCTTAGTTTGTACTTATATTGGTGATGCACTTTCATTTAGTTTTTATTACTTTAACTTTTTCTCTTTTATTTTCTTGCATTCTTACTTTTTATGTTTGTAATAACTAACTAGCGACATATTTTATCCTAGTAATGCATCTCCTTTCTTTTTCATTAGTAGTCTCCTCTTTGTCTCCTAATCTTTCTCTACTTATGGATCCCACAAAAGCCATGTTCTGTAATTGAGAACAACGCTCCACTTATCAAGGAAGTTCTAGTCCCTCATCTCTTCTCTATCTCTTTTTCATTTACTTTTTCTTGTACATTAAGGACAATGTCCAATTTTAAGTGTGGGGGAGCAGTTTTTAGAATGTATTGCACTTGAATCTGCTTGATTGATTTAGAGTACTGGAATTTACTCCAAATACATTGATGTGTAAAATTTTTTACATTTTTTAGGGTAATCTTTTGACTAGTGGATTTGTTCATGCTTTGCTCTTTTAATGATTAACTAGTAACTTAATGAGGAAAATCTAAAGTTTGAAATTGAGAGTAATAAGCATAATTGATCCCTATGAGACTTGAGCCTATTGAGCAACTTTTCACATTAAAATTTAAGGCTTATTCTTATTTTCTTGAAGGATTATGTCTCACTCTTGACTTTTTTCTCTAGAACTTACATTTGCTCTTTTTGAGGTTACATTTTATGTATTTTGCATGTAAAAAATGATGAGGCCATATTTCTTCACCCTTTTTTATTTGTTTTACTTATTTGAATCCCTTCTTTGATTTACCCTAGACTATTTTCAGCTTTGCCCCTAGTTAGCTACCTTGAGTCCTGGACCCTCATTTCAAGCCTAACCCATCCTATGTGTATTTAAAGCCACTACCTAAGTAAACTTGAACTTCAGAGTTTAAGAAAACTTAGACACATTAAATGAGTTTAGCTATCACTTAGAGGTTCTTACATAAAGCTGCTCAGTTGGGTAAGTTAATTTATAGCTTGATTTAAAAAAAATAAAAAAAAGTAATAATAAATATAAAAAAATATATAAAAAAAGAAAATAAAAAAATAGTGTTAAATAAATAATTTAGGAGGAAGAAGAAGAAGAAAAGCTTGTTAGGAAATAAGAAAGAAAGAAAAGTTTTGTTTGCTGTCATAGAAAAAAGTTAAGGCAAAGAATAGAAGTAAGGCAATATGCTAAGCTGAGCAATGGAACTCGACAGTAGTCAAACTTAAAGCCAATATGTCTTTTCCCTTCTCTGACTCTATCACTTTTCATCCCTTAATCTTCCTTTCCTCTATCCTAATCATTTTCCCTAATAAAGTCTTCTAATTTGCATGCATTTTACAATATAGTAGTTGAGACTAGAGTTTTTGCAAGCTTATGGTAATATTAAGTCCTGAGCTGATTAATTTGAGAGTATACACAAGCCTTATCTTAAGAGTTTGAGTGAACACTTTACCTGTGAGGCTATTCTCTTTTGCTTTTATGTTAAGGATTGACTTATTTTGCTACTTTATTTTCATTTAGTTGCCTTGCATGACTTGATCCTAATTTCTGATTCACTGAATGATTGCCCGATGATATTAATAGAAAAGTGGAGTAAATTTTTGTTTTCTTACTTCCTTACTCGAGGACAAGCAAGATCCAAGTGTGGTGGAATTGATAAATGTACATTTGCACTTATATTTTATACATTTCATCACTTAATTATTTAGCATTTTGTGTAAATTAATTGGAAAAGGGTACTTAAATGCTTGATATTTTGTTCTCAAATTTTGAAGTGACTTATTAGAGCATTAGAAAAGGATCCAGAGCCAAAATCATGCAAATTGTGGAGAATCAAAGCAAATTCGCTCATATGACAAAGAACACGGGGTATGGGAACCCTATATGGATGGCCGTGTATCTTTCTGTGTGATTCGAAGCCTTGCTGAGCTGCTCGCAAAAGAACACGAGGGTCGACAAGAGCCGTGTCAGACCTCGTGTACCATACTGCCTGATCCCTCGCAAAAGAACACAAGTAACAACATAGGCCGTGTCTTACCCTGTGTACTTTATCAATATAAGTTTTATGCAGAGACTTTGCTAAAAAAGGAGGGGAGAGTTGAAAATTAAACAGAGAGCCGTCAGTAGAAACCCTAGGAGAGACCTAAAGACACTAAGGGTGACTACTAGCCTTGAAGGATTGGATTCAAGTAAAGGATTGAAAATTCAAGTAAGGAATTTGTAAAGCTTCATAACTAGTTTGATTCCCCTTTTTATTTTCTAATTTTCTGCTAGTTTTGTAATGAACTCACACTAAACCTCATTGCTCAACTGGGGTAGACTTATTGATGGATTTATGGATTTGATTTTAATATAATCTAGCTTGATTTAAAAAAAAAGAAAAAAAGAAAAAAAAAGAAAAAGAGATAAAAATATAAAAAAATAAAAGGAAAAAAATGAAAAAAATAACAAAAAAGAGTAAAAAAGAAAAAAAGAAAAAAAGAAATATATAAAAATTTTTAAAAAAAGGAAAAAGAGAAAAAGAGAAAAAGAAAAAAAAGAAAAAATGAAAGAAATAAAATAAAATAAAAAATAAAAAATAATAAAAAATAAAAAATAAAAAAAGTAAAAAAAAAAGATAAAAAAGGAAGGCGCTGTTGTCGTGGATTGAAACTAGTGTGAGTTTATTACAAAACCAGCAGAAAATCAGAAAATAGAGAAGGGAATCAAACTAGTCATGAAGCTCTACAAATTCCTTGCTTGAATCCAATCGTCCAAGGCTAATAGTCACCCTTAGTGTCTTTGGGTCTCTCCTAAGATTTCTATTGATAGCTCTCTGTTTAATTTTTAGCTCTCCCCTCCTTTTTTAGCAAATTCTTCGCATAAAACTTATATCGGTAAAGTACACGAGGTATGACATGGACTGTGTTGTTACTTGTGTTCTTTTGCAAGGGATTAGACAATATGGTACACGGGGCCTGACATGGCCTATGTCGACCCCCGTGTTCTTTTGCGCACAGCTCAGCAAGGCTTCAAATCACACAAAAAGAGACACGGCCATCCACACGGGGTTCCCATACCTCGTGTTCTTTGTTAGATGAGCGAATTTGCTTTAATTCTCCACAATTTGCATGGTTTTGACTCTAGATCCTTTTCTAATGCTCTAATGAGTCACTTCAACTAGTTTCAATCCCCAACAACGACGCCATTTTTTTCTCTTTTTTTTTAAATCAAGCTAGATTATATTAAAATCAAATACATAAATCCATGAACAAGTCTACCCCAGCTGAGCACTGAGGTTTAGTGTAAGTTCATTACAAAATCAGTAGAAAACCAGAAAATAGAGAGGGGAATCAAACTAGTCATGAAGCTCTACAATTTCCTTGCTTAAATCTTCAATTCTTTGCTTGAATCCAATCCTCCAAGGCTAGCAGTCACCCTTAGTGTCTTTGGGTCTCTCCTAGGGTTTCTACTGACGGCTCTTTGTTTAATTTTTAGCTCTTCCCTCCTTTTTTAGCAAATTATCCACATAAAACTTATATTGATAAAGTACACAAGGTATAATACGGCCCGTGTTGTTACCCATGTTCTTTTGCGAGGGATCAAGTAGTATGGTACACGGGGTTTGACACAACCCGTGTCGACCCCCGTGTTCTTTTGCGAGCAGCTCAGCAAGGCTTCGAATCACATAGAAAGATACACGGCCATCCACACGGGGTTCCCGTATCCCATGTTCTTTGTTAGATGAGCGAATTTGCTTTGATTCTCCACAATTTGCATGGTTTTGGCTCCAGATCCTTTTCTATTGCTCTAACGAGTCACTTCAAAACCTGAGAATAAAATATTGAGCATTTAAGTACCCTTTTCTAATTAATTTGCATAAAATACTAAATAATTAAGTAATGAAACACATAAAATATAAGTGCAAATGCACATTTATTAAGGTCACTGAAAGAAACAATGGCTCTAACTCTCTTAACTAGAGATCAAGTTTATGAATGGGTGCAATTGAATTTTCAATAATATTACTCATTTTATTATTGACAACTAAATAATGTCTTTTAATTTTTTAATTTGGTGTTATTTTATATTTTAGGTTTATGAGTGGGTTAAAAATGTTAATGTCATTTTTGGCAAGCTCTACAAGCGTACAAGTAGGGTACTTCATGGAAGAAAAGATCCATATTCTTCAATCTTCCATACTACAAAAAGTTAATCATAAGACCCAATATTGATATCATACATGTGGAGAAAAATGTTTGTGATAATCTTGGCAAAATACTATTAAAGATATTGGGGAAGCACAAGGTTGGAGTTGAAGTTAAGTTAAATTTGGTTGAAATATCCACTTGGAGAGAATTAGCACTAAAAGTACTCACCTAATTTTAGTAGAACGTACATACTATATGTCATTAATTATTTGGGCCTAATTTAATGTATAAAATTGTTGCTTTGGGTGTTTATTGTATTTGAAATATTATTTTTTATTATAAGGACATCGAGATAGAACTTGAACATTGTTGTCTGTAATAATAATGTTTTTTATAATAATATGGTTGATGGATTTTATAACTAGGTATGGATACTACTTTGGGAAGAGGGGTATTGGTGAGTCCTACTAGAATTGAAAAAAAATAATAAATAATGTTAGTTATTATAAAAGCCTATCATCCTTTTTGGACAAATTAGGTTGGTTATTTAACATAAATCAACATTATATGCAAAATTCATTATATGAAAGAATGTCAATTATTTGAATAAAGTTTTATTCCGTGTCTTTGTTTAACTTTGAATGGCAGAGGTTAATTTTTTTATTAAGGGTTAATGTGGAAATAAAAAAGTAATTTAAACATAAAATGTCTTTTTACCAATTTAGGGTGAATCTAACTATTTAAAAATGTTGGACTTCCTAATATTGTCAAATTAATAGATTAAGAGCCAATCAATAACTCAATTTAATTATTCACTAAACACTTAAAATAACTATTTCACTAAGTTAATTAGTCAAAATGAATCAAATGAGTTAAAAGTTAATGAAAAAGTCATTTGCCAAGCACTCACATATCGATTTTCACATATTGAAAGTTCTTTTTTTCTTCCTCCTTTCTAATTCAATTTTGCTATAGTTGCTCAAGTATTTAGTCTTGTATTTTTCTTATAATATTGGAATCTCTATTTACTATCTATTTGAGCGTTATTAGCTATCATTCCCATAATTATCAAACTCACAGTTCACATGAAGTCTATAGGTTAACAGTCTTCATATTTATCATGGACATTTTAAATAATACATCCATTTGTAATATTTATATTAATTATCAATCCGGAGAAAAAATATGAAAATAAAAATCAACTTGTAGCTCTCACAAATTTATAGTCATTATTATCCCACATAATATTTATTTTATATCACCAAAAGATTGTTAAATAACATGATGAAAAAATAAAACATTATAGAAACATAAATTTTAATTACTTCTATCTGTCAAATTTTAATTTAATGTGATATATTTTTTTTTGCTGTTGAAAATTTTTCCCGACCATGATGTTGCCAATGTATCAACAAAAATACTACAGTTTCGGATTTGATTTGTGGCCAAATGATAGGTGTGGCACTCCGTCAGGATGTAAATTGATATGCAATTGGACGTGCGCTCGTGATCGTGCAAATCACTCTCCGATTAATTAATGAAGAGGCTGCGATTGAATAAGTCAGGCAACCAAAGACTGCATTTTCTTAATATTTTAAGTTTTATCGTAAATGCTTTGGTCAAAATTTTATATGAATGTCTTGTTGGTTTCCCTCTCAATATTTTACGTAGAAAGATTTCCATACTGATCGGTAGGGTTACCAATAAAAATTTTAATGAAGATAAGAAAATTATATATCAGAAATATTATAAAATTGTCAATAACTTTTGATTCTAGGAGCATTTAATATTTGTTAAAGGCTTTGTATTTTTTTATTTATCCAAAAAAGAATTATATCTTTCTCTGCATTCAGAATTTGAATTCTCATTTTTAAGTATGTTTAGTAATTTAATTTCTTATATTTTTTCCAAAAAAAAGGAAGGAAACATTTTAAAGTTATATTATTATATAAGTTATTTAAATAATTAATAAGATTTATACATAATATGCTTAAAATAAAAATTAAAAAATCAATATACTAACACAAGATGATTAATTAGCATATTAATATCTTATTATTAATAACTTATTTAAATAAAAAGCATTTTTTCTGGATTATTGAATAATAAATTAAGAAATAGTTACAAGTTAATTTTTGTAATTTATTCAAGTGCTTGAGAAGAGTCATTCTCTTTACTAGATTCTTGTTGACGAGGAGAAATGACGATAAAAGAGAATTCAAATTCTTGCCTTCATATTTATTAAAATTTAATATATTTATAAACATACTAACAAAATATATACTAATATGTAAAATTATACGAATCAATAAGATAAATTTATATTTTGCTTAAGTTCTTACACAGAAATTATACAAAAATACATATAATAATAATGTTTAGAGATAGAAATCTACGAACCAGGATTTCTGTTGGCTCTTCTCGCTTCCTCCGTCATTGGGTAAATCATCATTGTCAACATTCCAGTTGGTCATTAATTTATTAGTTCAATTGAACCTTTCATCCAACCTAATAGGCAAATTTAAACATGCTTAACAATTGTATTAAAAAAGGTTTTTTTTAAAAAATTCCATTAAAATAAAATATATTCCATAGTTAACCGAGTCTGTTCAATTTTGAATTACTAATTTCATTGAACGGAACTTGAGTCTTGGTTGCATTCTCCGGTTTATTCCACATTGAGTTGTAACTCACGTGCCAATTTGACACTTACCATATTTTCATTAAGTATATTAATATTAATGTTTACTGATAATATGATTCGAAGCCGTATCTCCAGAAAAAATTTCTAATCTTATTTTAACGTTGAGATTTCAATATTACTTCTTATTGTATCTGAAAAATTAACAACTATAATGTCATGATTGGGTAATTTATATAATTAAAGGAGCAATTTACTGATTATCAAAATATAATACAAAATACTATTAAAAATCTTAGAACTATAATAAAGTTAGAAAAGTTTCCTTGTTTTATTAAGTTTTATAAATTTGATTTTTATTTAATTTGACTTTTCAATTTTATCATCAAATGATTCGATTTAGACCTTATCTGTTTGGTTTGAAGAAATCTCTCATTTATGATTATAGTTAAAAATTTTCTAGATCATAAAAAAATTATTTATTTAATGTTGCATGTGGAACACTGTTACATATTTGTCCTTTAACATGGTTATTTAAATTTTTTTATGTAAGTTACTACTTATCATATATATATATATATATATATATATATATATATATATATATATATATATATATATATATATATATATATATATTCAATATATTCAAAATTAGTTTCATAACTAACGTGAAATATATGTAATGACATTTTTTTTAACAAATAAACCAACATATTTTCTTTAAAAAATATTTTAATTTTTCACATTTTACTTTGATTTTTAATAAAAAACTGGCATGGAGTATTTACGTAATAATTATTTTGCTTTTATCCTTTAGATATTCATCTCTTTCATTTCTCAATTTTTTACAAATTTTTTAAAAGATCTTTGCATGTATTTCCTTTATATAACTTATGTAATTGTTGTTGGTTTTAGATACTTATTATATATTCAATATAATATTGTGGCAAAGACCAAAGCAGGCTATATAATGATAATATATACTTATTGCATGGGTTTTTTATGAGATATTTATTTGTATTTTCTTTGCATAACTTATAGGATTGTATTTGTGTTTTAGATGCCTATTATATATTTAATATATTATTGTAGGAAAGTCTAAAATCAGCCAATTACAATGATAGATAGAGAGAACATGAAAAAAAGTCCATAAAGTAGTAATTTTTCATAATTTTGGGAGGAATAGAATCCCAATGTGGGGAAGGGGGAGTTATAGATTGATAATCTCGAAAAGTTATATGAAATTAACATAAATTTACTTCAACAGATAATTGAGTACGATATTATTGCCTTTCAAAGTTTTTGACTTAAAATACATGGTCTTTATAGGATATAAGTTTATTCAATTTTTACTGCAAATATTTTGATACAAATATGAAGAGCTAACATTGAAAAAACTATTTTTTAAACATTTTATTTTGGCCTTTTACAAAAAAATATTGTGAAATATAAAAAATAAAATATTTTTTGAAAGAAAATATAAGACTAATGTCTTTATATGTATATATATATATATATATATATATTTCACATTGGTTCCAAAACTTACATTTAATATACTAGATATATAATGATGCTTGCATATATGATGAGTAGTAAACTAGTAACTAACATAAAATCCTTAAAATAATTAATGTAAAGGGAAAATTTGTAGTGATATTCCCATATGTTACATTAAATAAATAAAAATGTTCTTAAAAGCTTTTAACTATAACAATAAATGAGAGATTTCTTCAAACAAAACAGATAAGGTTTAAATTGATTCATTTGATAATAAAATTGAAAAGTTAAATTATATGAAAATAAAATGTATAAAACTTACTAAAACAAGGAAAAATTTGTAAGATAGAATCAATGTAAAAAGTTGTATGGAATTTAAAATACTGTAATAAAATTAAAGTGAAAATGTACCTATTCATGAGTCTTTGTGAAATTGATGGAGGCAGAAGCATGCACTATTCGCATGTGGCTTCTTCTTCTTCTCTTAGAGTGTATAACTCTCAATGGAATAAGGGGAAGGAACTTGACTTATATAAATAAAACCCTATCAAGCTCTTTCGTTATGATCCAAGAAAAATATAGGCCCACACTTTAACTGTTAAACACATTAATCTATAATCATATATCTATAAGCCCCAGTAAAAAATCACTTTAACAAATTAGATTTCAAAAAATAAAAATATCTTGAATCATTGTTCAACCCATTTAAGTAAAAATAAAATATCTATAATAAATGGTAGTTCCCATAAAAATTTTGACATTCTACCACTTAAGTAACATTACTAGTAAGGAGTTTATTCTAAAACATTTTAAACAAAAACAACTCTTAAGTTGAACATAAAATTTTGAGCACGTGGTCATGATTTTGAAGACACATCATCTAAGAGATGATATCTAAAATACAAATTACACTTAAGCAATCAACAATATCAAATCATGATGGTTGTTACATTATTATCAATACAAGACTTTCCATAAGTTATATATATTATCAACTACTTAAGTCATTAATGTGAAAATATAGCAAGAAGAATAACATAAAAGGCATGATCTAACAAAACATACTATTTTTCAAGTTGATCCTTAACAATTTCTTTATAACAAACTTAATAATAAGATTAAGAAATCTTTTGATGATAATAAATTTAATCATCTCAAAATCCCAAAGTAATATCAATTAAGAGATAGACATCAAACATAAAAGCTAGCGACTGACACTAAGTCCTAGTTCTCACAAATTTATTAGCCTAAGCTATTAAAATGATATCAATTAAGAGATAAATATATAATTCAAAAACTAATAATCGACACTGAATCTTAATTCTTATAAATCTATTATTAGAATGCTTTAAAGTTTAAAAATAGTATCAACTAAGAGACAAACACATATATCTAGATCTAATTAATAAATAATAAATCTTAGCCTGAATAAGGTAATATATTAGACATGATATCTAACATTTATCAAGGTAATTTTCATTATTTTAATATGGTTCCCATAAAGACCACAGATACAAACTTAAGAGCTAATGACTTATATTAAGTTTTAGTCTTCATAATTAAAATAATTGATATATTTCACGACATGGAGATACATGTATTGATAAAAGATCCATAAATTACATATGTAAATGCATAATAATGTGCCAATATGATCAAGAGCAAATATGACAATAATATATAAAATAAAAATTAGCAAATTATGTAATAATATATATATAGATATGACATATGTGCCATGTGTACCAATAAATTTATTATGATTATCAATTAAGATGAAAGATTCTCTATAATATATAACTCCTATAAACTAAGCACATCATAAGAAAATAAAATTAAATGCCTATATCGCAATAGGCTTTTAAACATCTTACAAATATAAGAACCTAGGTTTAAGGGGAAAATGATTAAATTCCACATATATATTTTAGTGTTTGTAAAATTATGATTTTTTAAATCATTAACTTGATATAATATAAATAAAACAAATCAATAATTAAAAGAAATTAATTATATAATTAACTTTAATGTTTCAAACAAGTAGGTTGCATGACTATGAAAACTAGGTACAAACATATTATGATTATCAATTGAGATGAAAGATTCTGTATAATATAGAATTCTTACTAACTAAGAACATTATAGGAAAATAAAATTGAATGCCTATATCTCAATAGGCTTTTAAATATCCTACAAATATAAGAACTTGGGTTTAAGGGAAAAATGATTAAATTCCACATATATATTTTAGTGGTATGTAAAATTATGATTTCTCAAATCATCCACTTGATATAATATAAATAACATAAATCAATAATCAAGAGAAATCAATTATATAATTAACTTTAGTATCTTAAACAAGTAGCTTGCATAACCATCAAAACTGGATACTAAAACTAATACCAAGTTAATTTAACAAGAAAGCTTTCCAAAATATATTTCTAAAGATCACTTGAACAAAGTATAAATAAAATCTTAAATTTGACTTAAATAATTTGAAAAATTCTTATGATAGCAATATATATTGTTGACCAAAAAAATATCATAAAGAATTAAAAAAAATGGATACACAATACATATACTAGAACTTTATAAGTTACTTTATACTATAATCAAAGAAACACATAATAATTTATATGTCAAATTCATTACCGTTGGCAAAAATATGCTTGATAAAAATTACTTCAAAATTCAAATGTTATGTACATAATAAAGGACTCAAGAATTTTCACCTCTTTGTCATGTATATTTTCTAGTAAACAAATGTATGTAATAACATATTACAAACTAAACTATATAAATAAATTTTGATATTTAAATGTACTTTTACAAAATAAAGCAATTTTGAATATCATCAATGATCTTTAACTAAAATAAGCTTTTGAACATAGGCATTGTATTTTGTAATGTAGGTAAAATTTTATAATATTAAATTAAACTCTCACTAATGTGAAAATTTGATGCATTCCTAATACACACACACACACACAAATTTCAAAACATAGATTAAACATTATCAAGTAATTCATCATATTTCAAAAAAAATTAATATGAATGATATTCTTAATAATCAAGTAATCATAAATTTATTTGTACTAATTGATTAATGATTTATATGCCAAATATAATTTTTTAAAGAAAATTATATAATTCCACTTGAAAAAAGCAAAGGAAAAAAATTATATTTGATAACTAATATTCCATAATGCCATATAATAATATAAAATTCAATTTATCAACATATAACTAAAATTACACAATAATATATGATATTCTTAAAATTAATTTATCTAATAAATTTTTAAAATATAAGAGAGATAAATTTAGTAATATAGATTATCTAACAGCATATAATAAAAAAAGAAAATTTTCTTATATGTTAACAAAGTTTGCATAAGAGTTACCAATACATAACTATAAACTCTCCTTTAGGTAGAACATATAGTATATATTAAGTCATCTCTTATTACATTAATTTAGTCACTCAGAAAATAATATAATGTTTAAGAGATTGTCCCTTTCGAGCAGATAGACCGTTTAGATTAATTTACTTTTATAACTAAAATAAAATAGCATATTTTGATTGTATCTTGAAAGAAAATAATTAATCAAAGAAGTAGCACTTTTACCATATAAGTAAAAGAAACAATATTAAAAGCAAGAAAGTTACTCTTAGTTCATGATTATAAAAGTAATGTATATTACGGCAATTTTTTCTTTTGGATAGAAAATGTAGTATGTAAATGATCTTCCTAATCACAAAGCAAACAAGAGAATACCTTAACATTGAAAATATTGTTAGTGTATATGGCCTAAAACTAATCATATTGGTGATTGTAATTTTGAATCATGTTATTTTAATGGCAATTCCAATTATTATATTTATATATATTGTCTGCGTAATATATTCAATTATGATAATAACCTTAGAATAATTGTATTCTTAAATGTCTCTAGTCATATATCATTGTGGATTAAGCTGCTTTGATATGTTAATACTAGCATGTGTGAAGACTTATATGGGATATTAAGTTTACACGTGAGTACAAGTTAGAGAACTTGTATATTGGACTGACCCATATTAAAAACACTACATGGATCGTTATATGAGTGTCATGAGTGGTTCTTAGTGATCATTATTAATATGGTCCTTTGACTTGAGATCACCAAGGTTCCCTACATGTGAGTTTCATATTTTGATACTATTCTATGTCACTAATGGTTGAGTGAATGCAAGGGTAGATATTGGATATGTCACATATCATGCGGAGGGGTTTGTGTGATCAAGATGGTACTTGTCCCTCCTATATAACAAGAGTAACATCTGTGGGCCCCTTGATTAAGTAAAGCTGAGAAAATGCATGGCCATGCTCAGATGAATTGACATGGGATGTTGATTACATTTGTTTCAGTTAACTTACTTAGGAATTAAGAAACCTTAAGATTGGGCTATACGGGAATGACACGGTCCATGTCTTGTGCTCAATCTAAATGTATAGGACAAAAGGACATAGGTGATGATCACGTGTAAAAGTTTAGTCAAATCACCGACTTTCTTATTACTTGAGTAACAATGATGTATTGCTAGATACTGATCATTAATATGATCAATGGTCATTGCCAACGTAATGAGAGCCTATAGGGTCGCACACTTAGAGCCTAGTGAATTTGGAATTAATGGACCAAATTGTTTGGGCCTAATATTTAGGAATTCATGTTATAATTATAAGGCCCAATAGTAAGCCTATAATTGTACATGGAATAAAGCCCAAATAGATTAGATTTTTCTATGTACTTATTTAAATAGGCTTGTTGGGTAATAATAGTGGATATTATCATTATTCACGCACCTCAAAAAAGCACAAAAAAACCTTAACACCTTTCTTTAACTAAAACCCCTGAAGAGGCGTAGCTAGCACTACGAGGTGAAAGGAGATCAATTCTAACCAGTGTTTGTGTGGACATTCATCAGTGATTCACGGGTTCGTGTAGATACTTCAGAGTCTTCAGCCGAAAGGAAGATGAAGAGGTGATCAACGATCGAGTTTTAGAGTCATCAACAAAGGTATTGAACAAATCCTTATTCCAATTTAACGTTTTTGAATGGATCTGGTGGATAGGATTGGTTTATTTTTCTGCGCTCGTATGGCTCTTGATCCCAACAAATATATGCCCTTTGGGCAAGCATATTTTTAAAACCAAAGCATCTCAAGAAACTTGTATGCTTCATAAAAAATATTTGATTAAAATATATTACTACAATTTTTTCTTTTAAGTAGAAAATATAGCATGTAAAAGATCCTCCTAATCACGAAGTAAAATAAGAGAATACCTTAGTATTGAAAATATGTTCCCTTTAGGCAAACATATTTTTAAAACCAAAACAACTCTAAAAACTTATATACTTTATAAAACACATCTAATTAAAATAAATAACAACCTTTTTTAGACAGACAATTGTATATACTAATAATAAATTAATCTCATATGATATAACTCAAAAATTTTATAATCAATATGAGTAGTATTTAATGATATTTATCCACAACAATTCATAAATTTTTTAAAAGATCTAGGACATAAAAAATTATTTAGAGCAATGATTTTTTAAGTACAAATAATATGTGATCAATTTTAATGTAAAATAATAAATAATCATAATATTAAAATATTATTTCATCTAAATTACCTCAATGTTAATTCTTTTGTATATAAACACATTGTCATTCTATGCAATTCAAAAATACAATTAGGTTCAAAATATATATATTGAAAATTAAAGTTATCATTAAATAAAAAATAATATGAGAATAAATTTATAATTCTAACTAAATCCCCTTAACATGTTTCCTTTAGAAACATAAATTAATTTTTTAAAAGGTTAAAATAAGAATATTTAAAATGATATTAACACAATTCAATTACTTGGTCCATGTAAGACTGATGGTAAAATAAAGTATTTATAAACATAAATACATTGAGTGAAAATAATATTAAAAAAATTCACAAATGCTATGTGTTCAATAAAATATATTTACAAGAAAAGAGATTATATAAAAAATTAATTAAAATGTAATATATTAGTTTTAGGCAAAATAATTATGTTTAGAAGCTACAAATATCACTACATTCTCCCCTTTAGATAAAAAATGCAATATGTAAAAACCCTCCTAAAATTGAAACTAACTAGGATACTATATTATTATTACAAATTTACTACTTTTCAATAGATAAAATATTCAATAATAAAATAGATTTAGAAATAAAATTCTTTTACTAAATCAATTTCTAATTACAAGATATAATAACTCCGTTTGGACAGGTCATTACATGAAATAATTAAAAATTATTTTATTAAACTCATTTTTAATTAAAATACACATTTATTCTCTTTATGCAAGTAAATATTTACTAGTTCAGATGCTTATGAATTAATATGATAATTTGGTGATAATTATTCAAATTAATCCATAAGTTTTCCTTTTCGAGTAGAAAATATACTTTGTAAAGACCTTCCCATCATTAAAGTCAATCAACACAATACTGTAATATTGGAAATTTATCTCTTTTAAGCAAATAAATTTTCAATAATAAGATATGTCCCAAAAAAAATGTTTCAATAAGCCAATTTTTATTTAAAATATACAATTATCTCCTTAAGCAGGTCATTGTATAAAACAAATAAAAAATTAATCATGTAAATATTCTTAACTTGAAAGCCTTATAAATCAATATGCATAACTTTACTTTAGTGATAATATTCAAAATTAGTCCAAAAGTCTTCTAAAAAAATATGGGATTTAAAAGAAAATTGCTTAAGACTATCATTCAAATAAATAACATACAAAATATGATTAGTCCATAATGGGGTGCTATACCATATAAACCTATACTGATCATACAAGCCGTGCATTACATTAAAATTCATAGTCTTAAGCTTCATCCATTATAAAATATATATAAAAATAAAATTCAAATTTTTATGCAAACTTTAAAGAGAATGAATATTTGATGAAATATATCTAAGGAGGGTAAAGTTGACAATACCTAATATAAAGGAGGTTTATTGCTTTCATAACAAAATTAAAACGATATAAAAGCCATAGTATTTAAGCTCAAGATCAAAAGGAAAAGGACCTTGTCATGTTGTTATACGATTAATCTCAATATGATCATTAACTCTTTCGTTAAAGCTTTATGCAATTGATGTTGTTTGACAATGAAGCTCGAACTAATTCCCTCCATATGATAGTAAGGCAGCTTTCAATAGCAAAGTCACTAAAGGACAAACGTAACTTTGACAATTAAATGCACCTTAGTTGAAAGAAACAGCATATTCAATCCCAATTGCAATTACAAGTTGTAAATTATGCCAACAAAAAAAATCAATGAATTTCTTTCATGTTATCAACTAATTTATATATAACAAAGTTATATGATTTTCTATTAGAACTTGAGTAATCATGCTAAAATAATAATAATAATGTGAGAATCCTAACTAATAGAAGAATGATTACATAAAAAAAAACTTAACACAATATCCTAAAAAATTATGATTATATTATTATTAAATCATTTGAGGATTCAAAAATTTTTCATGCAAAATTCATGTTGTTATAAGTAAAGATTTGATTACAAAACACTATACACTACAAGAAAAAATAATTTCAAATAAACTCTCACATACTTAAAAAAATCATATCAAAATTATAATATCTGAAATTATAGTAGTATAATTTACTATATCCCTTTATCAATTTCACATAAATTTGATAAGAATAAAATATTCTAATTTTACAATCATATGGGAAAATAATCCCATAAATTATAGATCATATTGTTTCCACTAATTATTATCAAAATCACTAATATCACTGATATAGAAGATCATGTTTATGAATTTTAAGAACAATTGGAAACTTAAAACTTAAAAACTTTCCATATACATCAGGTTTTGATGGTTTAGTATGAGTCGAATTTGTGGAAAGTTAAATTGATGAAGGCCCTCGATTAATTTTAGAAAATAAAAAAATAACAAATAAATAAACAAAAAATGGTGTCAATAAATTCAATTTGAGATTTAAATTCCTAACCTTTGATCTTGTAGCCTTATAAGACACATTCAACAAGTATCAAGAATAAACGAAGATGAGTCTAATTAACACAGAAAACAACTCTAATTTTAATGCATAGAATTTCCACACATTAACAGCCACAACTTTGTGCATTGAACATTCAAAAAAAGAAAAAAAGTATTTGCAAATTATTGTGCGCAATCATAATATCATAGATCATGAAATTCATAGAAAATTAATTATACAATGTTATTATTTTGGATTCTAATTTCATACAAGTGACTTTGATACCACATGCAAGATAAAATCAATGTAATAACTTGCATAGAACTTAGAATATTGTAATAAGCTTGAAGTGGAAGTGTACTTGTTCATGAGTCTTTATGAAATTGATCGAATACACAAGTATGCACTATTGGCATAGGACTTTCTCTCCTTTTCTTAGAGTGTACAACTTTCAAGGGGATAAACTAATAATTACAATTAGGTTAAAAGTGAAAAAGAGACTTAGCTAATATAAATAAAATTCTATCAGATCCTCTCAGTTAGGAGTTAAGAAAGGTATATTCTTATATTTTAACAACCAAATACATTAACTTGTAATCAAGTATTGACAAGCCCAAATAATAGATCATTTTAACAAATTGAGCTTAAAAAGATAAAAGTCTCTTGTATAATTGATTAGTCAATTTTATGAAAAATAAAATATTTATAATTAATGGTAGTGCATATAAAAATTCTAACAAATTTATCTAAAGTTCTATCATAGTGCTAAAATTTTTAGTCCTGCTTTCTATATTGTATTTTAATAAATCAGTCAATTACTCTTTAATTTTCGGAATCATTTAACCATAGCATCATAAGTGTTAATTTTTTAAAATATAATAGAAAGTAATTTTGAAATCTCAGTATTTCGATAAGATTAGAAAATTTTCCTTGACATAGGGATCAGAACATAATGTAGCCAATTCTCAAGCTCCGTTATGGAATTAGTAATTCATAATTGAAGAGACACAGCTGACAATCAAATATATTTTATTTTAATGTAAGTTTTTCTCTAAAATTATTCTAATAAAATTGTTAAGCATGTTTAAAATTGCCTATTTCGATTGATGATAGATTTAATTAAACTAATAAATTAATGACCAACTAGCAATGTTACCAACGGCGAGGTACCCAGTGACGGAGGAAGAGAGTAGACAATAGATATCCTGGTTCCTAGATTTCTATCTCTATACATTATTATATGTTTTTTTTTTGTATAATTTGTGTAAGAATTTAAGTAAAATATTGATTTATATTATTGATTCCTTCTAATTTTTAAATTTTAATATGCATTTTGTTAGTATATTTATTAATATATCAATTTTTTATAGGTATGAAAGCGAGAGTTTGAATACTCTTTTATTATTATTTCTCTTCGGCCGAAAGATTCTTATAAAGAGAATGACTCTTTCCAAGCAAATGAATAAACTAAAAAAAATTAACTTGTAACTATTTCTTCATGTATTATTCTAAAATCCAGAAAAATAATTTTTTATTTAAATAATTTATTAATAATGAGTTAGTTATTGCTAATTAATCATGTTTGAGCTAGTATATTGATTGTTTAATTAGTTATTTATTATATATTGTATTTATTTCAAACATATTATATATAAATTAATTATTTGAATAACTCATGCGATAATATAACTTTAGAATGTTTCCTTTCCTTTCTTGGTAAGATTTAAAAGAAGTTAATTCACTAAACACGCATAAAAATTAGGAATTAAACTCCGGATATGAAGAAATATATAATTTTTTAAAATAAAAATAAAAAATCTTTAATAAATATTAAATAGTTGCTTGAATCAGATGCTACTAACAATTTTAAAAATTTTCTAATATATAATTTTCTTTTCTTCACTAAAATTTGATCGGTAACCCCACCGATCAGGATGGAAACCTTCCAACGTAAAATATTGAGAGGGAAACCAATAAGACATTCAAATAAAATTTTGACCAAAGCATTTACGAAAAAACTTAAAATATTAACAGAAAGCGGCCTTTGGCTGCCCAACTCAGTCAAAGAACAACGAAGCCTCTTCATTAATTAATTGCAGCGTGAGTTGGGGCCGTCCAATTACTTCTCAATTTAAAACCTGATGGAATACCACTCGCGGCTATCATTTTGCCGCAAATAGAATTCAAAATGTTGGTATTTTTGTTGATATGATAGGTGAAATTATGGTTGGAAAAAAATTTCGACAAAAAAAAATCGATCACATTAAATTAAAATTTATGTTTCTGTAATGTTTTGTTGTTTTTTTAAGGAAATTTTATTATTTTTTCTTATTATTTAATTATCTTTTAGTTATATAAAATAAATATTACATAATATAATTGTAAGATAGTAACTATAAATTTGTGATGGTTAGAAGTTAATTTTTATTTTCGTATTTTATCTTTGGATTGATAATTAAAAAAAATATTACGAACGGATGTAATATTTAAAAAGTTCATGATAAATATGAAGACTGTTAACCCATAGAGCTCATGTGAATTGTGAGGTTGATAATTGGGGGAATGATTATTAATAACGCTCGATGGTATGTTTAGATTCTTATATTATGAAAGAAAATACATAACTTGAAGTTAAATACTTGATTTTTAAGAAATTTTAATATTTAACATAATCTTTATACTAGATCTAAAGTGACTAAAAAAATAAATAAAATGAAAAGAGAATTAGAATTATACGCTTCTTAATTTATTTTAATAATCTTGCAAAAAAAATTATTAGTATATAAGTGTTTACTAAAAAAATTTAAATCTTCCCCTCCTTCACATTCGATAGCACATGATTCTTCAAATAAGGTAAGCTATCAATAACTTTATACGTGGAGAGAGAACCCATTCTTATATAAATAAATCCTAACTAAATCCACACATTATAGGCTTAATAACAAGTTTTACATCAACTTTGCCTCAATAAGTCCCATTACATTCTTAATAAAATAATATATCTAAAAGATAAATTAAAATTCATTGGATTTACTTAATAATAATTCATATTACAAAATTAATTTATATGTATTATTTTAGTTTTTAGTAAAAATAAGAAAATTCAATTAACAATAATTCAAAATAATAAAAATTCTTATATTCTCCTACTTGGGTAATATTAACTGAGTTTTATTATTTTTAAAAATAATTTAAAGAAAATGACTTTAAAATCAATAACAACTTTAGTGGCAACAAAATATCATAACCCAATAAATTTACTTCATAACATGATCAAATTTAATAAAGTATTAAACTTGGAACTATGGATAATGATATATTATATAACAATATAGTACATCCATATTATATAAGTCAATTTCTTCATTGCCATGATCACAAGAATGTGATTGTATAGTTACACTCCTAGTATTTGTAATATCCCAAAAATAAGACAAGAAATATCAAGCCAAAATTTATCTAGAAAATCTTGATTCAGAAATGAATAGATTGGCAGAAGCTGAACCAAACAAAGAAGATTTTTGACAAAAGGTTCTAATAATAGATCCAAAAGTGGATTAGATGTCAGTAATCAAGTTTATCCTTGCCTTTCATAGTCCAATAAATCTCCTTGTGTCCACAGTATAACTTTAATCAATTTTAATCATGTGGATCTTGCTTTAGGTGTGGACAACCAAGGCATCAAGCATTTGAATGCCCAATTACATAATAAGGTAGCAATATTATGGCTCCTAGTGTGCACCTTCCCTAGAATATAAGGTTAGCCAAACAATCAGTTGCACCTGAGAAAAAGAACACGGGAAAGGAACTAGTAAAAGCACTGGCTTGGGTATATGTGATGATATGCTAGGAAGCCCAAGCCTCTACTACTACTTCTTATTAAACTTACGTAACAGTTGCTATACCTTTATATGGTAGTTTGGTCAAATAAAAGATGTCGTATCATCCCAATTATAACTATGTCAATTTTATAATAAATAACCTACATGATTTATTTCTTTTTTATTTATTTTTTTACCACTTTTACATCCTAACATTTTTTTAAAAAATATATACAATTATAAATCATTGTTCTAATTGCAATATCAACATTAACTAATAAACATTGTATAATAATATTACAAATAATTATTTGATCTCATGACTTTGAAAGAAAGTGATGGTAATGTCTACATAGTATCTATGAAGTAGACCCTTCCCTTTGTTTTTATATTCATGACAACTTTAATAATATTAAAAATAATTATTTGATCTCATGACTTTGAAAAAAAGTGATGGTACTGTCTACATAGTATCTATGAAGTAGACCCTTCCCTTTGTTTTTATATTCATGATAACTTTAATGGAGTATGACCTCATATGAATGATGCAAGATTTTAAAATAATTTTTTTATTAGCAAACTTTCATATACTTGCTCTTTCTTACTACTGCTACTCTCATAAAAATGATGTAGGACATGTAAATAATTGTGTCTAGAAGTAGTGACTTACATCTCAATAGTTGATGATCAAGCAATATCTATCTTGTATTTTGATAAAAAAACTATTTACTATTTTATTTTCTCCTATTTTATATCTCTTAGGTGTTACATATGCTTAATTTTATATAATAGGTCTTGTTTTATAATTTTGGATTAATTTTATAAATTTTTGAATTTATTCGATAAATGCTAGATTCTGATACTATTTTTATTTTTTAGTCATAACTTGGGTTGCGGACCTTGGATTGAGGCAAACTTTAATTGTTGGAAAGATAAAAGAAAGATATGCAACTTTTATATTTTAGTCAAAGCCCAGTTCGGACTACTTCAAGTCTTTACTTGGCTAGCAAGTTAAAATCATGTTTCTACCCTTACTGAACCCATTTCTGTATTTAGGCCATATATGGAGCTACAGTGATCCAATTAACCTAATTCTAGTTCCTAAATTTTCAAAAGACACAGGCCTACAACTTTTATGTTCATGGATCTTCTAGAAGAAATCAATTTCGTGGACTTATTCTGCTTGGAAGACAAGCCTACGGGAATTCACTGATTGATCTAATTGGAATTAATTGACTTGTAAAACAAGTCTGGACTTCTAGAAATTAAGAAAACTTTATTATTGTAATCCTAATAGTCATCTAATCCTAGTCTAATAGGGTTTTAGGCAAATTAAGTTATATAAATAGGCAAAAGGGCTAAAGAGAGGGGAGATTCAGATTTTTATATAGTTCAGCAGCCTAGTTTTCTTTCTTCTTCTTCAAGTTTTCGTCTTCCAACCATAGAGGGATAATTTTCTAAGGTTGATTCAAGGAGTTTGAAGCCCTCCTCTTGAGGATTATGAGATCATAATTTGTAACATTGACTTTTCTTAATTGATTTTCTTCTTTCCCTATTTACTTGTGTTGGATGTTAATTTGGTACAATTGATGTGCTTTCTTGTGATTTTTGAATTCTTTAGTATTTTGTTGATGAATTGTGGCTGGTAAATCACATTTTCACTTATATAGGGTTAAAGGTTTGAGAGATTGATTTAGAGGTTTCTAATTTAATTTCTCAATTTAACCGAATTCTATTATTAAATCAATTTCCATCTAGTGCAAAGATTATAGCGGTTGCTTAATCAGTCAATCTTAATTGATCAAATCCTAGGCAGTTGTTTAGCGTAGAATTCACGAGTTATTGCAAGGGTTTCGAGTAATTTAAGGTTAAAGAATTAATTATAAAAATTCAAATTCTAATTGATTTATGATTAATCCAATTTAGGGTTCTCAATTTCCTTGAATCGACTGCTTAATTCCATTGAATTTTCTTCTATTTTACTTCTATTTGAAAGCTTAAATTTATGCTTATTAATCATTTAATTCATGCAACCAAAACTCCCCAATTCTACATTCCGTCATTATAAAAATTACATAAATAGTATTCTGCATTCTATTTTATTTTCATTGCATTGCATTCTGTCTTAGACTAGTTCTTCACATTTTCATTGCGTAAATAATTTAATAAGCGTGCATATATTATTCTGAAAACATTTAAGAAAGATAAAATCAAAAGGATCACTAGGCGTACGACATGGTTGTACCACTATATCTCATTATTGTTTTTGCGACCAGTTTTAATTAATTTTGGTGCATTGCAGTGTGCATGTCATATTTTCCCTCATGGCACCTAAATAAAATAGAGTGAAAGAGAAATTATGGAGTGAAAACTTAAATGAAAAAAGGAGTGAAAGAGAAAAGAAACTTTGGATGCAATTTATAAGTAGTACAAGACATTCTATGTTAGTTATTAATTAAAAGATTGACATTGCAATTGTCCAGATAACTTTTACATGTCAATATTGTATAACCAACATCTTAAGTTTACCTATATAGCTAACCTTTCATCTCCTTTTTGAAAATTAGGTTTTATAATGTCAGCTTTTTATTTGAACTAGCATTATAAACTACACTTATTTACAAAAATGTTACTATGTCATTATATATATTGGTCTTCTCATCAATTGACATAAATGTCACAATGTTAGAGGTTAATTTTGTAATAGTAATGCTACCTAAACCACAACCAAAACACAAAATGCATTCATAGCATAAAAGAATTATGTAAAATATCTCAAATAAATAGGAGTAAATGCTCAGAGATGGTAAATTGTTAGCACTACACAATTGCTAAACAAATACATGAGAAAATGAAATGGAGAGTTTGAAAAAAGGCAAAGCAAATCACCATTTGAAACAAACTTGTTTATAGTTCTATCGTGGTTTTAAGAAACAAAGACAAATATATGCTAGTGATACCACTTTTGATGTTGGTTATTCTTAAACAATTGATGTAAAAAACTTTTTATGTCAATTGTTACTAAAACTAATATCTAATGTTCTATGCATAATTAAAAAAAAATGTGACTTAAGGAAAACTTACAACATTGACTTTATATAAGAACTAGCACCTCTACAAATTTAACCTTTGCTGTCATTTTTTATATCGGTTTCTAGACTATTGATGTGAAAATTTTTTTTGAACCCATTTTTTGAACCAACTTTTAAACTCTCATTAGACATTGATTTGCTAATAACTAACATAAAAAAGATAATATTGTCTTACAGCATTGATTTTTAATAAGAGCTGATATGAGAAGTTGCTCATGTTTTTAAAATTGTCATCTCACCATTATAAACATAGATTTTTACTTTAATTAATATTAATGTGATAATGTTATTATATCCCAATTCTATAGTAGTGACCCTTCCTACTTAAAAGTCTTGTATTGTCAGCCAACTCGGACGTATACCAGCAATCATATTCGATCACAAGAATCAACTAAAACAATAAAACAACCACTAGTTACGATGAAATGAGTTGCACGGAGATGAATCCAAAGATAGGGCATAAATCCATAAACAAACATGAAAAAGGAAATAATGTCAACCGATAAAATAAACTTATGCTTAGCTCTTCGTTATTGGAGAAATTTCTTTGAGCCTTCCGCAAGCTTTGTTGTCGCATGAAGGATGCGAAAGCATGAACGAGTCGCACAGTAGCTGGAGAAGAAAACGATCATGTAACAAATAGCAGAGAGAATTTTAAAAATGACCAGAGAATTTGAAAAACGTAAAACAATCAAATGAGTGAAGGAAAATTACAAGCAAATATCACTAAAGTGGCGCGAAAAGGTTTAAGTAAATTTGGCGTTTATTTAACCGCCTCTACATAATGAAAATGCTGGCGTTTAATTAAAAACGCCACAAAAAAGTTTGTCTTTCGATAAAAACAAAAAGAGCGTGTATATGGATTTTATCAAAAGATATCTTCAATAAGAAAATTTCATTTTCTTGTAAAAAAGTAAATAATTTTTATGTCCTCACGATACTCTATGATTAACAAAATAAAATATGATATCATAATCTAAAAAAGTGGATATTATTTTCTATCATATTTCGCACATAATATAAAACTAATAGAATGTTTTTTGACAATCCAGAAAATTTTAAATTATAATCATAAATGAGAGATTTCTTCAAACAAAATAGATATGGTCTAAATTGAATATTTTGATGATAAATTTGGAAAGTCAAATTAAATAAAAATCAAATATATAAAGCTTACCGAAATAGGCATTAAAATGATGTATTATTAGTAAATATTAATATTAACATATGCAATGAAAAGGATGAAATTAGCACCTGAGTTACAGCTCAATGTTGGAATAAACCAGAGAAAGCAGCCAAGACTCAAGAATTAGTAATTCACAACTGAAGAGATTCAGTTAACCACGAAATATATTTTATTTTATTTCAATTGTTAAGCATGTTTAAATTTTCTTATTGCATTGGATGATAGAATTAATTAAACTAATAAATTAATGGCCAACTAGCTAAGAAATGCCTACCAATGATGATGCACCCACTGACGGAGGAAGAGAGGAATTAGTAGAATTAAATCCCGATTTCTGCATTCCTATATCTATACATTATTATATGTACCTTTTTGTATAATTTTTTGAGTAAAAATTTACGTAAACTATAGATTTGTCTTATTGATTCCTTATAATTTTTAAACATTAGTATACGTTTTATTAGTATGTTTATTAATTGGTATTTGCTGGACATGAGAGCAAGAGTTTCAATTTTGTTACCTTGTATTTGAATTTGAAAATTAAAGCTGATAATTTAATTATTAAAAAACTTAAGTTCTATAGATCAAGATATTTTATGTAGTAATAAGTAAATAAAACTTATGAATTACTTAAATATTATAAGTGAAGTATTTAAATTAATAAATTTAGTCCAAACAAATGTCATTTTATTAGTTCCACGTTTATTCTTGAAGCATCATATATCATTCTTTATCTATGAAAGTTAAGTAAACTAATCCTTATCCAATTCAATTGCTGAGTTTGAAATGTGGAAAAGCTTCAAAATCCCCTTCTAATTCAATTTACTAAATGTTTTATCCAAATACAATTGTCATTTGTCCTTGGCAGAAAGATCCTTGCTGTAAGAACTTTTGAGTATTCCCATAAATTAAAAAAATTAGCTTGAGATTATTTCTTAATATATTATAGTAAAATGCAGAAAAATAAATTTTTTATTTAATTTAGTTATTAATAATGAGATACCTATTATGTTTGTCAATCATGTTTAATTTAGTATATTGATTTTTTTCTACTTATTTACTGTGTTTATTTTAAATATATTATGTATAATATCTTATTATTTGAATAACTTGTATAATAATATATATAACTTTAAATATTTCTAATATATGAATTTTTTTCTTCATTAAAAATTTTATTGTTAACCCCACCGTTTTGTGTGGAAACATTCCTACGCATAATAGTGAGAGGGAAACAAATAACACGTTATCATGAAATTTCGAACAGAGCATTTACTATAAACCTTAAAATATTTAGAAAAAATGGAAGTCTTTGGCCGGATGACTCAATCAATGCACAAAGCAGCCTTTTCATTAATTGGTCGGAGCGTGAGCTGCACCACCGTGAGGGCACGTCCAATTGCATCTCAATTTATCTAACCGAAAACCACCTATCGGGCAATCATTTTTCCCCAATAGAATTGAATACGTCGGTGTTTCTGTTGATACGCCACATTGTGGTTGGGAAAAATTTTCAATAGCAAAAAATTGATTAGATTAAATCAAAATTAGACTGTCACAGGTAATTAAAATTTCAAGAAGATTTTTCATAGATAAATTTTTTTATAAAAGTTTAGAATCAAATGAAATTTAAAATTTCTTAATCATTGGAAATTGAGTTTATTTGAAATATTCTTTTTACATTGAGTTATGAAGGCCTCAATCCAAAATGTTCTTTGTAATGGATGAAATTTTTGAAAAAAAGTCTATATTTAAAAAAAATTTGAAATTTTGTCATCATTAGTTACTGCAAACCTATGAACAATACTCTTTTCACATTATTTAAAAAGGTCTTTATGTGATTAAGAAATGCTCTCTATAATTGTTTTATCATGTTATTATAGGCAAACACAGCATCGATCCAATTTTGACAATAAAACCCGTCGCCATTAATATTACAGACCCAATATATATATAGTATTACACAGCAATTGCAATTTTCCGCAATTTTAAACTATAACAATCATATTTTCCATATTTATTCACAATTTTACTAACTACAGTATGACTATAATTGCGACTACAATTTAGAACAATGATCATATATACTCTATGATAGATAATAGAGAAACGAAGAACAATAAGAACAATAAAATGCAATTACGTACGTATGTGACCAGACTGACCTTGATATGAACATGTAGGAGCTGGATGGTGAGGATGCAAGGCTTGCAGATTATTTCGATGCGATATCTGGAACAAGCACGGGTAGTCTTGTAACTGCCATGTTAGCTGCTCCAAATGACAAAAGCCGTCCCCTTTTTGCTGCCAAAGATATTAAGCCCTTTTACTTGGAGCACTGTCCTAAAATTTTCCCACAACCAAGGTATGTGAAATTCATAAATATGCTATAAACTCTCTTTTAGTGAAAATTTCTGAATTATTACTTTAAATTGTAAATTACCAAGAAAGATTTTGTGATTGGATTGTACGCAGAGGACTTGGTGCAATGACGCTGGCAAAGATGATAAGATCACTTGGAGGGCCCAAATACGATGGCAAATATCTTCATTGGGTAGTGAAAGAGAAGTTGGGAGATATTCGTTTGCACGAAGCTCTCACCAACATTGTGATTCCCACTTTTGACATTAAGACCTTACAGCCAACCATTTTCTCTTCTTACCAGGTATTTACCTGTTTTGTATGTAGTTTAGCCTAAAATTCACAAGTTGTCCCTTTAAATTTTCTTTATTTTTCCTTATTTTGATTCTAATTTTTAAATTATTGGAAATTAAGACATTTTAATGATAAAAGTCAATTCAAATACATGATGCAGCTAAGGAAGTCTCCTTTCATGGATGCTCGACTTTCTGACATAAGCATCAGCACCTCTGCCGCACCTACGTATCTTCCTGCCCATCACTTCGAGAACCAAGATCCCAAAGGAAACGTACACGAATTCAACTTGATTGATGGTGGAGTTGCTGCAAATAATATATATACTTATTTAATAATTAATTTTTGATAATTTCAAATTAGATTATACAACTTATTGTATATTTTTAAGCATACTAACTCTTTCTTTCCTGGTTGAATACTGATATAGACTTTGGTTGCTATGAACCAAGTGACCAAACAGATTATCGATGATAATCCTGATTTCTTCCCAATCAAGCCTATGGAAATTGGCCGCTTTCTGATAATTTCAATAGGGACTGGGACCCCTAAAAATGAACAAAAATTGAATGCCAAGATGGCTGCAAAATGGGGTCTACTAGATTGGCTAACTCACGGTGGCTCTATCCCTATAATTGATGTTTTTAGTCATTCTAGTACGGATATGGTTGATTTTCAACTTGCTACCCTCACTCAAGCACTTCATGCAGAAGATAATTACCTTCGAATTCAGGTAAAATCTTAAAATCATAGAAATCTAATCTCTCCCTTTTTCTCTATTATGATTTGTTTAATTGTATGCGTGCATGATTCTAAATTATAGTTACAATCATGCTAATTAAAATTAGCAAAATCACAAACAATACGATTAAAAATGCAATGAATTGTGGTTGGAAGATAGTACCAACAATAATATTGCGTGCCCTATTATAGTTTGAAACTGCAATTTAAAAATCTTATTTGCATTTATTATTTTAAATTACAAGGTCTAACATGGATTATAGAAATTACCTCACAACCAGAACAACGGATTGCAGTAATGTCCGCACTAACTGTAAATGTGATTTTGTTGTTCAAAATATTTCTGAGACTAGAGAAAAATTCACAGCTGGATTATCTGCAACCTGCATTGTAATTTTTGTTCTTTATGCATTTTGCAACTATAAAAAGTGTAATAAAATCCACAAAACCCACAATCACATTTTTAAAATATGCATAAAAATAAAAAACTTTATTTTAATTTTATTTTTATTTTAGAGAGATATTAATCAACTTTCTTGCCTTTTTTCTCCCAAAAATAGAATACTACTTTATGCTCTCTAACTAATTCATTTAATGTGACAATAGGATGATACATTGATTGGTATAGATTCTTCTGTTGATATTGCTACAAAAGAGAACTTAGAGAAGTTAGGGCAAATTGGTGAAAGGCTGTTGAAGAAACCAGTATCTCAAGTCAATTTGGAAACAGGTCATTTTGAACTAAAAGCAAATAGAGGAACCAATGAGGATGCACTTAGAAAGTAAGCAAAAAATATCATAATATATAATTAGATTATCATATGTATTGAATTATATATTATATTAATTGATTTCTAATGAAATACGATTTAATTCCTAATTAATTTTTGCAAATTTGCTAAAATACTGTTGCAAGAGAGGAGACTTCGAGAAATGAAATCAGCACATACCAACAGGCTTTATAGTTCTATATTAGTGTTGTGCTTGTCTATTATTTGTGTTATTTTATTCCTTTGATTATTTATTTGTTGTTTCAATAACGAGTTTATTCAATTTTTTTTATTTTTCTATTTCATTTTGGCTTCTATAATTATAGAAGGTACGATAAGAGATAGGAATTTGTTCATTCTTTAAATTTGTAAAAGGATTTTATTTAAGGAAGAATTATGTTACCTCTCACCTAATACCCTCTTAATCAACTCAATCTTGCTTAGTATTAAGAAAATTAATTCTTGTGTACCTTAATGCATGGAATGGCCGAAACCCCCTCCTATGGTTTCAACTCATATTTTTCTTTTTCACATGGTTTACTCATAATATAATTTTCTCATATCACTTTTAGCTTTCACGATCAAATTCATGCATATAAAAAACTATAAGGATCATCTATGCTTTATTTTCAAAATCTATCGTTTCTTTCAAGAAAAAATGTTTTATTCCTTAATCATCAGCCTTTTTGGAAGAACAACTTCATTTCATTATATCATGATCAATCTTTTATTCATCACTTCATGCATTTTAACACAACACCTTGATCACCAATTCTTTCCATAGATTTAAAAGGAACCAAAGCAAATATAAAGCTTACTCTAAATAGCGACCTCTCACCCTAATATTCTTTGAACCCTTGGATGGAGATTCTAAACCATAAAAATAAAACCATAGTTACCTTCAATTCCATTTTAAAAGCTTTAATCTTATGTAAAGGAAGTAGAACCTTACCTTTTTGTGTTACAATCTCCCTTCTTTTGAACTTCAAAGTTTTAGTTTTTCTAAAGAAAGGGAAGATTAACTTTGAGTGTGTGAGTGTGTGTATGTGTGTGTGCATGTGGCTTGTGCCAAGTGAGAGGCAAGGTGACATATTTTTTATTTTCCCTCAACAAAATCATTATTATCTTATTTCTTCCTCATTAGCTAATCCTTAACCTTATTGACTCCAACTTAAATAGCCATCATCATTCCTAATTTCTCATTTATTTTAGCCATTTTTATTTTTCTCTAGCTGCCATTATTACACTAAAATGTCCACTCCCTTAAGTTATTCCCTTCCAATTCTATCAAGTGGAACTTTTAAGGTTTCTAAAAGGTCATATTTGATACCCCTACCTTAGGTGCTAATTGTGCCTTCTTTTAAACCAAATTTCCTTCATAATTTTAAACACAAATTTTCTTCTCAAGAATTTCATACTATCACTCCAAACATAGTGTTAACCCATTTGCACTTGGACCCTTAATTCTTCATAAAACTTTTGTGATTGAGCCTAAAATCTTTTGTTACATGGCCAAATTTTCTTGTCCTTATTAAAAAATTCAGAATTAATTATTTACTTTGTTTTTCCTCATGATATTTTGAATAGAAGTAGCCTTATGTGTCTATTTTTCACTTCACAAACCATTCACAAATTGCATTGCCCAATTAGGAGTTATACATAAATTACCTTGACCAAGTCTCAAAACTTTCTCTAGAACTTTTTCATATTTAAAAAAAAATATTGACCTTAATTCACTCATGGTAAAATCATAAAATTTTTTATAGATAGTAACTTTAGGTGTCTTTTTTCCAAGAAAATTTATGATTCATGAATCCAATTTTCCTAGATGGAGTTATAAATAAAATACTGCTAACTAAGCAATAAACTCAACATGAAAACAGTAATTACTAACTCTATTAATGTCTTTTTTTCATAAATTAAGCCCTCGTATGGCCTATATCTATCGAGTCTTACCTTGGAATAGGTATTATCATTACCTAGTTCCTTGTCTACTTCAAGTGTGTGCGTATTTTGCATTTACATTCATAGGTTAGATGTATATTTATTATATCAAATATTTCAAGGTGCTATAGATTTTCACCCCTTTAAAGGAATGCATCCTTAAATTCTAAGGATTCTACTAAGATTTTAGATGTTACAATACATATTGAAATTTTTTAGGTATTTTTATTTTAGTTTAGACTGTACTTCTTAAGTGGCTTCTTGATTGCTATGTCTTTCCCACTCAACCTTTATCATTGGCACCTCTTTTGTTTGAAGCTTTCTTACTTGCATATCCAAGAACCATATTGGCATTTCTTTATAAGTCATTTTTTAATCCAGTTAGGGATACTTGTGTCGAATAACATAAGATGGATCCAAAATGTACTTTTTTTATATCCATGCATGAAAAATAGAGTGTACTGCCTTAAGCTCCTTTGGTAGTTCTAATTGATATGCCATTATTCCTTTTTTTAAGATTGAAAAAAAGTCCGACATATTGAAGGGCCAGCTTCCCTTTTGTTCTAAATCACATAACCTTTTTCATTAAAGACAACTTTAAAAACACTTGCTATCTTTCCTAGAATTTCAATGGCTTTATCTTGCTATTCATGTAAGCCTTCTAACAATCCTGAGAAGCTTAAATTCAGTCTTTTATTAATTTGACTTTCTCCAAAGCATCTTGCACTAGATTCAAAATAATTATCCTTGTTTCTCTAAAATCAAACTAACGTATTGGTGATTGACATCTTCTTCGATACAAGTCCTTGAAGGGCACTATTTGTATACTAGTATGGTAATTATTGTCATAAATAAAATCAATCAAAAGCAAATAATGCTCCCATCTTCCCTCAAACTCCATCACACATAGGATCCTAACATGTCTTTTAGTATTTGTATCACCTTTTCGGATTGTCTATCTATCTAAAGGTAAAAAGAAATATTGAATATAAGTTTAGTTCTAAAGTCTTCTTGGAATAACTTCCATAGATGTGCAATAAATTGTGTCCCCTATTCAAAACAATCATCATGGATGCATCATGTAATGGAATTATCTTATTTAAGAAAAGCTAAGCATATAAGGATGCAGAATATGTAGTCTTAACTAGTAAGATATGTGTCAACTTAGTAAGGTAATTAAGAATTACTCAAATGGAATCATATCCTTTCTATGGATGGCGGAGTCCTATAATAAAATCCATAGTAATTGATTCCCATTTCCATTCTAGTATTTCTATTGATTAGTGTGTCTCTAACAGTCACTGATGCATTGCTTTACCTTAATGACACATAATACATCTTGCCACATATTCCATTACTCTCTTCTTTATCCCTTTCTAGTAATAGAAGAGTTTAAGTTCTTGATATATTTTAACTAATCCCAAATGCATAGTATGAGTGGATTGATGAGCTTTTGCTAAAAGTTCATCCATGCACTTGTCAAGAACCTATAATTTCCCCTACTATCTAATCTTTCCATCTTTTCCTCTTAAAAAACTTATTCTTTGGGCTCCCTAAGACCTATCCACATATTCTTCATATCAAGGACTTTGTTTATATGTGACTTTAATCTCTTTAACAATTGTGAACTCCATTCTTATAAAGCTAATTGCCTATGTTCTTCAATCTTTTCCATTCCTCCTTCACATATTGCAGTTATCCTACTTAAGGTGTTAGTAACTACATTAGCCTTGCTTGGGTGGTAATATATTGAACAATCATAATCTTTTATCAACTCTATCCATCATTTCTACCTTAAGCTTAGTTTTTTTTATTCAAAGATATGTCTAAAGCTATTATGATCCATAAATATATCATAAGTGGCTTTACACAAATAATAATGCCAAATTTTCAGGGTAAATATCATCATAACAACTTTTAAATCATAAATAGGTAGTTTTGCTCATACTTCTTTAATTTCCATAAGGCATATGCTATCATTCTTATATTTTATATCAATATGCATCCTAATCTTATCCTTAAGGTATCATAGTATATAATATACTTGCTTGACTTATAAAGTAATGCTACTACAAGTATGGTGCCGAGACACCTTATCAAATTTCTAAAATTTCTTTCAAATTCTTTTGTCCAAATGAATAATGCTCCTTTTTTGGTTAACTAGGTCATTAAGGTCACTATCCAAGAAAAATTCTTAACGAAACGGTGGTAATAACTTGTCATCCCTAAAAAACTTCAAACTTTAATAACTATAGTGAATTTGAGCCATTTCCTCATTGCTTCTACCTTGCTCGGAATCCCTTCTTACAATATGATGTGCCCTAATAAATTCACTTTAATTTTCCAAAATTTGCACTTAGAGAACTTTATGCAATGTTAATGCTTCTTAAAAGTTTTGAGTATAATCTGTTGGTGTTAGCCATGCTTTTCTACTTTTTTAGAATATCCAATATCATCAATGAGGACTAAATGTTGCTAGAGTCTTAATAAGGCCAAAAATATCATTAAAAGCTAATAGTGGCCATAACGGGTCCGAAAGGCCATTTTAGGGACATCTTCCTTTTGTACCTTTAATTGATGGTGCCACCCCCTAGCATTGATCAAACAAGTCATTAATTTTGAGTAGGGGATACTTATTATTTAAGATAGGCTTCTTCAATTACCTATAATCAATGCACAAATGCATCTTCTTATCTTTTTTCTTATAAAAAGTGTAGGAACTCCCTAAGATAAAGTAGTGGGATAGATAATGCTTGCTACAACATTTTTAACTTTTTCAGTTTTGTGAGTGCTATTTAGTATAATGGTATCGAGATAGGTTCTATCATAAATCACACTTCTATTTGAAATTCAATCTCATAATCAAATGGCATTCTAGGTAGTTCAGCTAGAAATGCCTCAAGGAATCCCATCACCATAAGTACATTATCAAGAGTTGAGGAAAGTTTTGCAATGGTTACTATTATTGTCCATACCTGACAACCCTTGCATAAATATTTCCTAGCTTACAATTTGGAAATCAAGCAAGCTTTTATCAAGGCACTTTCTCCTTAAAAGGTTATGATAGAAAAGTCCATAACTTTTATTATCATCATTTTCTCAATGCAATCTATATTAGTTTGATACATAGTTAGTTAATCCATCCCTAAAATGATATCATACTCTCTTAACTTGAATACCATCAAGTTCAAGGAAAACATAATCCCAAGGATTGTCATTAGGATGGCTATACACTCTTGAGTGGCTAAAGTAATAATACCTATAGGCATGATGACTAGAAGGGGCTTCTTTAGGTTTTTCCTCCCTAATTCAAATAATATTATAAATTATTTTAGAAATAAACAAATAAAAAGCATTAGAATCAAATAATACTCTTACCAAGTAAGTCTTTACATGAACATTACCTATGATCACTATAGCATCTACTTGTTCATTCCTTTAGGCTAAGGTGAAAATCCTTGCCGAGGTCCTAGCTAGGGTGAATTCTTACTTAAGAATCTAAATCTAGTGCCTTGCCCCTTTATCCTTTTCTTGCTTTCAATCTTCTTGATCATCTTTCTTCTTTCCTATAGTTGCAACTTATGTTAAAATGCCTTATTTACCACTTATTAATTTTTAGTGGTTTTTGTTAATTATGTCATATTGAATAAATAATCTCAAAGCTTCCTTATAAACTACTCCACCTTTACCCTCTTGGTGGGTATTAAGTACTTAACATATTATGATAGTTAGTTAAATTAGGCATTGCACTCAACTATTATCTTCCTTTCCTATTTTATCCATTTAAAATCTCAAGTGAATGCTTCCTTGATACTCAGAGGAAGGAACCAATCCATAAACAAACCCCTAAAAATCTAAGTAGGTGGTGGCACCTTAGGATCCTGCTACTCTATGTGCAGCTAGAATAAGTAATATGCTAAGTCTTCTAGCTAATACTTTACAAGCTTTATCATTAAAGCTTTTGTGCTTCCAAGCATATGTCTATATCACTTTATTTGGTCCAAGAATTGATCCAAATCCATAGTAAAATCCATCTCACTATAGCAAGGAACTTTTAATTTCAAGAAGGCATGTATCATTTGGGTACATTATTCATGATCTTGTGGTGAAGAGGGCTCTTAGTTTTCATGATTTTGAGGTTATTCACAATTTAAAATAGTAATTATTCTTCCTAGCACGTTCTATAATTTTTCAATCCACTATAGGGGCATGTCTACTACTTATAGTTTTATTCTAAGCCTTAGCTTAAGACTCAAGATTTGACAAATTGTATGGGGCAGTTAGTCTAACATTCTAGAGAATCAAATATTTACTTATCAAATACATAACATTCTAAAAGTTTTAATGTTGGCAGTTCAACCATAGATGACATTCCAAACATGTCAATGTTTAAGTGCTATATCATTCCTCTTTATTCAAGACCTCACTTTGATACTAATTTTGTAAGACCTCATTTTTTAAATAATATAAAAGGAAAGTTTTATTCAAATTTAGTAAGAGTTGTAAATTTTTTTAAAGATGACAAAAACCATCAGTTAAAAGGAAATACAACATAAGGTACAATGCGGTAACCATATATATATATTAGTTTGGGGTTGGATTAGTACAATTATCCTTAAGCAACGATATTATTCTCAAATATGTACCCATAAGTGTTTTAAAAGTTAACCATATTCATTTCAGTATCCAAAAACAACAACCTTCATAGTTGATTGCCATAATATAAAGGTGACAATTTTTAACATGTCATGATAACTTGACATAAACACAACATGCTTACTTGAGTTCAGGTTGACATGCTAACTCATTTAATAATTTATATTAATTTTTAAAAATATTATTTGATAAATAATTAATAATTAAATTATAAATAGGCATATATAATTAAGATATAAAATCCTTATTTTAATAAAATAGCAATAAAAATTTAAAATAATATTTTATTAATAATTTAAAATATTTTTATAAAAAATAGTAAGTAATTGAATACAATAAATAATTTTATAATATAAATTTTATTAATTGAAATTGTTAGATGGGTTATATAGGTTGACTAACTTTGATATGTTTAATAAATGGATTGACTTAAACAATACATATTGCCATCTTTACCATAATATATCAAAATAACCATCTGTGATCAATTGTGGGATGTTTAGGCTAGTTAGTTTAGACAAACAAAGTACATGAAGATGCACTCATAAAAATCATAAAATAGCTTAGAATGGAAGATGATGCAAGTAGTCCTAGACAGGTTTGGCACTGTAATTACCATGTAGGCTCCATGGATTAGCATCTTAGCTCTAGAGTTCCATACTTATAATTGTAAATATATAGCACGTGTAATTCATAATGACTTAGTGAGTGGTAGTTCAATCATATATTTAGATGAATATTAGGCCACTATGTACATACACTAATGATCAAATGAATATGTAATAGTTTTACTAATATACTATAATGCCTTGATATTCTAGTATAAGGCACATACTATCGATGATTATTCAATAAGTATTTACAGAGTGCTTCATTAGTGTGTACCTTTAGATTATCCTTCACTAAAAGCTAGGAGTAGAATCATATCTCATGGCACAAATCAATGAATACATATAACACGTGGCATATAGCATGAGGCAATTTTTTTCCATGTATGCAGGGAATGCAATGTAAAATAAAGCCATGCTGTCCATCCTTTTATCCATATTGTTAGCCACCCCTTGTTGATAACTAATATCATAATATGAATGTATATACCATGCTTATATTTGCAATCTACATTTTTAGCTTGCCTTCACTACCAACCTATAATAAGATATATACGCATATGCCATCCTTATATCTGCATTGTCAACATCCTTTTGTTGACAATCAATTACATAATATATAATATATACATTGTTATCCTTATATCCACATTGTTACCCTCTTTTTACTAACAATTAATATCATAATGTCTCAAATATATTTTTATAGCATGTTTTTTCCATATCATAGCTTATGTCATGTTACATAATTGGTGCATATCATGACATATATTTTAAGGATGCATTCATAAGAAATAGAATCCATTAGTGTAACTTCTACACAAGTTTGCTCAGATTCTCAATTATGCATATCAATCATAACTTCAAAAAAATAGTAAATTTCAAAGATGCATCCATATCACACAATCACATAATTGTGTTATAAACCAGTCACATTTATTTACTACTCCCTTGCAATTCCATAATATATCAAAAATTGATAAATTTCAATGAAATTTATGGGTTAAGGGCCACTTAAAAGATGTCATAAATAAGATTTTTGGAGTTCCATTTTAGTTTAATAAAGGAGGAAGAAGAGCACATTGGGAATAAGTGCTAAATTCCATTATATTTGGACAAAAAACAACTTCAAGTGACCTCTTTTTGACATTTTAAGTCCCATTTCGATAGGTTTCAGATGGACTTATACAACAGGTGAATTTAATGTCTTTTTCCTCTTTTCATCATATTTTTTTAACATGAAAGTTTTTATATAAAATAAATTATTCCTTAATTAAATAAAATAAAAGTTAATATTAATAATTAATAGTCATCATTTTATTTTACAAAAAAGGGTTATATTTAAAATTATTATATAATTTTTAGTGCAATCAACTTAATATTAAAATTAAATATGGCCAATAAATCTTTGTTTCCCTTTTTTTAAATCAATTATGGATCTAACTTTAGAGTGCAAAATATACCTCAAAGATTAAAGTGAATCATCATAGTTATTGGTGAAAAAATTAAGGAAGTTAATAATTATAAATTTAAAAATTTATATTTTTCATAGCACATAGTTTATTATATTCTAAACTTTTAATTTTTTTCATTAATAGTGATAATAATTCACTTTATCCTTAAAGTATACATTGTACACTTTAAAGTAATCAAATAATGCTCTGAAAACATGTGATTATGGATTGAGTATAGAAAATAAAAGAAAAGGAGGAATAACTCCATTATAAAATAATTGCATTAAGTTCAAATTTTTTGGAGGTCATACAAGAGTTTTACTTGTAGATAAATACTTGCACATTTAGCCTTCATTTTACTTGAAAGAAAACCTTTTTTGTAAAATTTAATTATAAAATGTTGAGAAAAAAGTGTTTTATATATTTATTATTCAATATGAAGAATTTAGATAAAACAAATTACTTTATTTCAAAAAAGAATTTGTTTTCATTTACTATCATAACTCTAGATATCATTCTTTTAAAATCACAAATATAAGTGATATATTATTTCTTCATTATGCAAATGATATTTTCTTATAAAATAAATGGAGCCTTAAACCATATCTCTAAAAATGTTATTTATTAAAATTTAACATTAAGCGTAATCATTTGTATATGTATATAATTCATGTCACCATCATTATACATGAGTGGTTTTATATTATTAATTGGATGAACACAAATTCCTGAATATTTCTCATCGTTCTGACTTCTAATGAATTTGAAGAATGAAAATTTATTTCATTGAAACCTGTATTGAAATATTTTTCTTAATTTTTTAATAAAAACTTTGATTTATATCATTCTACCAATTTTTTATTATTTAATTCGTTCTTCTTTTAGTTAAACCATTTTTAATTAATTTATATTACTTTCATGGAGCAAGACTTTTATGCCCAGGTAACTTTTTTCTAACATAGAAACCTATAATGATCTATGATTAAGATTTTGATATATTTACAAGATTGTTAAATCATCATTACATTCATTTAAGGTTTTGTTAACTTCTATGTATATTCTAATTACAAACTTGAAATTAATATAAATAAAATAAAAATTTTCACGCAAGCTAATTCCAACATAATAAATTGATAATAAAAATTATTTATTTATTATTATAGTTTTAAATGCCTATTTTATTAAAATTTACGCTTTATATTTAATAATAAAAATATAATATTTTATATTATTTTATAAGTGAGTTAATGAATTTTACATGTGATAAATATACAAATTATAATTTTATTATTTAAAATTAAAATAGATAAATTTTCAAACAAAATTTATTTTTGTGATAAAAATTGCATTGTCTAAGGAAACATTGCAAAACTTATATAACAAACTACAATTTTTAATAAAAAATTACAAAATTTCGTTTTTAAATTTTGATAGAAATTTTTAAGAGCACCAAAGTAGTTTTGACTTTAAAAAAAAAGTAAATATAATATTTGATCAGATTTGATGTTATATCAATAAACTATTATATTAGTGATGTAGCAAAGTCCTTCCCTTATTTCATATTTAGTTACGTGTGTGAACTTAACTGTTAATAAGTATTAACTAATAGTCGCAATGTACAAACATAAAAATATTTTATTTTTGTAGTTATAAAATAAAAAATAATATAAAATATTATATTTATTTCTTATTAAATATAAAGTATATTTTTTTTAATATAACAAGCATTTAAAATGACAATAATAAATAATTATTTTTTATTATTAATTTATTACATTGGAATTAACTTGTTTGAAAAAAAACTTTATTTATATTAGTGGTAAGTCTATAATTAGCATGTATTGAAATGTGAGTTAATAAAACCTTCTATATTCATTTAAATAGAATAATGATAATCTAATCACCTTTGTAAATATATCAAAATTTCAATCATTAATCTTTATATGTATCTGTGCTTAGAAAAATTAGATTAGCATGGAAGTCTTGCCCATTTTCATAATAAAGTAAGCCACATTAAATATTATAGAATTATCATTAAACAGTTTATGTTTTAAAAGAACGACACGAAACCTATTATTTATAGATTTCAATTCTTAATAATATTTAAGTAAAATACAGTTATATATATATAATTTTAAACAAAGTACATTCACTTTTTGTAAGGTTTAGTATAATTATATTTTAATCCTTACCATTTTTAGAAATATATATTTACTTCCATTTTTCATATATACTCCTTGAGCATATTTTTTTAAATAGAAAAATATGAATTTCATTAGATTAAATTTAGCAAAAGTAACCAAAAATTTCTATATTTAATAACATTTTACTTTAGTGAAAGTTGTTGGAGAAATAACTCCACCCTTAGTAATATTTACATCAACCACTATTTTATATAAAAAATTAATTAAATTAATTAACATTTAATTTAAGTTGTAAATCTTAATTAAACCTATTTACAATAATGCTATCATCATGAGGTGTTATATTAAAAGGATGAGAACTTATTTTTGATAATTGAGGGGCTCAAATAAATTCGTTAGTCATCAACCGCTGTGAACATTTTTTGTAACAATTGCATATATATATATATATATATATATAGAGAGAGAGAGAGAGAGAGAGAGAGAGAGAGAGAGAGATTCTGCCACTTGCATTGTTGTATGTTACACAACCATCTTCAGCATTTTGCCATAGAATCTCCCATTTCTCATATTTGCACAGGTTATAATTTGAACATATTACTGTATGGGTTTAAATTCAATTTGTTGTTAGATTAAAATATTTTATATTATGAAAAAGTATATGTTATTAAAAAATAATAATAATTAAGATTTTTTATCTACCAAAAAGAAATTTTAATAATTTTTATTAATATAATAATATATAGGTTGGTAATAATATAAAATTAATTTATATTGACAATTAATCAAATTTAAAATTTATTAATACCTTATTTAAGGGGATTATATGATGCCTCTCAGATATTAAAACTCAGAATAACATAACAATTTCAAAAAGTATTAAATTGAAATTATATAATCACCGATCATTATAATTAAATAATTCCCATTTAAAATTTTATATGAAGCACCTTTATTTACAATAAGAAGATCACATAAATGTAAAATAAATACATAAAATATTCCAAGTAAGCTGCTGTCTTAATATAGGCAGCAGTCAAAGACTGCAGCCGCTTCTGAATTTGAACTTCTATTTCTTGTATCAGTTTGCTATTTCGGGTCATTGTTTACTAGTATAGTCTAAAACGTAATGCAATCATATATAAAAGAAAAACATAATATAATATCATGAAGATTCTTGGGGAAAAGAAATTATCTTTTACCGTAAAACCAAATCACTTATATATTAGACACTATAATATTAAGAACAAAAATTATTATTGGCAAATGTTAATTTGTCATACATTTTTTAATTGTACATACAGAAAAATGAGTTATATTTATTTTATAATCAGTGTTAAATGAAATGACTTTGACTAAATATTTAATCCTTTATAGACATACGAAACAAAAAAAAAAGAAATCGGAGTTAAAATATCTGAAAGTACACCGATGAATTAAACTGGTAATATATTCATAAAAGAAATATATTATATTGTGAAGGTGGAAAAAATGATATTATGTAGAAAAAGGAGGATAATAGCTAATTTTTTCTAAAAAAAAATAGTAAATATGTAAGTCATTTATTACTTATTTAATATTTTGGATTCAAACTTAAGAAACTGAAAACAAAAGTATATGATGTAATGTAGGATGCCATAGTAATATAAAAGATCAGGATGATAATTTTTGACACAAATATGAGACATTTTAGACAAATTCTGAAGGAACATATATGAATTTAGGTTGTAAATGGAATATGCCATATAACATGAATAGTAAATGAGCAGATTAGGTTAATTCAAAACCAAATAGGTTAATATATTAATCTATTTAAAAATTTATATTAAAATTTAAAAATTAAATTATATAATAAAAAATAAAATTTTACATTAAAACAAAATGACAATATAATTTTAATAAAATATTTAATTAATGATTAAAATATTTTTAATGACAAATAATAGTAATTAAATTTGATAAATCAATTTATAATATAAAAATTATTAATTAAAATTATTCAATGGGTCAAACGAATTAACCCATGTTAACATATTTAATAGATTAATTAACCCAATACAACATAATTATTATTTGCATTGAGTTTAAATTTAATTTATTCGAATTCTTACCCTTTTTTGATACAATATGAATTTAATATGTAAACACAAATTTCCAACAATAATAGAAGGTACTGACATAGCAATATAATTGTATATTATTTTATTAATTATATCATAATTATCTATTATTACAAACAATAATATTTACCCCGCAAAATGTGATAAATAATTTATGTAAATATAAAATACTCCCATCAGTATTGGAATAGCTGTATTTTACTTTTATTAACTTTACAAAGTTGCAAATTAAACATTTTAACTATATAAAAATTGTATTTAATAACCATTATTTAATTAATTAATCATTTAATTTTTTCAAAATGTTTTTAAACAATAATAACAATATCATTATATGTCAATTTATTATATTATTTTTTATGCATAATTTTTATATTATATAATTAATAGAAATTAAATTAGATATACATATAATATTAATTAAATATTTCAAAATAAGTTGTGAAATTATGTACAAAAATAAACTAACAAATAAATATAAATAATATTGTGATTTTTATTTAGAAATTTAATAAAAAATTACATAATTTAATAACAATTAATTAATTTAATAATTGATGTTAATTGCAAATTTTTTATAATTTAAGGGTTTCATTTGTTAATGTTCAAAATTGCTAAAAATGCAAACAAATTAAAATTGAAAAGGATATTTTACAATTTTTTCTAATGATTTATAAGATAGTATGTGTCTTTATTTTATTTCACATTGTCCTCCTCCCACGCACTCTTGCAAGTATTCATGAACTTTTCTTTTTATTTAAGAAATTATAAATAAAAATGAACCCAGTAGCACTTGAATAGTTTTAAGTTATTGAAAAAAGGCATAATATGCTTGGTACTGGTTTAAATTTTAACATCTATCAATTGGTATTTAAAATATTAATTGATATATACAAAACTAGTTCTTATTTAGATAATTTGAAATGAAAAGAATGATCAAACTATTTTTTATTTTTATAAATAGATGAGGCTTAAACCTAAAAACGATTGAATTGATTTTTAAACTACTAATTGAAATGATCAAAACTTCACATAAATTATCTTTTTTAAGTTCGTAATCTATAAATTAGAATTTTGTAAAAATAAAATAAAAATGCAATGAGATAATATGTGAAAAGAAATGTAGAGAATTACATAGGAAAGAAAAAGAAGTAATTAAAAATAATGGATGAAAAAATTATATTTGAAAATTAGAAATATGAGAGAGAGAGAGAGAGAAATGAATTAGTGAGTACTATTTAAAGATTATATTATTATTTTAACTTATAATAATAATTAAATTAAAATTATATAATTATTCTTTATTTCTTTTAAAATTTATAAGATATATAAATTAAAATTTAAAGTAGGTAAATATGACCTATTAAAAAAAACAGTAAAATGAAGTCCATTCCATTATTCCAATCCTTTCTCCATTAGCAGAGAAGATAATACAGTCACGTGGGACAAATGAAGGGTGACAATTCGCCGTCGCTTGGGACTAAGAATTTAGAATGTTCTTCTCCTTGCTGATACGTCACTGTGAGACCGTCGCAGATATTAAACGACGAAAATTATGCTGCTGAAGGGCTTGTTCGGAAAACGGAACTTTCAACGCGGGGCCATCATGGGTTTCCTATTGACGCCTTCTTCACTGAACTAATTAATCTCATTTTCAAACTCAACTTACACTGAAATATTCACATTCCAAGGAATCCAACCCCTATAAATAGCACAATCAGCAGAGCAATCTATCATCCAAACAAACCTGAATCTTTCTTTTAAGTTGCATTGCTCTTGACTTTGAAACAAACCTTAATCTTTCTTTCATTTGCATTTCTCTTGCACAAAACGTCGTTTCCAAATATAACTTTTGTGATCAATATGGAGAGAACTAAGTCATCCCTTCTTCAAATGCAGCCCCCAAAATATGGAAATTTAGTTACAATACTTAGCATTGATGGGGGTGGCATTAGGGGTATAATCCCTGCCACCATTCTCGCTTTCCTGGAAGCCCAACTCCAGGTATACCCTTACAACTACGGGTACATGATGATAAATATGAGGAAATCTCAATTTATTGTTTTTACCATCGTTTTAAATTGTATTTGTGCTTACGAATACACTGCAATTAGTAAAATTATAAGGAAATCTGCGAGTACATGATGATAAGTATGAGGAGATCCCTATTTAATTATTATTCATACCATGGTTTTAAATCATATTTGTGCTTGCGATTATGTTGTAATTGAGGTAGTTTGTAACTTTGATTTTAAAATATTGATTCATATATATACTATAGAAAATAGATAGAATAAAAATGGAAAATATAAATTATATAAATTTGATCTATACATGAACATGCAGGACCCAAACGGTGAAGATGCTAGACTAGCTGATTATTTCGATATGATATCTGGAACCAGCACTGGTGGTCTTGTAACTACCATGTTAGTCGCTCCAAATGACAAAAAGCAACCACTTCTTGCTACTAAAGATGTTAAGCCCTTTTACTTGGAGCATTGTCGAAAAATTTTCTCAACACCATGGTATATAAAATATAAAGCACATACAGAACCTATCTCAAGGAAAACATCTAAACTATTGTTTTGAATAATGAATTACTGAGAAAGATTTTGTGATTGAATTGTTTGCAGAAGGCTTGGCGCAACGACGTTAGCAAAGATTATGAGATCACTTGGAGGGCCCAAATACATTGGCAAATATCTGCATGGGTAGTGAAAGAGAAGCTGGGAGATATTCGTTTGCATGAGACTCTGACCAATGTAGTGATACTCACTTTTGATATAGAGACCTTACAACCAACCATTTTCTCTTGCTTATCAGGTTTCCATCTTTTCCTCTTTCTTCTATCCACGAGTCTTTATCTCCTTTGCACGATTTCATTCATTTTGTGGGGTGGGGTTCATGGTCTTCTAATTAGATTTCTAAAAGTTCATAATTGCACCCTAGATCCAGAATTTAGCTACTTGGTTTCTAATTAATCAAAGGGCAACAATAATTAAATCAGTTAATAGGAAATAAAGACACTTTATTGATAAAAATTAATTCAAATTCATGATGTAACTTAAGAAGTCTCCTTTCATGGATGCTCAACTTTCTGACATATGCATCAACACCTCGGTTGCACCTACATATCTTCCTGCCCATCACTTCAAAAACAAAGACGCCAAAGGAAACATTCATGAATTCAACCTAATTGATGGTGGTGTTGCTGCAAATAATTGGATATATATTTTCAAATTAAATTTAAACCACTAAAAATTTTATTTTTTTTAAAGCATATTAACCCATTTTTCCCTTAATTATGTAGACTTTGGTTGCTATGAACCAAGTAACCCAACAAATCATTGATGATAATCCAGATTTCTTCCCCATGAAGGCTATGGAAATCTGCCATTTTTTTATAATTTCAATAGGCACTGAGACACCAAAGAATGAACAAAAACTGGGTGCCAACATGGTAGCCAAATGGGGTTTGTTGGATTGGCTAACCCACAATGGTTCTTGTCCCATAATTGATGTTTTCAGTCAATTATTGTTGATTTCCATCTTGCTACCATCACTCAAGCACTTCATGCAGAAGATAATTACCTCCGAATTTAGGTAAATGTGTTTCGATATTTTTTATTATTATATTTTTGAAAACTGATTATAGAAATAAGCTTCTGTTTTAAAAAAATAAAAAATAGAAGATTATTTTTAAAAATAGTGAGAATTAGACCCTAAATCTCTGTTACAATGATAAAATTAATAATTTCAACCTTCAAATTGTAAAGCACCAAAAAAATTGTGCCTAAATTATAACATGATTATAATTATTCTTGAATAATACACCATGCATGCAATTTTGTCCCCATCTTGTTCGAGAATGAATTTGTATGTGTATGGGAACAAAATTGCATAGACAAAATATACAAGGATTACTATAGTTACTTTTAAAATTTAGAGACTATTTTGTTGTTCCTTTATTATTTCAATGACAAAATTATTAATTTTTCCATTTTATAAACTAGAACTCAGGCTGCGACCAAGTCCACAACTGCAATTTAAAACTAAGAGTGAAAAGAAGAAAATAAAAACTTTTTTAATTTTCTAGTTTATTTTAGAAACTAGAAAGATACCAATTAATTGTTCTTCCTTTTTCTTATCTAATTTTCTTTCTTTGAAGTAGAAAAATACTTTTTTTAGATACCCTCATTATTAGATGATTAAATGTTATGTATGCGATTGTTCAAGAAAACAAGACTAATTAATTTGTTGAATGTCAGGATGATACATTGACTGGTATAGATTCTTCTGTTGGTATTGCTACAAGAGAGAACCTACATAAGTTGGAGCAAATTGGGGAAAAGCTACTAAAGAAACCAGTATCTAGGGTCAATTTGGAAACTAGTCTTTTTGAACCAAAGGAAAATGGAGTAAGTAATGAAGATGCCCTAAGGAAGTAAGTAAAAATATGAAAATTCACCCCTTCATTAAATTCAAATTCACCACTTCATTAAATTAAAAGTAAATATATATATATATATATATATATATATATATATATATATATATATATATATATGAAATTCAAAATTGAATTTTGAATGGAAATTAAAAACTATCATTCACGATGAAATAAATATATAAAATTCAATTAAATGTATATTAATATTTATATTATATTAATTTTGAAAATTAAATATGATTTTGTTTCTAATAATCTTTTATTTCAAGTTTGATAAAGTGCTGTCACAAGAAAGGAGGCCTCGAGTAATGAGATCACCACACACCAACAAAGCCTTGTATTCTTAAATTCCTTATATTATTATTGGCAGTGTATTCAATTTATTTGTTCATTCTTTTTCCTTTTGGCTTCCATAACTATAGTTGCAGAGCGTATAATAAGATTAAAATTTGTTCATTCTTTATTTCTATACAAGGATTTAGTCTCTCTTGTAAACAACACTATTACATAATAATCGGTTAACATCGGGTATTTAAATAATTACATGTCAAAAATTGACCAACACTTAATCAAATGTTATTGTATATCTATTTTTAATGTTTGTTTTGAAATTATCATAAAATATAATAATAACATTAGTTCTTTATCAAAAACAATTGATGCCACTTTTTTATTATTATGAGAAATAATATTAAATATTATTTTTTTAAACAGTCAACATGTAATTTTCAAGAGTGTCAAATGAGTGGTTCAAATCAAATTGAATTGAGTTTGCACAAGTTTTCACTTGTTAAAAATAACTTATTTAACCTGTATGAGAAATGAATCCTTTAGTACTGATTTGTGGAAGTCTTGGATCGGCTTGTGGACTAGTATATTTTTTAAAAGGCCAATAAAGGCAATTTTTCTCATTGTTCAATTTCAAACTTGTATCTATCTGATTGTTACTTAAGTTATAAATGTCTCTCAAAAACAAGCAGTTTATGAAAATGTAAGAGGAGACCTCTCTCTCTTTAATTTAGTAATCTTTTAAGCTTTAATATCATAATATTTATTACAATAATTGTTTGTTCTACATATAACAAATTATAATTATCATAAAATAAAATCCAACAGAGGCAGAAGACTTGAGATTCCACTTTTACTCAAGTTGCTTCCAAACATTTGGCAGCTCCCTCCTTCCCTAAGCATGCTTGAGATTGACAAATTATTCCTTCTTCCACAATCTATATATCAAACAAGAATAAAAATTCATCACATTTTAGTATATTCTATAATCTATAATATCAAAATATTTTAAAGTTTACTTCCAAAATTAAAGTGTATACTTTATAATTAACCAAGAAAAATTTTATTAAACATCAAATTTATGCTCTAATTTTGCTAATGTTTTCTCTACATGTCTCTCTCACTACCAAAAGACAAGTTTTTTACTTGGTCAAGCAATATGTGAAATGCACAACCTTCAACAATATTTAGTAAGCAGTCAAATGAATCATGCTAAAAATTGTCATCAAACAAATACTTAGTTGTTAAGTGATGAAACTGACAAACCAATAATAGAAACAAAACTATACCCTTATGCTTGAGAAAGATGAATTTAAGAGAAGCAATTTGAATTGAATTCAATCTCAACTAACAATTTGAAGCTTTGGAAAATTTTAAGAAAAAAGTTGGAAACCTATAATTTGAATTCAACACAAAAAATCAATTGTATATAATATTATTAATGACTCTCCTTTTTATCCTAAGCTCTAACTTCATATGTCCTAATTTCTCATTCAAATGCAATGTTGTCTTAAAAGCATAATATTTGAGAAAAATGGTAGTTTAAAACTTAGAGAAACAAAAGCCAAATATGTTCAAATTTAGGATTTTAGGAATATTTAATATTTCTAAGTAGAAATATCCTTTACGATCTATAAAGATTAAATCATTTTGAGGAAAGAAAACAAGAAACAAATTATAGATAAGAAAAGTTTATGTTAAAGAGAAAAAAAAGAAACAAATTTTAGATAAAATTTTTTACTTTTACCTCTAGACAGTGAGTAGATCCTTACCCTTAATGAAAAAACCCTCAATTTTGTTTGATACTTGAAACCCTAGCTAAAGCCAAACATAAAGAAAGGAGAAATAAGCTCGATGGATGATTCATAAGTGTAGCAAATTAGCAATTTGATGATGAAATCAAACCTTCATCTTCTTGAATCAAGACACTACTAGAAGAATGCCATAAGTAGCTAAAGAACAAAGATGATTTAGGATGATTTTTGTAAAGTGATAGATAGGGTTTAGGGATTTTATGATTTCAATTTTAACAAAGTCTGGGATGGGTCTTAGGTTAGATTTAGGGTTGGTTAGGTAAAGGGTTAAGGCTGGGACCATTTGTTTAGGCTTTCTTTTTTTTTTTTTGGAATAAGGCTTGTCTACCAACTGACCTATGTTTACATAGGACAAACCCATTTGGATTATAGTCTATATGGACCAATCCATTAAACTCATGATTAAAAATGGACTCATTTCCAAATGGCTCAATTAGCACTGATTTGCAAGGTAGAGCAAAGTAGTCTATAGCTTTTGACCCATTTAATACCCTTATAGGAATATCAGAAGGTATTTCTCAACTATTGTTCTCAAAGACATGTTGTAGCATAATATTTTAGGAAAGAAAAAAGGACTCAAATACCTTTAAGATGCACATAAACTTATGAAATTAGAATTTGAAGCAATAAATCCCTTTTGATATACTAATGATATTAGTTACGTGCTATGTACATAAATTAACTAATTTAACCTTTATGCAAAAAATATGGCTAAAAATAAGAAGTAAACCATTATATTTACCACATAATAAGCCATTTTTAGTAAAACAAAGTAGTAATTCTAAAACATACTAATGAAACAAACATTAAAATAGCATGATTCATGTAATTATGAATAGTTTATCATTCTTTAGCACATTGATAGTAGAGCAAACTAGAATCAAATCAAACCAAATACATTACATTCACTATTACTTAAAAAAACTAGAAAAGGGAAAATAATGGACTATATAATCACTTGTGGGAAAAAATGCTTTTGGGGAAAAATACTTCTAGGGCTCCATTTAAACCACCAAGCTAATGCTTAGGTTGAATAAAACTAATTCATGATTGGCATTTCGCAAATTGAACATGACTATAGAGTATCACTTACAAGGAAATTTTGTAATTTCATAAAAATGTAAGATTCAATTCAATATTTAGTGGGCCTTACTAGTTACACATGTGACTAGATATTCTCTTATCATGTGCCCTTTACTTTGGCATCCTATCTTTTTGCATAGGCATCATAGACAACACCCTCTTTTTATTAAATTTAAAATTTTCAATTAATAATAGCTCACTTTACGAAAGTGCTAATATTCTTCCTAAACACAATCCAATTAAATCATATAAGATGAGCTTTAATGCAAAGTTCAAATCTTTGCATCAAATTTTAATGTGAATAAAATTTAGAAATCCTATAAAGGGAAGTTCACTTCTAGATAAAAGAAATTCCAGAGCATGTGAATTCCAATATCTAAAAAAGATTCATATCTATAACCCACACCTAAAAAGAGGACATTCTAAGTCATAAATTTAATATATTATAAGATGTCAAACCTTTTGATTTATGAATTCTAGAAACTTATACACATATTTACTATTAAGATATTAGAATACTATATATTTATAATTAAATTTGTGTATACAAAGAGCAAACTTTTTTTATTTAGCAAAAGCAAAAAAGACCAATAGATATTAGGGTTTCTTTTTTGCTTTTCTTTGATAATGGTGGCTATCAATAGTAGAAATCATACATTAGATGTAAAGAAAGAGCATATGCCTATATATTTATATTGAGAAAAGTTTAGTGTCTTCCCAAATGTTATGCCTCCATAAATGGCAAATCACATTAGCTCATATGAATGTGCAAGGTTTTAGGATATTTGATTACTATTTAATTTGGTTCTCTTTCACATCTCAAAATTGGAAAAAATTACCCAATTTATTGCATTGTCCATCCCTTATTATATGTTGCTTAAAACTATTTCATAAATATTAAGAAAGTTATTCTATCACTACTTTATTGTGTTTACTTTTATTGTATTCTCGAAAATTACACTTTAATATAATAATCAAAGTTTACTCCATCATGCATTCAAATTTTTAATGACTGATGCTAATATAAAGGTGTTAAGAGTGAAGAAATAGTTATATTATTTGAGAGTGACATTTTAATCACATAATCTAAGGTATTTAAAAGTGAAGAAAGAGTTATGATAAAATAAATTTGATGGAATATTTTAAGTTGAATATGCAAAATAATTGTGTATTTATAAAAAATAAACAAGGATAAAATCCAAAAAAGAATAATGATTCATTAGATTTCTAAAGCAGTAGATTAAGAGAAATAAAGAATTTTCTCCAAAACAACAATAAAAGAAGATAGAAAGAGTATTTATTAAAGTAAAATTTTTCAATTAATAATAGATTGGTTAATGAAAATGCAAACATTCTTCCTAGAACCTAACATCCAATTAAATCACACAAAATGAGCTTCAATGAAAAATTCAAACTTGACATCAAATTTTAAAGATAATCCAATTGAGAAATTCCATAAAGAGTTGTTTACATTTAAAGACAAAAATTCCAACTATTTAGAACATGAAAACTTACACATCTAAAAAACAACCCATCTTTAGTTCATACTAAAAAAGAACTCATTTTAAGGCCTTAATTCAATTTATCACCTTTTAGTCAATGAATTTTTGAAACTTGTGGAGGTTTATATTTAAAATTTGAAAAATATACCACTATGCTTTGTGATTAATTTATTTAAAAAAGTTTTTGTTGATATATTCTCTCCTTTACTTATTATTTTTATTAAAAGTTACAATTTTTTTATAAAACCTTATAATTTTAAAAAATTGCAACTTCTTCCAAAAAAATTTAATTTTTATTGTAATTTATATATATATATATATATATATATATATATATTCAAAAATCTATATGTATGTACAATTTTTTATAATAAAAAGGTTATAAAATTATATATAAAAAGTTATCCATGTTATGATTTTTACATTAATTAAATTTTTATAAAAAATTAAAAATTTTATCTCTATGTCAAAACCCATGTATATATATCACTTCTAACTCCTTTGTACACATAAGCTATTATTACCAAAAAGAACTATGTTAAGCAATATACATACATACATACATACATACATACATATATAATATATATATATATATATATATATATATATATATATATGAATCTTCTATATGTATGTGTATATGTGTTGAATCATCAAGTGGGGTAAATAATTACTTTAGAAATTAGAATATTAATAAATTTCTCTTTTTTTTATAAGTATCATCTCTAAGATTCTAAACTCTTATTCTAAGATTCTAAACTCTTATTCTCATTAACTGATAAAGTCATTTGGAATTAATATACTTTCCATTGAACAAACAACTTATTAGATACATTATGATTTGTTTTATTGTTAAATGTCAATGTTTGGATAAAGATTTTAATATTCTTGTTGTAGTGACCTAAAAGGAGAGCAAGATAATTTATTAAATGTTTTAATTATAACATTTACTCTTAATCCCATCTAATAAATAAATAATAATTGTCAACCATTTCAATCAATACTTGTTTATTGAATGAGATCGAAAACAAATGTGATGCAAATAATGACTTTCCCTTGGAGCTATTGCTATTAATAAGTTATAATATAGACAAATAATTAAAACAATTTCTTTAGTATTTATAGGATAAGTTTACAGTCTAATTAAGGATTTGGACATTAGAATTTTCAATGCATGGATTTGCTTGGAGAATTTCCTCCTCCTTTCATTAGACATAGCCTTTGGGTCCTTCTTCTTATTGAGATATTCACTTTGCAAGGAATCATGTTATCATGCGGCCTTTGTAAATGGGGCATCAAGGAGAGAAATCTATCATTTGAACAAACATGAATCTTTCTTTTAAGTTACACTGCTCTTGACTTTCTAATAAACCTTAGTCTTTCTTTGATTTGGATTCCAATTACACAAAACCTAGTTTCCAAATGTCTCTTTTGTGATCAATGAAGTGAGCTAAGTCATTCCTTCTACAAATCTAACCACCAACATATGGAAACTTGGTTACAATCTTTAGTATTAAAGAGGTTGATATTAGAGGCATCATCCGTGCCACCATTCTTACTTTTCTCGAAGCCTAACTCTAAGTATACCCTTGTGTCTGAAGTTCTAAGTTATGGTTTGTAACTATCAATATCACTATTATAAGCCCCATTGCAACTATAATTTTCCAACTTTATTTACCTATAATTTTGTTAATTGCAACATAACTATAACCATAATTTAAAATTATATTAATATCTATGATTACATGATGACATATATATTAGGAAATTTATATTCACTATTCATATGATAGTTTTAAATTTTGGTTACGATTTTACTTTGTAATTAGTAAAATTATGAATAAATATAGATAAATTTGAATATTATAGTACAAAATTACCATTGTAATATAGATAATGGATAAAATGAAACTAGATATTTATGAATCATATATGTCTAATCTGGACATGAATGACATGAACATACATGAGCTAGATGGAGAGGATGCTAAGCTTGCTAATTATTTTGATGTTATATTAGGAACTAGCACTGGTGGTCTTATAACTGTCATGTTAGCTAGTCCAAATAATAGAAAGTGACCACTTTTTGCCACAAAAGATATTAAGCCCTTTTACTTGGAGCATTGCCCAAAGATTTTCTCATAACTAATATATATAAAGCATATGTATATAGTCTTTTTCCATACAAAAATCTATGGCTTATTGAGAAAGATTTTATGATTCTATTGACAATGTCAGGGAAGATGATAAAATCACTTAGAGGACAATAATGCAACAATAATTATGTTTTAGATTATCATTATGTTTTGGGTTTGCATAAAACTCCTTAGCCTAAAACGTAAAGGTAGTTTCTTTTTTCCCTTATTTTACAAATTAATTTTTTTTAAAATTTGTTGGAATTAATTAAGACATGTTAAATGGAAAAAACCTACTTAAATACATAACATAGTTGAAGAGTTCTCCATTCATTTATGCTTAACCTCTTGACATATGCACTAGCACATCCACTGCACCTACTTATCTTCCTACCCATCACTTCAAGAACCAAGATGCCAATGAAAATGTTCATGAATTCAACCTAGTTGATAGTGGGGTTGCTATAAAACTTTGGTATATTATATATTAATTAATTATTTTTTAATATCATAATTTAGATTAGATTTTACAAGAATATTGTTGTATATTTTGAAACATATTAACTTTTTCTTTTTGGCTTAATTATGTAGACTTCAATTGCTATGAATCAAGTGACCAAACAAATCATTAATGATAATTCTAATTTCTTACTTATGAAGCCTATGGAAATTGGCCCTTTTCTAATAATTTCTATAGGCATCGGAATGCCGAAAAAAAAAAACTCAATGCTAGTAATATAGTAAATAGGATCTATGGGATTGGCTAACCCGTAATGGTTACACTCCCATAATTGATGTTTTTAACCATTCAAGTACAAATATGGTTTATTTTCATCTTGCTACCATCATAAAAAGCACTTCATGCATAAGATAATTACCTTTGAATTCAAGTAAAAGTCTTTTACATTTAATTTTCCCTATTTCCTCCTTCTATGTTTGGGTTTTGAATTGTGATTGCAATCCTAGTTAGAGTCATAATATATTTTTTGTGGTTACAAGCTTATGGGACTAAAAGTTTGGGTTATGGCCATTACAGCCATTAAATCTTGTTTTGTTCGAACAAAATATAATAAAAATTGTTTAATAACTATTAATTTATAGTATTTGATGATATTAATTCCATGATAGCAAATCAAATAAATTTTATTTGCAAGTAATAATATATCAAGTTTTTTAAATTTTGTTTTATCAAAAAAATATTGTAAATTAGTTTATTATGGTTGCTTGCAACAATACATAAAGTTGTAGTGTTATTGCTAATTCACTCTTATGTATATAACTTTTAAAATCTATGAAATCACATGTTCTTTGATCTCAATTTTAAGCTAAAATAAAAGAAAGTAAAAAAATCTATGTATTTTTATTTTATATATTAATCAAATTTCTTTACTAATTATTTTGTTGAATTTGTCACTAAGATGATATGTTGACTTGTACAGAGTCTTTTGTTGAAATTTCCACAAAAGAGAATTTAAAGAAGCTAGGTTAGATTAAGGAAAAACTTTTGCAGAAACCAATGTTTAAGGTCAATTTGGAAACTAGTGTGTTTGAACCAAAGGAAAATGGAGGAACCAATGAAGATGCCCTCAAAAAGTAAGTTTAAAATATCATAATATGTAATTAAATGGGCATTAATTTAATAGAATATATTAATTAATTCTTAATTAAATGTGACCTAATTTTGTAGGTTTGCTAAAATATTGTCACAAGGGAGGAAACTTTGAGAAATGAAATCACCAAACACCAAAAATGGCATCTAATTCAATGCGATGTGTTTGTCTCAATTGTGTTCACACTTTCAACATCAATATATCAATGTATATAATGTATGTAATGACAGAGTAGCATGTTGGAAAATAAGTGCAACTTACTGCATCGATTAACATAAGCAGTTGACATTATAAAGTCTTATCTTCCAAAAAGAGATGAAAGGTTTGCCGTTAGAAAACTTAAGAAAACAATCATTATTTACAAGTAACATCTATAGTATTTTACACATTGGTTTTGTCATAGTCAATGTATAAAGTTATGTAAAATTGCCGCTTACCTTGAAGTGTGATACATAAGATGTCGAACTTTCATTATTCACCGATGTCTATTATTACTCATAGTGCCTATAAATTTAATTCACACTTCTTTATTATGTTTATGCTGAAATTGAGCACAATTCCCATATTCTTTGAAAATGCTTCAAAGTTTATGGAAGCATCATATCTAGGATTCTAATGTTTCCTACTTTCAAATAGCAAGAGACACTATATTGTTGGATGGGATGCTTCTATAAATTTGAAGAATTTAAATAAGGTTCATCTTTTTTTTAAGCAAACAAGGACTTGCAATAAGGATTATCTTTCTAAATGGTACTTTCGATGTAAGTTATTCTATGGAATACATAAAACTACATAATTGTTTTGTATTTTTTCTTATAATTTTTTTAATTATAATGATATATTGTAATTAAAGTCTTCATTTGATCTTTACTTTCAAATATTTATTTATTTATTGTCATATTTGATCTTTATTATATAATCATTATAAAGAATTATCTGAAGTGTTAGAAATTTCATTGTATAAAATTGTATTTAGAGCATACAAGATTTATTTAAAAAAATAAGAAAATAACATCAGTTATTTAATAAAAATTGACATTGACATTAGAAATAAAACTTATTTCCACTTTACTAATTTAGATTTTAAATATCCATCATCTAGAGGAATACCAAACATAGTGTATGTAGAATATTAAACATTGATTATACATGAAACCAACATCTAAAAGATTGTCAATAGTCAATTAATATTTGTATTTATAATATTATTGAAAACTAAAAAGAACATTTGTATCTTAGACATCAGTTGTAACTATAAACTAATGTCTAAAGGAATATTAATAGCTAATTAATATTTGTATTTATGATATTGTTGAAAACTGTAAAGAATATTTGTATTTTAGATGTCAATTGCAAGTAAAAATCAATGTTTAAAGGTTATTTACAACTAATTAATGCTTGTATTTATGGCATTATTAAAAACTATAAAAATTATTTATATTTCAATGATATGATCATTTAAACCACATTACAAGGTTATTACTTACAACATCAATTATCCAAATAATCAATGTCTAAATGGTGTATCAATATGCTCAATATGAGAAAAAGGTTTATTTTTAACATGTTTATCATATATAATAACCACTATATAATATCCTATATTACCTATAAATTTCACTCCACTCTCCATTTGAAATATTTCTACAATGCCTTAATCTCCATTATCTAATACTAAAGTTTATTTTTGATTCAAAGATAGCATTGAACATGGTGTTAAATATTAATGTATTAGTTATTACTAAGATAGGTTCCTCCTATAGCATGGTTTCTCCATAAGGGCATAGGGGTGTTCTCATCTTAGTATTACTAAATTATATATGCCACATTATATATACAATGTATAATAGGCATGATAATTTGATGACTCAAACCATCATGCCTATTATATACCATATATGTTAAACTAGTTATTTATTTTGTTAGTGTATTTTTTAGTGATGTAATGAATATTTGATTATTTATCATATTTTTCCAATGTAATAAGGTAAAGAAATATATGAAAATAAATAAAATTGCAATTTTATACTTCTTTATTGTCTTCTTTCTTATATATTTCTTTATTTACTTTCAACTTGCTATTAGTTACATTCACAACTTTCTACATTTGGATAGGGCTTTCTATTTTTGAATACATAATGACTTCAATGTATAATAAGTTAAAAAAAATCTCTTTCTCTTTAAATAATTAAAAATAATTGTTCAATCTAAAGTTTCAAAGATTTCAATATATTAATTTATTCTATGTGTAAGTGTATGAAGAACAAAACATTTTGTTCAAAATAGAACATGTATATTGTTTAAAAAATGAGATAAAACATAAATATAACTCTTTTCTAAGTTACCATTTTTGTTTGAAATTTCAAGTCTTTCAAAGTATTGTAAAAAATTAAATAAACCATGCTGATTTCTTTTTTAGAACCACCATCTTTATGTTATGATGGCTATATATAATAATAACTAATGTATTAAATTATATTTTTCATATTCAAGTACTTATTATTTTTCAATAAAAAAACTATAAAACCACATTGGTTGTTTATATTAAACTGATGTGGAAAGTACTTTGATAGTAGTTGTTTGTTAATTAACATGTTATATTCATTTATTAACATTTTTACATATTCCGCATTGGTTTTGGCATATAACCATTGTGGAATATTAGACAATGTTGTTTTACTTTTTAAACAATTTACAAAAACAAAGGGGAGAGTTAAAACAAATGGTAATCTTTGACTCAACGCCAGAGACTAGGTTATAAAGTTCTTCAATTTTCTTCTCAAAATTCATTATGCAATAAGGAGATATTCCTACTAAAGTCCAACAAAACTCTTCAACCTCTCATTCATCTTTAATTTGTTGAAGTCTCCTTCACTACATTAAGGCATGTTCATAATGCTCATTTTTCTTCTAAAAACAAGGAAGAATGGTATAATGTTGTGATTATGTACCTCTATTTTTGTTTGAATTTTATGTGTTTAGTTTCTTTTCCTAAAGTTTTAGGTGGATTGGTTGTTAATATATGTTTAGCAACTTCATTAAAACTTTTATATTATTCATGTATTTGTGTATTCTTTAACATGTAGATTTTTTATATTTGTTGTATTTCTATTTCAAATTGGGAAGTCATGGACGATGGATGGATGTCTACTTATTGCCTAAGCCTTAAGAGGGTTGATAAGTTTATTAAATTTACTAGAGGCAAGAAAAAAAGGAGGAAATTGGTAATGAACTCATCAATTATTCTTGTAAGAAATGTTTCTACGTTATCTATTATGCTAAGATTATTCAATTTAAAAGCAAGGAATGGTCTAAGTGACAAGAACTTCATAGAATTGCTACAAATAATTAAAAGAAAATGCTTTCCAAAGGTAATAAGCTACTAGATTGTACTTATAAAGCCAATAAAATCATGTGCCTAATGAGTATGGAGCATAAGAAGATACATGCTTGCCCGAATGATTTCATATTATATTAAAACTATCATAACCCAATTTTTGGAACATTATGACTAGCATAAAGATATCAACCAAATACCTTTATAAGCTTTTCCTAAGAAAACCATTTTAAAGATTTACTATTTTCTAAAAAACATGCAAGATGCAAAAAACCTTAAGTTTGGAAATTCACTCAAAATTTTTCCTACCTATATGCATACATAACTCATACTTAGAAAATAGTCATTATGAAATGATAATAGATAAGATTCACAAAATTCATTTTTTATAGAAAATATTTTTAGTAGTTTATAAATAAAACCTCCTTAAAAATTAAAAAAAATAAAGAACATTTTCTAAAAAAAAGACTTTTTAATCAAATTAATAAATTTATCTAAATGTCATTAAAGAATAAAAACATCTTGTTTCCTTTTTTTTTTGAAATCAAATAATAACTTAGCACTTTGGAAAACTTCTTTATAAAGATAGTATCTCTTCATTATTTAATAAAGGTTTTAAAAAAAAAATTCAAGAATCCAAATGCCTTTTATAAAATACCTTGGATGTTGAAAACTATCTTTTTTTCTCTTTTTCCTTTGAAAAACTCTAGCTTTTTTCTATCACAAAAATATCTTTTAGTAAAGCCATGCACATGCATCATATATATAAAATGCTTGGGCCTATGTAGTTAACCTATTTTTTTATCAAAGCTAAGTCATAAAATAATCATATAGGAATAAGATTTTGAAAATAGATACTTTAATATGACAATTATTAACCGAAACTAACTATTGTTGGTATCCTTAAAGTCATAGATAGGGTGGTCATTGGACACTAGGAATTATCTAAAATTGTTACCTACTAAAGTAAAATTCTAACCTAAACAATCCGTAAGCAATTTCATATACGTGCCACTAAATATCAAAAATTTCTGTGGGCACCATTAGGAGGTGTAGTATTTGAAAAATAATATCCACAAGTATAATTAGTAATTTAATTACTTGATGAATGACTATCATATTGATTTTGTAATAGGTTCTAGCAAAAAATTTTGATATATGCAAAACTTATTCAAATAGCTTTTCTTACTAGAAATCCTTTTTGCAAATGTTGCACACATTTAACATTCCATTATGTTGTACTTATATAAATCAAAGATGATTTTGAGCACAATCATTAGCAAAATATGATGCACATATTCACATAATAGAAATCACAAGAGATATGTAGGGTTACCACCTTTTTACTCTAAAATTAACCTTATCTCATCTCACCTTTAGGTATAATGAAGATATCCTTTATAGCTTGCCACACTTTTCATACAAGTTATTATAATGAAGATAGCCTCCTAGGCTTTTGATACTTTTTCTTTAGATTATTATAGTAAAGATAACCTTTTAAGCTTCTGATACTTTTTTATTTTAGTGAATATAGACTCATGGTCTTTTGAAACTTTTATTAGTATAGACAAACTTATGCAATCTTTAGACACTTTGTCATTTAGGTGAAAATAAACTATTAATCTTCTGACACTTTCATTAGTGAAGATAGACTCATATAATCTCTAGACATCTTTTCATAATTTCACAACAATATTAGGATAGGATCAAAATACCTTTTATTCCATGAACATCACATAAACAATACCATGTTCAAAACAATATAATCTAGCAAAATAACATTTACAATCATCTTATTACATTTCAAGTGATCACATTAAGCATTTGAGTTTTCATATTCATATGCTACATTATATATCATAGTGCTTAAATCATTCATATACATATATAAGAGTTCATTAACTCTTTCATATCATATCATATCCCTTTTCACTAGTGTATGCATCAATAATTCATAACACATTCATACATTAGACATCATCATTGTTACAATTTTTATCACAAAACTATATAACACTACTTCTATCTTTCACATCCATTCAAGCATATCATTAAGGTAATATATCTACACAATTCTTATGCTATATCAAACAAGCTTTTTCTTTAGAAACCAATCATATCACATGATTTTTATTCAACAAAATTGTGAGGTATACACATAGGTTTTTTTGCAAGCTCCATTACTTCTAAACTTAAGCATATTCAAGCTTATGCTTTATATATTATTCTTACAAATCAAAAAAAATATTTTCCTTACTAATTCAAGCATAAACATATGTCAAACAATAGTATAAAAAATTTGCACAATTTCATCATTTTTTAACATCAAATACACAAGATTCAAGCATAAAACCTTCACTGAGTTTCAATTTGCACTCTTTATTATGAAATACCAATTTTTAAATAAAATTTTTGTAAAAATTTTTAGAAATATTCAGCCTTGAAAAAGAGACACTAAATGTCATATTTCATCCATTTTCTTACTTAAAACATTTCACAACAACATCTAAAATACTTTGCTAGTAAACCGCTTTGTAAGAGATAATTTTTCACTTTAAAAACATTGTCTTTAATGCTATTTCCCAACATAATACCATGGGTTATAAAGCTCAGTCTTAACATTTTTCTTTAAAAGCTTTAACATAAATGTATACTAGCATTTTCAAATAAGTTTGGAAATAAGTATAACAAGTTTTTCCTACAAAAATAGAATCTTTCTCAAGATTCGAGTCAAGAACCCCAAGAGTTTCAAATATGATATTCAAAATCATTTTTTCTGAAAGTTTGACATAACTATCATTAAGTATAAGATCTAAGAAAAAATCATAAAAGAGAGATGAAACCACTAAGCAATAAGAACTTTTATCTCTCTTGAAGATCAAAGGAGCTAGAACTTTGCAAGAATTTCATCACTTAAAATCTCTCTAAGAACTTTGAAGAAAATGAAGAATTATCTCTCTAAAGACTTAAAAACCCCTCCTCACTTCTCTCTCTCTCCGCTTCTAGCTATGGATCATTTCTTGAAATGTGTGTGAAGAAGTGAAAATTATACCTCTATTTACAATGAAGCTCAAGGGTTTTTAAATCATTTCAACTAATCATTATCTTTCTCTCATAAGATTATAGCCATGATTTTACTTCTCTAAAGGAGATATCCTTAAAAAAATCTTCTAATGTCTTACAATATCTTCAAATAAACTCTATAATCTCTAAGTGTAATATTTCCTCATTAATGCTCACATGCTAATATTTCCCCACATGCTTAATTCCTATTAAAATAATGTAGTCTATTCTATGGCATCTCTTCATAAAATCAAATGTAAATATTCTTTCATTAAATGCTTCCGCATGCTAATGTCTCTTTTTCACATTTCATTTGCTTTTGAATTCAAACATGTTTCTAGGCTTTATAAAATAATACTCCTTAATCCACATCATCACTTCTAGAATTATCTCTTGTAAAATGCTAAAACTAGTTCATTACTTTTGGAAAATACCATTAATTCCCCTTTAATCAAATTAATTTTTTAATAATTTCCTTTAAAGAATGATATTATAAAAAATTGTAATCCATATATTAAAGCTCTCTCTTGAAATTCCATAATAAAATTACTAAACATTTGATTCCATAATGCTAATTAACATTTAAGTAAAATCAAGTAATAATAGTGTAACGGTCCTATCATTAATAGGTAACATAAAATTGTTATAGCATAAAATACAACTAAATAATTTTGATATGAACTTGGGATTATCTCGAATGGGTTTAAACTATTTTTTTCCAATTTATTGAAATAATTTAATTTAATTTAATTTATACTATTATTTAGCTTAATTTCACAAATAAATTTTAGTCTATAAAATTTTGAAAAAATTTCTAAGTCTAAGGTACCTTTCTTGGAAGACTATATGAAATATGCATTATTTAAAAAATAAAATTTTTGGTAATTATTCCTCTTGTGATTTCACATCAAAGAGTGATTTTTAATGAGTTTTTGAAAACCTAAAATGATCATTTTCAGAAACTATTTTTTTAAAATTTTTTCAAAATTCAACATTTTGAATTAGAACCAAAAATCTAGATTTTTTTTCTTTGGAGTTTTAATTTTTTTATATTTTTTTAATCCAAATAGAGGGTATTACCTTATTTACATTTATTGCTTAAGTAAATGGAACTTAAATGGTAGAAATATAAATAAGGTGCTGAACTGTGATCCTGACCTAGTGAATCATGACCTAGAGTACCTAGACCCAGTAAAGTCAATAAACAAACCTAGTAAAAACCTTAACCTAAGATAGAATGCACATAGTAGAATAGAACGCATGAAACAATAGCAGTAGAATAGAACACACGCTCTCCCTTTAGCTTTTCTCTTCTTTTTCTTCCTCTCCCACTTCTACCCACTCAATAAAACTTCTTTTCTTCACATTCCCATGTATTTTCTTCTGATTTCACCTTGTTTTCTGCTGTTGCTCTTCTCATTTTGAAAATTTTAAGGTTTTAGGGATTCTAAAACTTCTCCTACTTATCTATTATTTTTGTTCTTTCTTTTGCTTAATAAGGTAATTTCCAAGCTTCATTCTCCTATTTAGGAGTTAGATTAGCTTAAATTAGTTAGTAAATAGCAAAGATTAGTTTGTTCTTAGATTATGCTTAGAATATGAAAATTTAAGGTTTTTGTAATAAGGAACTCAATGCTGCAAATTGGTATTGATTTGTATTTGAATTGTTGTTTGATTGCTTGTAGAAGGTTAAGGAACACTTCTTAGTGACACCAGTGGTTTGTGAAATAGGAAGAAATCAAACCCAAGCATATTAGCCATTTTATGAGTAGATAATGTGTATTTCCATATTTTTATATATTTTTTAACTTTCTCTATATTTTTGAATTATTAATTTTATTAATCTATTAATTGTTATTATTTTCTATACATTTTAATTCCATATATGTGTAAAGCTCTAGACACTCTTGGGATAAACACTCTAAAAATTTCCTTGAGTTATAGTAATTAAGAATGGTATTAGAATGATACTATGATGAGGAAATTGATTTCTATGATTTATTTTGAAATGGTGTATTGTTGGAACCTTATTAAATAATGTTCTTGTGAAAGGTCATTATAGATGAAATGATAATGTATTAGATTATCATGAATGCTTGTAAAGTTAATTATTTGATGAGTTTAGAATGATTTGATATGGGAAATGTTAACTACTAAGGTTACAGACCTTGATGAACTATTTATAGTTGAAAAAAATATGGATTGACATTGATTTCAACCATTGATATATAGAACTATTTATTTCTAATAAATTTCTTATATAACTATTACTTATGTGTATCATGTTTTGTTGGTACACCTTGGTTCGAACCCTAGTTAGCAAGGGAGTTGCTAACCTCGTGTGTTAGCCAATATATGTAAATTGGTTTATAATAACTTGATGGATTGTCTTAAAGCTGAGAACTCCTTTAAAATTGTTACTTTATAAGTGGAATGCTCATGTTTGTTAATCAAAACTAGAAATTTCCCACCCTAAATTGTAATTTTGATAGTTTATGTATTTTTTAATTTATTATCTTTGATTTTGATCACTTATTTATTATAAATATATTATATTGAAAATTTTATCATGAATATATGTTAATGATAATTTCCTATACTATGATTAAAGCTTGAAACTTATGTTTTACTATTCTACTTCTAATGAACATTCTAATTACTATTTTATCAAATATGATTTTATAACTCTTATGATATCTTTTTGTATTGAAAAGCTATTTAGTTTTTTCTAAGGAAAAACTCGTGTCATGGCTTGTCCCATTTCCATTGAAAATACATATTATCTATTTACTAGGTCAATGACTTACTCTTTTTGTTGTAATATTTTTTAGATAGGGATTTGGCTTTGGGTCCATCATCTATAACTCCTTAGAGAGAGAAGCATTCTCTTGTGGTGAGCCACACATTTTGTTTGTGTGGACTTGATGTAAAACTTTTATATATTTTTTAAAGTTGTAAAATTTGAATACTCTTAAATATGTTATATTAAACTCATAGGTAGGGTATGCCTCTATTAATATACATATATGTATTGTTATAAATTATGAAGGATTGTCTAATTATCAAATGATATGAATTTTATGTTAATATATGAATTAACAGGTCAATATTGAAAAAAAATGAGAAAGTCTATATAGGACTATGTGCATGTGAAAAACTAATGATTGTGTAATGGATATATGCCATCTTGAGTTTGAAATAGGTTATAGGATATCCTATGATGTTCTTGGCTAGCATGACCTATAGTTATATTTTTTCCTTAGGATCAGTGCGCTAGTCATGGCCCGTAGTTTCCGATCGTGACAACTAGTGAATGCTACACTTTTTCCTTTACTTAATTAAATCAAATCAAATTCTTTCTTGTCTTTTTTCTTTTGGTAAAACACCAATAAGAATACATTTCAAGAAGAATCATAAATTTAGAAATTTTTTTAATCAAATTGTCATTTATACAAACTATTTTACATAGTTATTAGTCAATTTTTAAGTATTTGTACTCTTTGTTTTCAAAATCAAATATTCCAATTTTTGGTTTCAAGACATGACCATGCACATTGCCTTGTTTTTTTTTTCCATGTTTTCACAATTTTGGCTTATTGGAATTTCATAGGATGCTTGTAGGTAAAAACCTTTGGTCACTCTAAGTTACTATTAACCTTAGATCTTGAATATTATTAAAATAATGAAACTTTCCTAAAATTTATTCTAATAAAATTTCTATCTATCAAACTTAATAGATGCTTCCACCACTTACTTATCAATAAAATACTTTCTAATTTAATTCTCATGGCTTTATCTTATTGAGTTTTTATTGGGTATTACAAAAACAAGAACAAAGCTTTATAGGAGTGTCCAAAATATGGGGCATTGGGTTATAAATTGAGGAAGAATGAAGGCATTAATAGCAAAAAGATTTTGAGCAAGGTGTTATCATATCTTCCAATAATACTAATGTTTAAAATAAATATTTGCTAATGCAAAGGATGGCATGAAATTAACATGGCATGCGAATTAGACAACACCTAATAGCAAGCTTTAGCATCCAACTAATTTTTCTCATTGTTAGATAGTCAATACATTGCTCCTTGTGATTGGTAATGAGCTAAGGAAATTTAAGCTTGCATTATGTACTAATGATATGAATCCTCATGGAAACATAAGCAATAAACACATCACAAGGCCTATTATATTAGTGATCTACAATCTATCTTCTTGGTTGTACATGAAGCACAAGCACATCATATTGTCCTTTTTAATTTCAAGGGCTAAAATGGTTAAGAAATAATATAGATGTCTTCTTGGTACTACTTATTAAAGACTTAGAGATAATGTACAAATAAGGTGTCTCAATTTTTTATGCATATCATCAATAGTTTTTCATTTTCCATGTTGTGGTCTTTTGTACAATTAATAATTTCTCATCATATGATAACTTGTCTAACTACAATGTTAAAAGGCATAGAGATTGAAGATTTTTACACTATGGCAACTAATATCATAAGCTAAAGAAGGCTTTCAAAGGGTACTAAAAGAAGCAATGGCTTTAACTCTCTTAATTGGAGATCGAGTTTATGAATGAGCATCATTGAATTTTCAAAAATATCACTCATTTTATTGTTGACAATTAAATAATGTTTTTAATTTATTAATTAGGAGTTATTTTATATTTCAGGTTTATGAATGGGTTAAAAATGTTAATATCATTTTTGGCAAACTCTACAAGCCCATAAGTAGGATATTTTATGGAAGAAAAGATTCACATTCTTTAATCTTCCATACTAGAAAAAGTTTGTCATGAGACACAATATTGATATCATACATATGGAGAAAAATATTGATGATATTCTTGTTGTAACATTATTGAAAATATTGGGGAAGCATGAGAATGGAGTCAAAGCCAAGTTAAACTTGATTGAAATATTCATTTTGAGAGAATTAGCTCTAAAAGTATTAACCCAATTTTGGCAACATGCACATATTATATATCTTTAATTATTTGGACCTAATTTAATGTATAAAATTGTTGCTTTTGGTGTTTATTGTATTTGGAATATTATTTCTGATCATAAAGATATTAAGATAGAACTTGAATACTGTCATTTATAATAATATGATTGTTAAATTCTATAATTAGGTATGGATACTACTTTGGGAAGTGAGGTATAGGTGAATACTACTGGAATAAAAAAATAATAAATAATGTTAGTTATTATAAAAATTCATCATCTTTTTGGACATATTAGGTTGGTTATTTAACATAAATTGACATTATATGCAAAATTCATTATATGAAAGAACATCAATTATTTGAATAAAGTTTTGAATAAAGTTTGACTACATGTCTTTGTTTAACTTTGAGTGGCAAAAGCTTTAATAAGGGTTAATGTGGAAATAAAAAAATTAATTTAAACATAAAATGTATTTTTACTGATTTAGAGTGAATCAACTATTAAAAATGTTGGACTTCCTAATGCTATCAAATTAATTGATTAAGAAGTTAATCAATTACTCAAATCAGTTGCTCACTAAACACTTGAAGTAACTATTTGACTAAGTTAACCCATCAAAATGAATTAAATTAGTTAAAAATTAATGAAAAAGGTCACTTATTGAACACTCACATATCAATTTGCACATATTGAAAGTTCTTTTTTGCCCCTCCTTTCTAATTCAATTTTGCTATAGTCGCTCAAGTATTTAATTTTAGGTCATCTATTTTTTTATAGTATGATAATCTCTATTTACTATCTATTTGAGCGTTATCAGCTATCATTCCTATAATTATCAAACTGACCATTCACATGAGGTCTATAGGTTAACAGTCTTCATATTTATCATGGACATTTTAAATATTACATCCTTTTGTAATATTTATATTAATTATCAATCCAGAGATAAAATATGAAAATAAAAATCAACCTGCAGCTCTCACAAATTTATAGTCATTATTATACCGCATAATATTTATTTTATATCACCAAAAGATTGTTAAATAACATGATGAAACAAAAAAATATTATAGAAACATATTCTATCTGTCAAATTTTAATTTAATGTGATCTGTTTTTTTGCTGTTGAAATTTTTACCAACCATGATGTTACTGATCATATCAAATTTAACGTTTTGGATTCTATTAGGGGCAAAATGATTGGCATGATAAGTGGTATTCCGTCAGGATTTAAATTGATATGCAATTGGGCGTGCCCTCGTGATCGTGCAAATCACTCTCCGATTGATTAATGAAGAGGCTGTGATTGAGCAAGTCAGTCAACCAAAGATTGCATTTTCTAAATATTTTAAGTTTTATCGTAAATGCTTTGGTCAATATTTTATATGAATGTATTATTGGTTTCCCTCTCAATATTTTACGTAGAAAGATTTCCATACTAATCGGTAGGGTTACCAATAAAAATTTTAATGAAGATAAGAAAATTATATATTAGAAATATTATAAAATTGTCAATAACTTTTGATTAAAGCAACTTTTAATATTTGTCAAAGGCTTTGTATTTTTTTATTTATCCAAAAGAATTTATATCTTTCTCTACATTCAGTATTTGAATCCTCATTTTTCCATATGTCTAGTAATTTAATCTCTTTTATTCTTTCCAAAAATAGGGAAGGAAACATTTTAAAGTTATATTATTATATAAGTTATTTAAATAATTATAAGATTTATACGTAATATGTTCAAAATAAAAAATTAAAAAAATCAATATACTAACTCAAACATCATTAATTAGCATAATAACTATCTCATTATTAATAACTTATTTAAATAAAAAATATTTTTCTGGATTATTGAATAATAAATTAAGAAATAGTTACAAGTTAATTTTTGTAATTTATGTTGAAATTGTTCATAAAGTGAACTGCTATTAATTGGTAATTTTTTAATTTAATAGAACTGATTAATTAAAATTTAGCCCAATTGTAAAACATGCTTAAGGCCCATTTTAACATTATAATATTAAAGATACGGGCTTAATACATCTATATAGTTTAATATGATTTGTTAGTTGTATTAATCAATGGCCCAATAAACCTTCACCTTTTATAGGAAGGATTATTAGAGTTTTATAAATAAGAATTATGATTAGATTATCTCTTCACTTCTCATATACACAATTTCTACCCATTGAGAATCGCTATGAAGGAGAAGAGCAAAGAGGAAGATCTAATTAAAGAAAATTCATTAACTTTTGCTGAATTCAATTATAGTTGTAGATCTACCAAGTAAGTAAACATAAATTTTATATTTATGGTATTTTAATTATTATACATGAGATCTTAAAATTAAAAATTCTTACATGTGGTATCGGAGCCTACATGTATGATATTAGAACCTAAAATAATTAATTATATTTCATATTATTTTGATTTAAGATTTATAATAAAATTTTATATGTATGATTCTTAAAATAAAATTATATGATCAATCTATAATATTTGTTTTATAATTTTTTAATGTATCATCATAATTTTTTTTTCATTAGAAAAATTATGGATTAATTTTCTATAGAAAACAATATGAAATTGATATTTGAATTTGATGAGTTATAATGTATATTGTACTTTTCATAAAGTATAAAAAATTTAATGAAATTATAGTACATTTTCTAATAATTTAGTAATGAATGTTTTTGGTTTATATATTAGGATTGTTGAATTAGAAATCATAAATTTATCAATCAAACATGTATGTTAGTGCAGGATAAAATACCAATTTAACATTTTTTACGAAACTTACTTCCGTTTTATCATCTTTTCGAAACTTATTACCAAATTACGCACGAAGGCGGAAGGCAGCCATTTGGGTTGGCGCCATGTGGGCGGGGGCGCCATCCAGGATGGCGCCTCTGGGGACCTTTGAAGGCACCATTCAAGGTAGTGCCCTCGGTCCTATTTTTTGTAAATTTCTCTTTTAAAAATAATTAATTTTGATATCATTTGAAAATAAAAATTGTAAAAATAAATAATATATGATTGTAACTCAAAATAAATTTTTGAAAATAAATTACTCATTTTATAATTATATTTGATGTCATATAAAAATATGTTAACTCCACTTTGATATTTAATACATAAATTTATTATAAGAATTTAAAAAAAATAGTTAATGATAATAATATAATGAATAAAAATAATAAATATTTTGTAAATAATTAAATATCATTTAAAAAAATATAGGATCAATAAAGAATAATTACATAATTTATATTAATGTCTCTCAAAATTTGATCCAATGACACTTAATATTTATCAATTTTCAAAATTATAAAGTTCCAACGTTTGGAATTATATTATTACAAGTAATTATTTAATATGTTATTACACATAAGTAAATTTGTTGAATTATTCAATAATATTCTTTATATACGAAGTTGAAGATTGTTAAAAATGAAAAGAAATATAACGAAATAAATATATTTTTCTTATTTTGTATTTATTCCAATAATATTCTTGTCACTTTATATTTATCTCAATAAAATATTTTTTATTTTGTAACAGAGTAAATGCGAACTGACGTGGTTGAAGATAGCTGAAAAATTTTAAAAATGTGATTATTTCGTTTCAATAATCTTTTCATTTTGTAATGAAATCAAAATTGTAACATGAATTAGTTATTTTTTATTTCGTCACAATGATAAAATATTTTGGCAATGAGAGGGAAAAGTACCGATTAACTATTTTTTAAGAAACTATTATTCGTTTTATCGTTCCTTCGAAACATTTTATCGAAATAAGCACAGAAGATACGCACAGCGATGGAGAGACGCCAAATGACGTGTAGAGGTACGCTAGACGAAATGGCATCGTTCGCGTTGAAGGGAAAGGGACGACAGGCTGATATGGCACCTTTGGCCTACGGCACCCTCGCTCCTCATTTCTAAGTTAATTAGCCGATAACCGTGTCAACTGTGCACCCAAGAGACTTGAATTTTTATGAAAGTATGATAATTAATATTATTTATTTATTTTCACATGGTAAGTAAAAAAAGAGTAGATAATTATAACAGTTGTGACAGTATGATAATTAATAATGTTAGTTATTATATTTGGGAGATGTTCTTCTCATAATTTTTTTAAAAAGACTAAATATTGCAATGATTTTGAAGTTTATTATTATTTATAATTGTTAATACGCAAGCAATTAAAAATGTCGTATTCATTAAAGTCATCCTAAATGTTGATGTTTGGCAATGAAGTAGTAAAATCATCCTAAATGGTGATGTTTGGCAATAAAGTAGTAAATAAATGTACATAAATATACAACAAACATAGAAAAGAAAGCTAATGTCTACGTAAGTGATGTCTAGTCCCACATCCAGGATCGGTAATGTGGCGGCCGTATCTACTAACCCTCTGCGCAGGCTCGGGAGTCACATCCCCAGTGTCTGTGTCTCCTCTACCTCCAGCTCCCACTCTGCCTCTGCCCCTAGCTCCCGCTCTACCTCCACCTCTACCTCTATCTACAAGCTCTGAGTCAGTCTGTCATCATGCCACCATGTGCTAATCCCTGATCCTGGGTATGCCAATCAAATGCAGGACAATATGGCTGCGATGGACCTGCGTCATCGGAAGGAAAGGCATAGAATGCAGATGAAACTCCTGGTACGTGTGGACATGCCTGGAATGAGGATGGAACACCAGGAGGAAACTAGGTACATCTGGGATGACGACGGCCCATATAGTGCAGCCGGGAACATGGTGGAGGATGAAGGATCATCAGGTGTAGTAAGGATACACATGAGATGGGGCAGTAACATCAGGTATCATCGTCATAGTCTCCTGGGCAGTCGAAGGTGGAAGCTGCTACACTTGTCGAAGCGGACGGAACATCAGCCTGTGACGTATGTCAGTGAAGCAGTGCGACGTCGTCGACGAGAGCGAGGCTGATCATGGTCACCCTCCGCAGGGTCTAGGATATGATAGGCCTGAGGAGCTGGCTCCGCATGTGAGTTAATAATCACATGATCAACCTGCTGAATCGCATGAAGGATGGACTCCGTCGCTGATCTAAGCGCATCGAAGGTGAACACAACCCGGATCCTCAAGGATAGTGAAGTCCTGTAGTGTGGAAACCTCATCTACCTGTGCAAATTTTTGACATTAAAGTTAGTTATAATACTAATGCATTTAAAGAAAATCAGATACAAAAAACTAGGTCGCAATATTACCACAAGGTCTAACGCTCCCCCAACGGGTGTAATTCATCGCCTAGTAACCCATTCTGTACCATGTCATGTAATCGGATCGTGGTCCTAGAACTAGGCAGTGTCGTCAGCTCGGTGCTAATGCACAAGTCTCAGCCGAATATCCTAGAGTGCAATATATGGCTGATGGCGAATGTGCCACTCCTCATCATGCCGACCGGACAAGTGAAGGCAATGGACCTCCACCACTTGCTTCGGTGACTCTGGAATAGCCTGGCGTAGCTCCAAACTACCGCAAAACCCTATCAGGCTGGTGCCACTCGACAATCTGAAAGTGAATGAGCGGCACCACTGCTATCCACTTGTCACTCCCGGCAAAGCAGTACTGAGGCAGTGATGCGATTACCTCCTCAGTGTACGGGATCCAGGTGATCTGAAGTTAGCAAATTTAGGTTGTCATTTAAATACGATAATGGAATGGACAAAGCCCTAAAATAAAGACATCCATTATCCCCTACATACCTAGGTCAAGTCGAAGACGGTCCAGCACGTATCTAGTAATGGGGTAGGCTGTGTGCCGGACTATCCTGGAACGTCTTCTAATAGTGCCACCTGCGAAGTACAATAACAAAGTTAAATAATTTCATAGTAAACTTAATTATAAGTGAGAGTTGATAATTTTTCTAACTTGCGTGCTAAGGGGTCAATCCCTACATCCCCCTCTGGTATGTCTAAAGCATCTATCGCGGGGGCGATAGTGGGAAATCTATCCCATGCCCAGAGATGCAATAGTAGGCAACACCCTCCTATCTCCCTGTAATCCGGCGCGGTGGCCTTGCAGAGCTCTCTGTACAGATAGGCCAGGCAGGCAGATCCCCAACTGTACGTCCCAGCCTCATGTAAGTGTCCAATCAAGGGTAAGTGCATGAGGTGGACATATGTGCCGGAATGGTCTGGAAATAACGTCCCACCAATGAGACGTAAAATGTAAGCCCAGGGCGAATCTCTGCACTGTCACCTCATCCGCATCATCTGGAAGATGAGTGAAATGTCTCTCCAACCAACTCATCCTCATTCGCCCCCCTCTGAATGACATTCTCATCCACCGATAACTGGAGTCCCAAATACTCCTCTATCAGGCCTACCCATCCCCACACAAGTGGGCCCCAGTCACTACTCGACCGTCAATGGGTAGGCCGAGCTGAAAAGCAACATCCTGCACGGTAATAGTCGTCTCTCCCTGCGGCATGTGAAAGGTGTGTGTCTCCGGCCTCCACCTCTCTACAAAAGCACTGATCAGCTGATGGTCGATCAGGCACAAACTTCGCATATCGCCAAGCCGTAAAAGCCAGCCTCTCGTAAAAAGGGGACAATCAACTCTGGCAGGCTGCTGGTGATGGTAGTGATGAGCTTGTCGAATCCTGAGCACACTGGTCAGGCTGCAGAAGAAAAAAATTAACCAATTATCACGTCTTACAATTCGCAAACGATTTATACTCGCATTAATTAAGATCTAACTATATCCATACATGGCCTGCCCAAATGGACTGGGATATGTGTGAGGCCTGAGCCGTCAGCAGTGAAGGATCCCGTGGTCCTAGGATCAATGCGTCGGGATAGTAGGATGCCATCTGCCACAATAATCATTGCATTAGGATGAAATTTAAACACACACTAACCTAACAGACTTATACAAATTAAATGCAAATAATATGTCTTAAATTTAAATTATAATATATGTAAATAATGTCATAAATTATAATTAATTAAATATTGAATATTATGAAATGCGAAATGAAATGGGCGCCAAGTGAAATGGCGCCTCCCAGCCCCTTTCCCCCCGACAGGCTAGGTGCAGCAAAGGCACCATGTTGAAAGGCGCCTTCAACACACATGTGGCGCCTTGCGTACTTTGGTAAATACTTTCGAAACTGCGGTAAAGCAGGAAAAAGTTTATAAAATAGTACATATAAAGGTATTTTAACCAATTCGTATACACTTGGACGATTAAGTAATGGTCGGTTCATATTACTAGTAATGGGGTAACATATATATACATGTTGACGTGCAATTTTACAACCATAAAAAAAAATACTAGTGTGCGACCGTTACACTTATGATATTAGTTAACATACTTTGTAACATAAATGCGAAAGAAAATAATAAAAATCAAGGTGAAGAAGGGCCTTCCTCCCCATAGTAGCAGTGGGCAGCGCCTACGATTATGTCCTTCCATCTTACAATGACCACATTTTTGCTTTACACAGCTCTCTTGAGGCCAATCCATCTCATTTCTGATCCGGGTCGACTTTGGTCGTCCCCTTGCATGTAATCTTCCATAATTTGGAACCAGGACAGGAAATGGTGGTAGGTTATTCCATTGCGACCACTCCCCGATAGGCCACCACTCAGATTTGTAGCAATTGAGTAGTGTGTCAAGCCTGTACACAGCATCGACATATGGTTCCCACGATATGTTGATTGAGGCACAAGTAGCAATAATATGAGCGCAAGGATACCTATATGCCTGGAATTGTCCACATTCACATTGCCCTTTGTCTAATAATACTTGGACGACCTTTCTACATGACCTCCTTGCCATATCAGGGCCCTCCACCACCTCAAACCTAGTCCCTTGTCTATTATAAGCACGAACGTGGTAAGAAGAAGCACGTGACTGGATAGTCGCAAGCTCTTGTCTGAATCTGCTTGCGTATATGTGACCTTGTTGTAGTTCAGCATGTGCTTCTTTTGCCCTTTCCACAAAGTACTTGACACATCTGTAGTATGTTTGTTGAACAAGGCCTGTGATTGGTAGCTTCCTTAATCCTTTGAATAGGCCATTGATGCACTCTACAATGTTGGTCGTCATATGACCATATCTTTTGCCTTCATCATAAGCCAGCGTCCACTTCTCCATCGAAATAACCATCAACTTCTTATGGATTTGCTGAAGTTCTCTAATCTCTCCTATGGCCTTTTCCCAACTGGGCTCATATGCTGAACAAAAGGAGACAAATAGGTTAACCGGGTTGAACTACCAGATACACAAATTTATAGATGAAAGGTTCAACAAGGAAATTATGCTATAACGCATACCAATCTTAAGGACAGCTTTCCTCACATTGTCATCCCTGCACTTCTTGCAAACTGTTGCTGGCAATATGTCTGATACAGTACCGGTGAAAAGTATTAGGAGGCTGCCATCCCAGACCTTCGGTGGCTACAAGCATCTTTTATAGCTCGGTGCCGGTCTAATATCAAGCATATTCCTTGCTTGTTCGTAACATTTACCTGCAGTAATGCCAAAAACCAACTCCAGTTTTCATAGTTCTCCTTGTCAACAATGGCAAAGGCAAGAGGAACGGGGCATTTGTTACCATCCTGGGTCGCAAGCAATTAATAGCATGCCCCTGAACTTGCCATACAGATGCGTTCCATCAACTTGTATGAATTGCTTGCAGTAGGGAAATGCGGCAATGCATGGCTTGAAAGCCTAGAAAACTCGGTTGAAAACATGTTTCTGCGAATCAACACGATTGTCAGCTGTGACAAATTCGTGTGACTCCAACTTGAACAGCACCTGGTCACAGTAGCCTAAAATATCCAACCATTTAGGAAGCACTTCGTACGATTTATCCCAATCACCATACACCTTGACAATTGCCTTTTGTTTCACCTTCCATGCTTTTCTGTACGAAATCTTATACCCAGTACATGCCTTCTACCCTCTCTTGTATAAGCGAGATTGGAACATCTTGCTTAACTTTAATCATCTCGAGTATCAAGGAACTGATATACTCGGAGTCCAGAGACTTGTGATCCCGTGTCAAACTAGGCATTGACACATGTGTGAGGCCCTAAAAATCTAGTTATTGTCCAAGTGTTACAATTCTTCAGTTTGGTCGCTCTGAGGTGGAAATTGCATTGGTCCTCGTAATTTTCACACTTCACGCTTAATCTTCTAGGTATCCGACTCCTCCACGTAATAACTGTGGTGCCTTCTGATGTGGTAATGCTTGGTTGTAGCAATTAAAGCCTCCTTGCAATCGAACTCTTGCCCAACCTGTAAGTCCTCCATGTCGTAATCATAGCTTGGTTTCATTATTTTCAAAAATTCATTAGGATTCTGCATGGCATCCCAATCAATGTGAGAGAAGACAGCAGCTTGAGGGACACCACATGATGTCTGTGCAGCATTGTCACTCCTCACCTGCCGCATTGCAACACTGTCTCCATGTGCAGTGGTGCGTTCCTCGTCATCAGTGTCACGATCATCATTGCTACTGCAAGACACCTCATCATCCTCAAAACCAGACTCAAGGTGAGCATCCATCAATATAGGACCAGCGGATTCTTCCTCTACGGGCGGTAAGGCACTTGTTGAACCCATCATGGTATGTGATATATTTCGCGGGAAAACGCCGGCAACTGATGAGTCCAATGCAGGAGTATAACTATCAGAAATGTGGAACTCGATTCCACCCGTGTACAGAAGCCCTTCCCGCACCATCGAACAACTAGTGCTGACATTAGCCAGTTGGAACCATAGGTGATCTAGTTGTTGGAACTCTTTCTTATGAACCCAGGTTGGCTGCGTGCAGTTCAGATGTGATCACCTCCGCGTACAACTCCATTACTGTCATCGTCGGATGCTGTTCGTAGCTTGCTATGGCATATGCCAAGTCTTCATCGTCGTCCAATTCGTATGCCATGTATTGAGCCTCTGTTTGATGCTGTGGAAACCTATAAACAATTTTCCCCACAGCTTGATCTTCGTGAAGCTTCAGTCGGGCATGAATTCTCTCCCGCAAAACATCCATAGTGCTGCATCCTCTTAACTTCAATGCCTTTAGGGGAGGTCCATCGTACATTACCCCCATTGATCCCTCAATAATTGTACCATTTGAATATATAAAAGCAATTAAACTTTTCTTCATCTTCTTACTTTTAGCTGCAAAATACTCACTGCACCCCCACAGCTGATAGATAGTCTCATATACAAATTTTGTTCTCATAAACGAGTGCACTAATATTTACTACTATAATTAAAAATGAATGGAATGTATTACTATTTTGCAAGGTATTCTATCAATACTACGTAATAATAGGATTATTTTTTCGGCCAAGCAAATGTTATTTCTTTTCCAAAACTAATATAATATTTGGCTATATAATCTTATTTATGGTTTAGTTTAGCTCTTTCATTTATCACTTATCTTGGTTATTTTGCCCAAATTATACTAATTAACTAAGTTAACATTTTTAATACGCTATATTTTTTATATTTACGGCTTTTTTCTCCGTTCACACCTACTACCAAATAGCAACCAAAATTATGTACACATTATTATTTGAATTTTTTAATATAATACAACCATGAATTCTTTTTTACATTCACTGACTTCGTCTAATACTTATTTTGCAATACCTCCATAAATATTTTAATGCTTCCTAGATAAACCTATGTAACCTAAAATTTTTTCAAGTACATTTATTTTTCGTGCATTTATTATATCTACTATTTAAATACAAAAAAGTTCAAATTTTTAATAACAATATCCTATTTTTTTAAGGTTCTTGGTTACATTCACATATCCTAGAATTTTTTTTTAGTACCTCTCTTATACTATATTAAGATTTTACATGAAAAAATTCCTTTAAATATAACTTTCACCTAAGTCCTAAGACCTATATTAGGACTACATTTCTTTATCTCGTTTGTTGTTCTTTTAATAACACAACCTATCACAGTACATATAAATTCCTACAAAATTTTTATAAATCATAACTTCATAGCTTAAATCATAATTTCACATCATAAATCATAACAATCAATATAAAATAAATTTTTTTAATTATTTATATCATAACATTCTAAACAAATTCCTCTACTAATATACAAAATATTTTCATCATGACTAATAAAAATTAAAATATAAGCATAAAATTTATAAAAATACTAACCGGTAAGTATTCGGAGAAGTAAACAGAAAAAAGCCTCTGCATGAAAGAAAAATATGTTAGATAATTTAATAACTTTAATTTCTAAGTAAAAGTTATTAGATATTATTGTATCAAAAAAAATTATGCAAAAATCACGCTAAATTAAATATATTTTGTAAAATAATATATTAAACGAATAAAAATAATAATATACATAAAATTTTACTAATGTATATTCAATTTAAAATATAGTGTTTGAACTTTTATATCAAGAAAATATTAATGAATTTTAAAAGATAATTAATTCTTATTCTTAACAACTTTTATTAAAACTATAATATATAGATAGTTATTTCAACTAGCATTTTTCATAACATGAATTTTTTTAAAAAAAGATATTTGATCATTAAAAATAATTTTATGTCAAAAATATGAAATTATATTATATTAATATTATTCAATATATTGCGTTTCAACTTTTAATAGAATGATTGAAGAAATAAAGACGAGAAAATTCAGCAACGTACATGAAATGAAGAATAAATTATGTACGAACTGTAAACCCTTTGAGAACTCTTATTTGATGTATTTTAAATTTAAAATATAATATTTAAAAATTATCATCAACAAGAATTTAAAAAAATTTATATAAATAATATTTAATTTAATCACCAACTTTTTTTCTGTAAAATATAATATGAAATTAATTATTTTTGTTAATAAAATGTATATTAAAGCTTCAATTTACTTCAAATATTGTAATAAATTAAAAAATATAATTAATGATTGTAATAAAATATTGTTAACAACATGTTAATTTTTCTAAAAAATAAAATATGTTAAAGCTTCAATTTTTCCTAAATCCTAGATCATCATTTCACATTATAAATCATAATAATGAACATAAAATAAAAATTATAATATAAATATAAAAAATATACAAATACTACTCTGTAAAAAATATAAATTATCACAGATCACATAAATTTATATAATTTTTTTTTTAAATCCTAGATTATCATTTCCGATCATAAATCAAAATAATCAACATGAAATGTATAATATACATACAGAAATTATAAAAATACTAACCAGTAAAAATTATAAACTATCACATATCACATAAATTTGTACAAATCTTTTCTAAATCCTAGATCATCATTTCACACCATAAATTATAATAATCAATATAAAATAAATATTATAATATAAATATAAAAATTATCAAAATATTAACCACTAAAAATTATAAATTATCACATATTATATAAATTTGTATAAATTTTTTTTAAATCCTAGATCATCATTTCATATCATAAATCATAATAATTAATTTAAAAAATTTAATATAAATACAGAAATTATAAAAATACTAACCAAGAAAAACTTGAAAGAAGATCAGATCTGCTCCAAGGAAGAAAATGCCTCCGAATAAAATGCACAAAGGAAAGAACAGTTGATGATTGCTGAATGAAAAATATAAACTACTGAGAATGAGAGGAATTGCAGAGAGTGGCTGCAAGATTTACGAAGAAAGAAGAGAAGAACAGCAGAGCAGCGGCTTGGGAGGGTTTCTGAGATGGAGTGCGGAGGGAGGGGGAGGGGGGCAATTTAAAGGGGTGGGGAGGCGCCATTTCATTAGGTGCCTCCCATTCAAATTTCAAAAATGGCACCCCTGGAGGGCGCTACTTTGAATGGCGCCTCCATGGTGGGGGCACCACTTCAAATGGCGCCTCCAAGGGTGCCTTGGGCGGGAGGATGCCACTTTGAATGGTGCCTCCCAGCCCCCTGAACGCCATTTGGAATGGCGCCCTGCGTATTCCAGTAATATGTTTCGCAACTATGGTAAAACGGTAAATTATTTGTAAATTTAATGTAATCCGGTATTTTATCCGTTGGTGCATGGAATCTTACATAAAAATCCAGGGTCTTTTTCTAATACAAGTAGCTAATAGAAAGTGAAAGGACAATTAGGACATCACCTATAATTTAAAGGAGTTAGCTGTACCAGGAAACAAGTTACAATATGAAATTGAGAAATTGTCAAAATAGGTCCCCACATGCGCGATGCCCAATGCACAGAAGAAACTTCAATTAAAGGGTTTAATGAAAACATGCAGGAAGAAGAAGAAAAAAAAAAAAGAAGGCATGTGAATCAAGTCATTCATGCCTTACATGTCAGTTCCTTTTTTTTTTTTTGTAAAAGGTTTATTATATTATTTGATTAATGAAAACCTACAGTGAATGAACTTAAAGAATTGAATGACCAAATTGTACACCTTTGTGTCTAGTTATGTATATGGATGTATATAAATAAGGAACGGAATATCTCTATCCTTCCCTTTATTTTTTTTCAGTGGATGCTGCCACCCATTGAGTTGATTGGTTTTATGTCTATGAATCCTGAAATGGGATTCATAAAGATAAATTCATAAAGATGAACAAATTAGCTGCCATGTTAGTGGCTCTCTTAGTGTAATTTTTTATCAATTTTCTTTTGTTTTCCCTTTTTTATATTTTTAATTATTTTACATAAAAATATAATATTTATTATATATTATTTTATTTTGAATTAACTAAAAATATTTTCTAGAAGTATAAGATTATAAAATTCTCTAAAAAAAGTAAAATGCTTGTAATCCATTGATGATATTCACTCTTAATTTTTTGATTGAATTCTTTTATTTTGAAGAGTGAAAAATAATTAGATATTATAATCATGTTGATTTTAAATTTTTGTTCAAGACTTTGTTATGCAATAATATTTTAAGGTTTATTAAAATGCATTAAGTTTTAGCATCTTATCAGGAGTAGTCCATTACATACATATGGTTAAGTATGCAAATTGGGACATTAGATAATTTATTTTTTCAATTTAAGAAAAAAATTTATTAGTAATTATAAGTGCTTAGCTGTCAAAATGACTCATTTTTAGTGATCAATAAAATATTTTCTTATTCAAAAATTATAGAATAGTACTAGAATTATCTTATATAATTATCTACCTAAACGAGGCTATTATGTAAGATAATTTTGGTATGAGGCAAAAGGTATCAAAGTTGGAACTATATCAATTTAGAAAGTCTATTTGTCCAAAGGGGATGAATTTTTGAAAATTTGGTATTTCATATTAGCCTTATGAGGATAGTACTAGCACATCATATTCTCAGCTCAAAGGAAAAAATATGATAATGCACCTAGACTCTTCAATTATTATAATACATCAGGAATCATTGCTATTTGTATATTCTCTTTTAAATTATCCATTGGTCAATTGTTGCATTTTTGTCTTAAACAATTACTTTTGTTATAAATAGTAATCAAGTTACCATTGAGATCCTACATGGATCCAATTATAAGAGATAGAATAAAGACCTGAATTTTGCCTTAGTTATAAGCGACATTGATATAGCCTTTACATATTGATCCACCTACAACTATCATTGCTTAAAGTATTACTGAATAAAAAAAGTTTTTTGCTAAGTGGGATAAAGCAAATTGTATGTGCCTACATGTTATTAGAAGATTTGTCTCTGAGCATTTTTTGAGTGGGTTAGATGAGATTGAAAAGGCAAAAGAACTCCATGATGTTGTCAGTCAAATGTACAAAAAATATAGCAAGTTTAAGGTTGGAAACCTTATACGTGAGCTAAAAAGTATGAGGTATGATTTTGTCAAAAATGCTACAGACTTCATCATGAACATAGTCCATATAAAAAACAAATTAGCTCCTCATGAAATCACGTTATCTAATAAATTTATAGTTCACTGTGCAATCGATTCCCTCCCTCATGAATTCCCTTAAATTAAAATTACCTATAATGTCATGAATAAAGATTGGAATATCAATGATCTTATATCTAAATATTTTTCTAAGGAATAAAAAAATTAAAAAAGAGAAAAAAATGAGAGTGCCTTACTCACTATTAACTCTAAACCTAGCTACTAGAAAATTTCCAACAAGCCTAGGAAGTTTAGGTCAAAAACTCTTAATAAGTTTCAGAGCAACAAAAGCCAAGGTAGTAATTAGATAAAAAGAGTAAGTGATCATAAAGCTATCATTAGGAAAGATAGTAAATATTTTTCTTTTGGCAAAAAGAAAGGTCATAAAAAATTCGAGTTCCTGAAATACAAATCTTGGTCAAAGAAAAAGGATAAGCAAGAAGGTAAACCACTAGCTTTCGTTAATCCCATTTTGTTAATGGCCTATCAAACTCATGGTGGGTAGATAATAGTATAACTATTCATGTTACTATTACTTTGCAAGGGTTCAAAAGCAAATGGAAGCCAAGTGAAAAAGAGGCCAAGCTTAGAGTTGAAAATAATGCTAAAGTAGAAGTTAGTCTTATAGGAACAATAAGTTTAAATTTAGAGTCTAGTTTTGAACTTATTTTGGAAAAGTTTTCTATGTACCCTCTTTTAGGAGAAATTTGATTTCAATTTCTATTTTGGATAAAGATGATTATTATTTTATTATTAAGAATGAAAAGTCATTAAAATTGTTAAGTTCAATCGAGATGGTGAATATTATGGCAAATACAGTACAACTAGACAACGTATGGGACCATTTGTCAAATACTTACAAGAGAATAAGATAATTGCCCAATATACTATGCTTGATAGTCTTGAACAAAATGGTGTGACTGAAAGGTGAAATCGCACTCTTAAGGATATGATGAGGAGCACGAGGAGTAAAACCAATCTTTTTGAATCTCTTTGGAATGAAGCCATAAAATGTGTATTATATATATTGAATAAAGTGCCCAATAAATTTGTACCAAAAATACCTTTTGAATTGTGGATTAGTAGGAAACCTAACTTGAACCACTTTGAGTTTGGGGATGTCCTACAAAAGTCAAAATTTATAATCCTTCAAAAAAAAATTAAACCTCAATCCACTTATGGCTACTTCATAAGGCACCTAGACCATTCCAAATGGTACAAGTTCTATTGTCCTAAATGTATAGCTCAAATTATGGAGTCATAGATGGCAAAATTTTTGGAATATAATGCTGTAGATAAAAGCATTTAAGAAGTTATCAATGATAATAAGCCTACAAGATATGTTACTTTCCCTTTGCTAGATCCATAAAGTTTTACAGTACCAGTAAATATTGAAAGAGAAGATAACGTACAGCAGAATATAAATCCTTTTTTTCTTAATTGTCCTCCTGATTCTGCTGATGTAACTCAAACTAAGGAGAATGAAGTTGAAATGCCTTTAAGAAGATCTTCCAAACACAATGTCTAATGATTACTTATTTTTTCCTAGAGATAATGACTATGATATTAGTCATTTTGTTGATCTTGTAACTTTCAATGATACAATAACTAGTTCACAGTCTGATATATGAATGGATACAATAAAAGATGAAATGAATTCTATGGCTCCTAATGGTGTTTAGGAACTTGTTAAGCTTCCAAAAGGATGTAAACCTATTGGTTGTAAATGGGTGTATAAAACCAAGAAAGACTTTAAGGGAAATGTTGAAAGGCTTAAAGTTAGATTAGTGGCAAAGGGATTTACTTAAAAAGAAAGAGTGGACTATAATAAGACCTTTTTACTAGTATTATCTAAAGATTCTTTTAAAATTATTATGGCCTTAGTAGCACATTATGATTGAGAACTTCATCAAATGGATGTAAAGATAACCTTTTTGAATAGGGATTTAAGAGAAAAAGTTTATATAACTAAAAGGTTTTCAAGAACCTAAAAAAAAAAACACTTAGTGTATCAGCTTAAAAAGCCTATTTATGAGCTTAAGCAAGCTTCTAGGCAATGGTATTTTAAATTTGATGAGGTGATCACTTCCATAGGTTTTGAGAAAAATAAAGTTGATTAGTGTATATATCTTAAGATCAGTGGGAGTAAGTACATTTTTTTTGTCTTTTATATGGATGATATTCTATTAGCTAGTAATAATAATGATTTGTTACATGAGACTAAACAATCATTATCCAAGACTTTTAACATGAAAGATCTTGGAAATGCTTCTTTTGTTCTTGGAATAGAAATTCACAGAGATCGATCTAGAGGTTTGTTAGGACTTTCACTAAAGGTCTTATATTGATCATGTACTTAATAGATTTAATATGCAAAATTATAAGGGTAAGGATGCACCTATTATAAAAGGTGATAAGCTTAACCTTAGTTAATACTCGAAGAATGATTTAGAAAGAGAATCAATAAAGAAAATACCTTATTCTAGTGCAATAGAGAGTTTTAAGTATGCACAAATTTGCACTAGGCCAGACATTGCATTTGTAGTAGGAGTTCTTGGTAGGTACCTTTATAACCCTGGTATGAATCATTGAGTTGTTGTCATCACGAAAGTGTTGAGATACTTATGAAGGATAAAAGATTATATGCTAGTTTATAGAAAAGTTGACAATTTTGAGATTGTTAGATACTGCAAATTCTGACTTTGCTAGCTATTAGGATGATATGAAATCCACCTCAGGATACATTTTTATGTTAGTTGGAGGAGCTATATTTTGGAAAAGTGTGAAACAAACACTCTTGGCTTCTTTCACTATACAAATTGAATTTGTTGCATGTTATAGAGTATCTATGCAAGCTATTTGGCTGAAGAATCATATCTCTAATCTTTGCATTGTTGATTCCATCTCTAATCCACTAAGGATTTACTATGATAACAAATCTACTGTGTTGTTTTCAAAAAATAACAAAACTACATGTGGGTATAAGCATTTGAAAATAAAGTATCTAAAGGTAAGAGATTTTGTGAAAAATGGTGAGATTACTAAAAAGCATATTGATACAAATAACATGATTATTAATCTTCTAACTAAAGAGCTAAAACTTGTAGTTTTTAGTAAACATATTAAGAGTATCGATGCCATGAAATTTTCTAATGTATTTAATTAGTGGGAGTATATTTCTTATATATGATACTTTTATGTTATAATTTGTTATATTAGACCCTCTTCTTTATAAGATATTTAATTTCATTGATAATCGTCATAAAGTGGATATTCTATGATGTATATACTTTTGCTTGCACATGTACTTATAGGTATTAAAATTCTATTTCTTAAGATTGGTGTCTATCTTAAGTATGACTTTGATGTTAAGAACGTATGTCTTATAAAATGACATCATTAAACAATCTCAGGAATATTAAATGAGACTTACATACAAGCATATGGATTTCTCATCAAGTTTAGAGAAATCATAGAGGACCAATAATGAAAATAATGTGTTTAGTCACATTTGGTGCTAGTTTTTACTACATAGCCACATTGAAATCCATTGTCGATAAATTCATTAGCACTTGTAACCATGGATTGGTCCTATGTCAATAAGGGGCATAAAGGTCACTATGATTTAATGTTAGTTAACTATATTAGATAGGATTGTTGTGTTATCTTAGAGGGTTAAATTATTTTTAATTGTGGCCACATAAAAATTTTTTATCAATCAATCTGGAGTCTTATTTTTAAAATGTATTTTGTTAAAATTATTATAAAACTTAATTAATATTGTTCAAGTGAGAGAATAGAAGTTGCTATTAATTGGTAATTTTTTCAATTTAATAAAATTAACTGATTAAAATTTAATCCAATTATGAAATATGCATGAGGCCTATTTTAAAATTATGATATTAAAGATATGAGCTTAGTACATTTACATAGTTTTAGTGTGGTTTGATAGTTATGTAAGTCAAAGGCCCAATAAACCTTTTATGGGGAGGATTACTAGGATTTTATAAATAAGGATTATGGCTAAGTCCTCTCTTCACTCCTTACATACACGAATTTCTATCCATTAAGAGCCACCACTAAGGAAAAGAACGAAGAAGAAGATCTAATTAAAAAGAATTCATTAGTTTCTATTGAATTCAATTATGGCTACACATCCATTAGGTAAGTAAACATAAATTTTATATTTATAGTGTTCTAATTATTATACATGATATCATAAAATTGAAAACTCTTATAATTTTTTCAAATGCTTGAAAAAGGTCATTCTTTTTATGAGTTTGTTTTTGGTGAGGAGAAACGATGATAAAAGAGAATTCAAATTATTGCCTTCATATTTATTAAAATTTAATATATTTATGAACATACTAACAAAATATATACTAATATTTAAAAATTATAAGGAATCAATAAGATAAGTCTATATTTTGCTTAAATTCTTACACAAAAATTATATAAAAATGCATATAATAATAATGTATAGAGATAGAAATCTAGGAACCAGGATTTCTGTTAACTCTTCTCTCTTCGTTTGTCAATGGGTAAATCACCATTGTTAACATTCCAATTGGTCTTTAATTTGTTATTATAATTAAACCATTCATCCAATCCAGTAGGCAAATTTAAACATGCTTAACAATTGTATTAAAATAATTTTAGGAAAAAAATTCCATTAAAATAAAATATATTCGATGGTTACTTGAGTCTCTTCAATTTTGAATTACTAATTCTATTGAATGGAACTTGAGTCTTGGCTGCATTCTCTAGCTTATTCCACATTGAGTTGTAACTCACGTGCCAATGTGACCTTTATCAATATTTTCATTAAGTATATTAATATTAATATTTACTAATAATATCATTCGAAGCCGTATTTCTAGAAAAAATTTCTAATCTTATTTTAGCGTGGAGATTTCAATATTACTTCTTATTGTATTTGAAAAATTAACATTTATAATGTTATGATTGGGTAATCTCTAAAATTAAAGGAGTAATTTACTGATTTATCAAAATATAATACAAAATAGTATTAAAAATCTTAGAACTATAATAAAATTAGAAAAGTTTCCTTGTTTTATTAAGTTTTATAAATTTATTTAATTTGACTTTTCAATTTTATCATCAAATGATTTAATTTAGACCTTATCTGTTTTGTTTGAAGAAATCTCTCATTTATTATTATAGTTAAAAATTTTCTAGATCATAAAAAAATTATTTATTTAATGTTACATGTGGAACACTATTACATATTTGTCCTTTAACATTGGTTATTTTAAATTTTTATGTAAGTTACTACTTATCATATGTGTGTGTGTGTGTGTGTGTGTCATTATATATTCAATATATTCAAAATTAGTTTCAAAACTAATGTGAAATATATGTAATGACATTAGGTTTTTTTTCACAAAGAAACTGACATATTTTCTTTTAGAAATATTTTAATTTTCACATTTTACTTTGATTTTTAATAAAAACCTGACATGAAATATTTACGTAATAATTATTTTGCTTTTATCTTCCAAATATTTGTCTCTTTCATTTTCCAATTTTTTACAAGTTTTTTAAAAGATCTTTGTATGTATTTCCTTTGTATAACTTTTGTAATTGTTATTGGTATTAGATACTTATTATATATTCGATATAATATTATTGCAAAGACTAAAGCAGGCTATACAATGATAATATATACTTATTGCATAGGTTTTTTATAACATATTTATTTATATTTTATTTGCATAATTTATTAGGTTATATTTGTGTTTTAGATGCCTATTATATATTTAATAGAATATTGTAGAAAAGTCTAAAATCAGCCAATTACAATGATAGATGGAGAGAACATGAAAAAAGGTCCATAAAGTAGTCATTTTTCATAATTTTAGGAGGAAAAGAATCCTAGTGCAAGGGGAGTTATAGATTGATAATCTCAAAAAATTATATAAAATTAACATAAATTTGCTTCAGATAAATAACTAAGTACGATATTATTGCCTTTCAAAGTTTTTAACTTAAAATACATGTTCTTTATAAGATGTAAGTTTATTCAATTTTTATTGCAAATATTTTGATAAAAATACAAAGATCTGACATTGAAAAAAAAACTATTTTTAAACATTTTATATTGGTCTTTTACTAAAAAAATAATGTGAAATGTAAAAAAGTTAAAATATTTTTTGAAAGAAAATATAAGACTAATGTCATTATATATATTTCATGTCAGTTCGAAAGCTGACATTTAATATACAAGATATATAATGATGTTTGTATATATAATGAGTAGTAAACTAGTAATTGACATAAAATCCTCAAAAAATATTAGTGTTAAAGGGAAAATTTATAGTGGTATTCCCATATGTTACATTAAATAAATAAAATTTGTTCTTAAAAGCTTTTAACTATAACCATACGTGAAAGATTTCTTCAAACAAAACGGGCAAGGTCTAAATTGAACCATTTGATAATAAAATTGAAAAGTTAAATTAAATAAAAATAGAATTTATAAAACATACTAAAACAAAGAAATTTTGTAAGATAAAATCAATGTAAAAGGTTGTGTGGAATTTAAAATACCGTAATAAAATTAAAGTGAAAATGTACTTATTCATGAGTCTTTGTGATTTTGATAGAGGCAAAAGCATGCACTATTGGAATATGGCTTCTTCTTCTTTTCTTAGAGTGTACAATTCTCAATAGAACAAGGAGAAAGAAATGGGCCAATATAAATAAAATTTGATCAAGCCCTTTCATTATGATCTAAGAAAGATATAAGCCTACACTTTAATTGTCAAATACATTAATCTATAATCATGTATCCACAAGCTCAAGTAATAGATCACTTTAACAAATTAGACTTCAGAAAATAAAAATCTTTTGAATCATTATTCAACTAATTTTATTAAAAATAAAATATCTATAATTAAAGGTAGTTCCCATAAAAATTCTGGCATTCTAGCACTTGGGCAACATTACTAGTAAAGAGTTTATTTTAAAACATTTTAAACAAAAACAACTCTCAAGTTGAATATAAAATTTTGAGCAGGTGGTCACAATTTTGAAAACACATCATTAAAAAGATGATATCTAAAACATGAATTACACTTAAACAATCAACAATATCAAATCGTGATAGTAATTACACTATTATCAATACAAGACTTTCGATAGTTGCATATATGATCAACTACTTGAGTCATTAATGTGAAAATATAGCAAGAAAAATAACATAAAAGGCATGATCTAACAAAACATACTATTTTTTCAAGTTAATTCTTAACAATTTCTTTATAATAAACTCAATAATAAGATTAAGAAATATTTTGATATCAATAAATTTAATTATCTTAAAATTTCAAAATAGTGTCAATGAAGAGATAGACATCAAACATGAGAGCTAGTAATTGATACTAAGCCCTAGTTCTCATAAATCTATTAGCCTAAGTTTTTAAAATGATATCAATCAAGAGATAAATATATAACTTAGGAATAAATAATTGACACCAAATCTTAATCCTTATAATTCTATTGTTAGAATGCTTCAAAGTTTAAAAATGGTGTCAACTAAGAGACAAACACATATATCCATATTTAATTAATAAATAACAAATTTTAGCCTGAATAAGATAATATATTAGACATGATATCTAGCATTTATCAAGGTAATTCTCATTATTTCAATATGGTGCCCATAAAGATCACATATATAAACTCAAAAGTTTATGACTAATACTAAGTTTTAGTCTTCATAATTAAAATAATTGATATATTTCAGAATATAGAGATACATATATTGATAAAGAATCCATAAATTATATATATAAATGCATAATAATGTACCAATATTGTCAAAAGCAAATATGACAATAATATACAAAATAAAGATTTGCAAATTATAATATATATATATATAAAAAAATTATAAAAATTATTATTATTATATTTTTCTATTAATTTTTAATAATAATAATAATAATAGAATTTAAAATATTAATTAATTATTAATTAAATTAATTAATATAAAACACCTTAGTAGTCAGAGGAAAAGAAAGCAAAAGCGATTCCCGTAGTAGCGGCGAGCGAAATGGGGAGCAGCCTACCAATGTCAGTAATTGACGATATATATATATATATATATATATATATATATATATATATATATATATATATATATATATATATATATATATATATATATATATATATATGTGCCATGTGTACTAACAAATGTATTATTATTATCAATTGAGATGAAAGATTATATATAATATAGAACTCCTACTAACTAAACACATTATAGGAAAATAAAATTGAATGCCTATATCTTAACAGGCTTTTAAATATCCTACAAATATAAGGACTTGAGTTTAAGGGAAAAATGATTAAATTCCACATATATATTTTAGTGGTATATAAAATTATGATTTCTTAAATCATAAACTTGATGCAATATAAATAAAATAAATCAATAATCAAGAGAAATCAATTATATAATTAACTTTAGTGTCTCAAGAAAGTAGCTTGCATAACTATCAAAATTGGATACTAAAATTAATACCAAGTTAATTTAACAAGAAAGATTTCCAAAATATATTTTTAGAGATCACTTGAACAAAGTATGAATAAAAATCTTAAATTTAACTTAAACAATTTAAAAAATTCTTATGATAGCAATATATACTATTGACCAAAAAAAATCTCAAAATGAATAAAAAAAATGGCTATGCAATACATATACTAGAACTTTATAAGTTACTTTATACTATGCTCAAAGAAACACACAATAATTTATATGTCAAAATCATTGCTATTGGCAAAAAATATGCTCTATAAAAATTACTTCAAAATTCAAATGTTATGTACATAATAGAGGACTCAAGAATTTTCACCTTTTTATCATACACATTTTCTAACAAACAAATGTATGTAATAATATATTACAAACTAAACTATACAAATAAATTTTGATATTTAAATACACTTTTACAAAGTAAAGTAATTTTGAATATCATTAATGATCTTTAACTAAAATAAGCTTTTAATCATAGGCATTGTATTTTGTAATGCAAGAAAAATTTATAACATTAAATTAAACTCTCATTGATGAGAAAATTCGATGGATTCCAAATACACACACACACACACACACAATTTCAAAACATAGATTAAACATTATCAAGTAATTCATCATATTTAAAAAAGATTAATATGAATGATATTCTTAATAATCAAGCAATTATAAATTTATTTGTACTAATTGATTAATGATTTATATATCAAATATAATTTTTTAAAGAAAGTTATATATAATTCCACCCTAAAAAAATAAAGGAAAAAAATTACATTTGATGACTAATATTCTATAATGCCATATAATAATATAAAATTCAATTTATCAACATATAATTAAAATTACACAATAGTACATGACATTTTTAAAATTAATTTATATAATAACTTTTTAAAATATAAGAGAACTAAATTTAGTAGTATAGATTATCTAATAGCATATAATAAAAAAAAAGAAAATTTTCTTATATATTAACATAATTTACACAAGAGTTGCCAATAGATAACTATAAATTCTCCTTTAAGTAGAACATATAGTATATATTAAGTCCTCTCTCATAACACTAATTTAGTCAGTTAGAAAATAACATGATGTTCAAGCGACTATCCCTTTTGAGCAAATACACCTTTTAAACTCATTTACCCTTATATCTAAAATAAAATAATATATTTTGATTATATCTTGAAAGAAAATAATTAATTAAAGAGGTAGCACTTTTACCATATAAATAAAAGAAACAACATTGAAAGCTAGAATGTTACTCTTAGTTCATGATTATAGAAGTAATGTATATTACTAGAATTTTTTCTTTTAGGTAGAAAATGTTGTATGTAAAAGATCCTCTTAATCATAACGTAAAATAAGAGAATATCTTAGCATTGAAAATTATGCCCTTTGGGCAAGCATATTTTTAAAACTAAAGTAGCTTTATGAATTTATATGCTTCATAAAACATATTTAATTAAAATATATTACTACAATTTTTTCTTTTAAATAGAAAATATAGCATGTAAAAGATCCTCCTAATCATGAAGTAAAATAAGAGAATACCTTAGCATTGAAAATATGTTCCCTTTGGGCAAGCATAAAACATATCTAATTAAAATATATAATGACCACTTTTGGGCAAACAATTGCATACACTAATCATAAATCAATCTTGTATGATATAACTCAAAGATTTTATAATCAATATAAGTAGTCTTTACTGATAATTATCCACAACAATTCAATAATTTTTTAAAAGATCCAGGACATCAAAAAATTATTTAAAGCAATGATCTTTTAAGTACAAATAACATGTCATCAATTTTAATTTAAAAAAATAAATGATCATAAAATCAAAATATTGTTAGGTCTAAATTGCCTCAATGTTAATTCTTTGTAAATAAACACATCATAATTCTATGCAATTCAAAAACACAATGAGGTTTAATATATATTTTAAAAATTAAAAATATTATTAAATCAAACACAATATGCGAAAAATTGATAATTCTAACTAAATCCCTTTAACATGTTTCCCTTTAGAAACATAAATTAATTTTTTAAAAAAAAGTTAAAATAAGAATATTTAAAACAATATTAACACAATTCAATTACTTAGTCCATGTAAGACTAATGGTAAAATAAAATATTTATAAACATAAATACCATGAGTGAAAATAATATTAAAAAAATTCACAAATACTATGTGTTCAATAAAATATATTTACAACAAAGGAGATTGTGTAAAAAAATGAATTAAAATGTAATATTTTAGTTTTGGCCAAAATAATTATGTTTAAAAAGTACAAATATCATTACATTCTTCCATTTGGATAAAGAATACAATATGTAAAAATCCTCCTAAAATTGAAAATAATTAGAATAACATATTATTATTATAAATTTATCCCTTTTAGATAGATAAATATTCAATAATAAAATAGATCTAGAAATAAAATTGTTTCACTAAATTAATTTCTAATTACAATATACAATAACTCTGCTTAGATAGGTCATTGTATGAAATAATTAAAAATTATTTTATTAAACTCATTTTTAATTATAACACACATTTACTCTCTTTGTGCAAGTAAATATTTGAAATAATTAAAAATCAATCATATAAATAATTATTACTAGTTCATAAGCTTATGAATTAATATGATAATTTGGCAATAATTATTCAAATTAACCCATAAATTTTCCTTTTTGAGTAGAAAATATACTTTGTAAAGACCCTCCCATCATTAAATTCAATCAAAATAGAACTTTAATATTGGAAATTTATCTCCTTTAGGTAGATAAATTCTCAATAATAAGATAGGTCCCAAAAAAATGTTTCAATAAGCCAATTTTTATTTTAAATATACAATTATCTCCTTTGACTAGGTCATTGTATAAAACAATTAAAAAATTAATCATATAAATATCCTTAACTTGAAAACATTATAAATCAATACGTATAACTTCACTTTAGTGATAATATTCACAATTAATCCAAAAGTCTTCCTAAAAAATATATGATTTAATAGAAAATTGCTGAAGACTATCATTCAAAGAAATAAAAAACACAAAATAGGATTAGTCCATAATGGGGCCTTATACCATACACACCTATATTGATCATACAAGCCCCACATTACATTAAAATTCATAGTCTTAAGCTTCATCTATTATAAAATATACATAAAAATAAAATTCAAATTTTTATGCAAAGTTTAAAGAGAATGAATATTTGAGCAAATATATCTAAGGAGGGTGAAGTTGACAATACCTAATACAAAGGAGGTTTATTGCTTTCATAACAAAATTAAAATGATATAAAAGCCATAGTTTTTAAGCTCAAGATCAAAAGGACTTTGTCATATTGTTATACAACTAAACTCAACATGATCATTAACTCTTTTGTTAAAGCTTTATGCAATTGATGTTGTTTGACATTGAAGCTTGAACTAAGTTCCCTCCATACAATAGTAAGGTAGCTTTCAATAGCAAAGTCACTAAAGGATAAATGTAACTTCAACAATTAAATGCACCTTAGTTGAAAGAAACAACATATTCAATACTAATTGCAATTAGAAGTTGTAAATTATGCCAACCAAAAAAAATCAATGAATTTCTTTCATATTATCAACTAATTTATATATAACAAAGTCATATGATTTCCTATTAGAACTTGAGTAATCATGCTAAAATAACAATAATAATTTGAGAACCCCAACCAATAGAAGAATGATTACATAAAAAAACCTTAACAATACCCTAAAAAATTGTGATCATATTATTATTAAATCATTTGAGGATTCAAAAATTTTTCATGCAAAATTCATGTTATTATAAGTAAAGATTTGATTACAAAACACTGTACATTGCAAGAAAAATAATTTCAAATAAACTCACCACATACATAACAAAATCATATCAAAATTATAATATATGAAATTGTAGTTGTATGATTTACTGTATCCCTTTATAAATTTCACATAAATTTGATAAGAATAAAATATTCTAATTTTACAATCATATGGGAAAATAATCCCATAAATTATAGATCATATTGTTTCCGTTGATTATTATCAAAATCACTAATAACAATAAAGTGAAATTCACTAATATAGAAGATTATGTTTATGAATTTTAAGAACAATTGGAAACTTAAAACCCAAAAACTTTCCATATGCTTTAGGTTCTAATGGTTTAATATGAGTCGAATTCGTGGAAAGTTAAATCTATGAAGGCCCTCAATTAATTTTAGAAAATAAAAAAATTCAACAAATAAATAAACAAAAAATGGTGTCAATAAATTCAATTTGAGATTTAAATTCCTAACCCTTTATCTTGTAACCTTACAAGACATATCCAACAAGTATTGAGAACATATGAAGCTGAGTCTAATTAACACAGAAAAAAAACCACTAATTTTAATGCATAGAATTTCTACACATTAACAACCATAGCCTTTGCACATTGAACATTCAAAAAAAGAAAAAAAAAAGTATTCACAAATTATTATGCACAATCATAATATCATAGATCATGAAATTCATAGAAAATTAAGTATACAATGTTATTATTTTGGATTCTAATTTCATACAAGCGGCTTTGAATGTAATAACTTACATAGAACTTAGAATGTTATAACAAAATTAAAGTGGAAGTGTACTTGTTCATGAATCTCTATGAAATTGATCAAGTACACAAGTATGCACTGTCAGCATAGGACTTTCTCTCCTTTTTCTAAAGTGTGTAACTTTCAATAGGACAAGCCGATAATTACAATTAGATTAGGAGTGGAAAGGAGATTCAATCAATATAAATAAAATCCAATTAGACCCCCTCATTACGAGTCAAAAAAGCTATATTCCTATATTTTAACCACCAAATACATTAACTTATGATTAGGTATTAACAAGCTCAAATAATAAATTATTTTAACAAATTGAGCTTAAAAAGATAAAAATCTCTTGTATAATTAATTAGTCAATTTTATCAAATATAAAATATTTATAATTAATGATAGTCCATATAAAGAGTCTAACAAATTTATCTAAAGTTCTATCATAGTGCTAAAATTTTTAGTCCTACTTTCTATATTGTATTTTAATAAATCAGTAAATTACTCTTTACGAATCATTTAACCATAGCATCATAAATGTTAATTTTTCAAAATATAATAAAAAGTAATTTTGAAATCTCAGTATTTTGATAAGATTAGAAAATTTTCCTTGACATAGGGATCAGAAATCAATGAAGAGGATCAAATTAGCACGTGTTACAACCCAATGTGGAATAAACCACAGCCAATTCTCAAGTTCCGTTCAATGGAATTAATAATTCATAATTGAAGAGACGCAGTTGATCATCAAATATATTTTATTTTAATGTAAGTTTTTCTCTAAAATTATTCTAATACAATTCTTAAACATGTTTAAATTTGCCTATTACGATGGATGATAGATTTAATTAAACTAATAAATTAATGACCAACTAGCAACGTTACCAATGGCGATGTACGCAGTGACGGAGGAAGAGAGTAGACAATAGATATCCTGGTTCCTAGATTTCTGTCTCTATACATTATTATATGTATTTTTTGTATAATTTTTGTAAGAATTTAAGTAAAATATAGATTTATCTTATTGATTCCTTCTAATTTTTAATTTTTAATTTTTAATATGCATTTTGTTAGTATATATATTAATATATTAATTTTTTATACGTACGAAGGCGAGAGTTTGAATTCTCTTTTATTATTATTATTTCTCTTCGGCTGAAAGATTCTTATAAAGAGAATGACTCTTTCCAATCAAATGAATAAACCAAAAAAATTAACTTGTAACTATTTCTTCATATATTATTCTAAAATCCAGAAAAATAATTTTTTATTTAAATAAGTTATTCATAATGAGATAGTTATTGAGCTAATTAATCATGTTTGTTGTTTATTATTTATTTATTATATATTGTATTTATTTCAAACATATTATATATATATATATATATATATATATATATATATATTATTTGAATGACTCATATGATAATATAACTTTAGAATGTTTCATTTCCATTTTTGTAAGATTTAAAAGAAATTAATTCATTAGACATACATAAAGATTAGGAATTAAACTCCAAATATAAAGAAACATATAAATTTTTTAAATAAAAATATAAATTTTTTTATAAATATTAAATGTTGCTTGAATCTGATGCTACTGACAATTTTAAAAATTTTCTAATATATAATTTTCTTATCTTCATTAAAATTTTGATCGGTAACCCCACCTATCAGGATGGAAACCTTCCAGCGTAAAATATTGAGAGGGAAACCAATAAGACGTTCATATAAAATTTTGACCAAAGCATTTACGAAAAAACTTCAAATATTAAGAGAAAGCGGACTTTGGCTGCTCAACTCAGTCAAAGAACAGCGAAGCCTCTGCATTAATTAATTGCAGCGTGAGTTGGGGACGTCAATTGCCTCTCAATTTAAAACCGGATGGAACACCACTGGCGGCTATCATTTTGCCACGAATAGAATTCAAAATGTTGGTATTTTTGTTGATATGATAGGTGATATTATGGTTGGAAAAAAAATTCGACAGAAAAAAAAATCGATCACAATAAATTAAAAGTTATGTTTCTATAATGTTTTGTTGTTTTTTTCTTAAGGAAATTTTATTATTTTGTCATATTATTTAATTATCTTTTATTTATATAAAATAAATATTACATAATATAATTGTAAGATAGTAACTATAAATTTGTGATGGTTAGAAGTTAATTTTCATTTTCGTATTTTATCTCTGAATTGATAATTTAAAAAAAATTACAAACGGATGTAATATTTAAAAATTTCATGATAAATATGAAGGCTGTTAACCCATGCACCTCATGTGATTTGTGAGGTTGATAATTGTGGGAATGATTGTTAATAACACTCAAATAGATGGTACATATAGATTCTTATGTTATAAAAAAATACATGACCTAAAGTTAAATACTTGATTTGTAAGAAATTTTAATATTTAACATAATCATTATACCAGATTTGAAGTGATTAAAAAATAAATAAAATTTAAAGAGAATTAAAATTACATACTTCTTAATTTATTTCAGTAGTGTCGTAAAGAAATTATTACAATATAAGTGTTTACTGAGAAATTTAAATCTTCTCCTCTTTCACATTCAATAGCACATGATGGTTCAAATAAAGCAAGCTATCAATAACTTTGTGTATGGAGAGAGAACCTAACTTTATATAAATAAATCATAACTAAATCCACCTATCATGGGTTTAATAATAAGTTCTACATCAACTTTGCCTTAATAAGCTCTATCACATTCTTAATAAAATAGTATATCTAAAAGATAAATTAAAATCTATTGAATAGCTTAATAATAATTCAGGGTACAAAATTAATTTATATATATTATTCTAATTTTTAATAAAAATAAGAAAATTCAATTAATGACAATTCAAAATAATAAAAACTCTTATATTCTCCTACTTGGGCAACATTAACTAAGTTTTATTAATTTTAAAAATAATTTAAAGAAAATGACTTTAAAATCAATAACAACTTTAGTGGCAACAAAATATCATAGACCAATAAATTTATTCATAATATGATCAACTTTAATTAGAATTGATAATGATAAATTATATAACAATACAATATATCCATAATTATGTAAGTCAATTTCTTCATTGGCATGATCACAAGAATGTGAATGTATAGTTACACTCATAGTATGTGTAATATCCTAGAAATAAGACAAGAAATATCAAGCCAAAATTTATTTAGAAGACCTTGATTTAGAAATGAACAGACTAGTAGAAGCTAAACCAAACAAAGAAGATTTCTAAGGAGAGGTTTTAATAACAAATCCAAAAGTGGATTAAATGTCACTAATCAAGTTTATCCTTGCCTTCCACAACCCAATAAATCTCCTTGATGTCCACAATATAACTTTAATCACTTTAGATCATGTGAATCCTACTTTAGGTGTGGATAACTAGGACATCAAGCATTTGAATGCCCAACTACACAACAAGTTAGAAATATTGTGGCTACTAGCATGCACCTTCCCCAGAATACAAGGTTCGCCAAACAATCAGCTATATCTGAGAAAAAGAACACGGAAAAGGAACCAGTAGGAGCATTGGCTTAGGTATATGTGATGACATGCCAAGAAGCCTAAGCCTCTATTGCTACTTTTTATTAGAGTTAGGTAACTAGTGCTATACCTTTATATGGTAATTTGGTAAATAAAAGATGTGGTATCATTCCAATTATAACCATGTCAATTTTATAATAACCTACATGATTTATTTCTTATTTATTTATTTATTTACCACTTTTACATCCTAACATTTTTTTTTCAAAAAATATATACAATTATAAATCATTGTTCTAACAATAATATCAACATTAACTAACAAATATTGTATAGTAATATTACAATTAATCATTTGATCTTATAACTTTAAAAGAAAGCGATGGTAATGTTACATAGTATCTATGAAGTAGCCCCTTCCCCTTACTTTTATATTCATGATAAATTTTAACAGAGTATGACATATGAATGATGCAAGATTTGGAAATGAAATTTTCTTATTAGCGAACTTTCATATACCTGCTCTTTCTTACTATTGCTATTCTTATACAAATGATGTAAGACATGTAAATAATTATGTCTAGAACTAGTGACTTGCATTTCAATAGTTAATGATCAAGCACATCGATCTTGTATTTTCCCTCATGCTACCTAAACAGAATAGAGTGAAAAAGAAATTATGAAGTGAAACCTAAATGAAATAAGGAGTGAAAGAGAAAAGAAACTTTAGATGCAATTTATAAGTAGTACAAGATAATCTATGTTAGTTATTAATTAAAAAATCGACATTGTGATTGTCCAAATAACTTTTACATGTCAATATTTTATAACTAACATCTTAGGTTCATCTGTATGGCTAACCTTTCATATCCTTTTTGAAAATTAAGTTTTATAATGTTAACTTTTTATTTGAACTAGCATTATAACATCTTAGCATCACGCAATTGCTGAACAAATACATGAGAAAATCAAATGGAGAGCATGAAAAAAGGCAAAGCAAATCACCATTTGAAAAAAAATTTCTATAGTTCTATTGGTGGTTTTAAGAAACAAGGACAAAGATATGCTAGTGATAGCACTTTTGATGTTGGTTATTCTTAAACAACCAAAATAAAAAACTTTCTATGTCAACTACTTCTAAAACTAATATCTAATGTTCTACACAAATTAAAAAAAAAAATGTGACTTAGGGCAAACTTACAACATTGACTTTATATAAGAACTAACACCTCTTCAAATTTGACATTTGCTGTCATTTTTTATGTTAGTTTCTAAACAATCAATGAGAATTTTTTTTAACCCATTTTTTGAACCAACTTTTAAACTCTCATCAGAGGTCGATTTACTAATAACTAGCATAAAAAAGATAATATTGTCTTACAGCATTGATTTTTAATAAGAGCTAGTGCGAGAAGTTGCTCATGTTTTTAAAATTGTCATCTCACCATTATATGCATTATTTTCACTTTAATCAATATTAATGTGGTAATGTTATTATATTCCAATTCTATAGTAGTGACCCTTCCTACTCAAGTCTTGTATTGTCAGCCAACTCGAATGTATACCAGCAATCATATTCAATCACAAATTAATTGAAACAACACTTTTGAATTAGAATTAACTAGAACATAACAACTGTCCTAGAATTAACAAAAAAAAAAATAAAACAACCACTTATTACAATGAAATGAGTTGCACGGATAGATTAATCGAAAGATATGGCATAAATCCGTAAACCAGCATGAAAAAGGAAATAACGTCAACTGATAAAATAAACTTATGTTTAGCTCTTCGTTATTGGAGAAATTTCTTTAAGCCTTCCGCAAGCTTTGTTGTCGCATGAAGAATGCGAAAGCGTGAACGAATTGCACAGTAGCTGTAGAAGAAAATGACCATGTAACGAATAGCACATAGAACTTTAAAAATGACCAGAGAATTTGAAAAACGTAAAACAATCAAATGAATGAAGGAAAATTACAAGCAAATAATGCTAAAGTGGCGCGAAAAGGTTTAAGTAAATTTAGCGTTTATTAAACCGCCTCTATATAACGAAAGGCTGGCGTTTAATTAAAACCGCCACAAAAGAACCGTCACAAAGTCCTCTCCCCTTTTTGGTACGAAATAAATGATATTTTCCCCCCCAAAAAAAATTATCTTTCGATAAAAACAAAGAGAGAATGTATATGGATTTTATCAAAACATATCTTTAATAAGAAAGTTTCATTTACATGTAAAAAAGTAAAGGATCTTTTGTAAGAAGTTTTAGATTTTTAAGATTTCATGTATGATAATTAGAACATCATAAATATAAAATTAGTATTTATTTACCTGATTGATTTGCAGTTATAATCGAATTTAATGGAAATTATTAAATTCTCCTTTAACTAGATCTTCCTCTTTCTCTTCGCTCTTCTCTTTAGTAGTGGCTCTCAATGGGTAGAAACCGTATGTATGAGAAGTGAAGAGGGAACCTAACCATAATCCTTATTTATAAAATCCTAGCAATCCTTCTCATAAAAAGATTATTGAGTCTTTGAGCCTACATAACCGTCAAACCACACTAAATTATGTAGATGTGCTAAATCCATATCTTTAAGATCACAATTTTAAATAGGTTTCATGCATGTCTCATAATTGGGCTAAATTTTAATTAGTCAATTTTATTAAATCAAAAATTACCAATTAATAACAGCTCACTTTCTAAAAAATTCTAACATTCTCCCACTTAAGCAATATTAATTGGATTTTACAAGAATTTTAATTAAATACATTTTAAAAATAAAGACTCCAGACTGATTTATCAATAACTATTATGTGGCTACAATTAAAAAAATAATAATAATTTATCCCTCTAAGATAATATCATAACAATCCTATCTAATATAACCAACTAACACTGAATTATAGCGGCCTTTATGCTCCTTATTGACATAAGACCAATCTATGGTTACAAGTGCCAGTGACTTTATCGACAATGGATTTTAGTATGGCTATGTAGTAAGAAAATAGTCCCAAATGTGATCAAACATGCTATTTTCATTATCAATCCTCCATGATTTCTCTAAACTTGATGAGAAATCCTTATATTGTATGTATGTCTCATTCATATTATTGAGATCATTCAATGGTGTCATTCTATGAGACATACTTTATTGACATCAAAGTCATACTTAAGATAGACACCAGTATTAAGAAACAAAAATTTTAATACTTATAACTACATGTATAAGTAAGAATATATAATAAGCATAGATTATCCACTTTATGATGATCATCAATGAAATTAAAAAATCTTATAAAAAGAGTGTCTAACATAACAAATTATAATATGAGAGTATCAAATATAGAGAATATGCTCCCACTAATTAAATACATCAAAAAGATCTTAAAACACCCATACTCTTAACATATTTACTAAAAACTATAGGTATCAATCCTTTAGTCAGAGGATCAGCAATCATGTTATGATGTATCAATATGGTCTACAGTAATATCACCATTTTTCACAAAATCTCTTACCTTAAGGTACTTTATTTCCAAATGCTTAGACCCACATGTAGTTTTGTTAATTTTTGGAAAATAACATAGTAGATTTATTAACACAGTAAATTCTTAGTGGATTAGAGATGGAATCAATAATGCAAAAACCAAAGATAAGATTCTTTAGCCAAATGGCTTGCGTAGCTGCTCCATAATACACAACAAACTCAACTTGCATAGTAAAAAAAGCCAAGAGTGTTTGTTTTACACTCTTCGAAGATATAGCTCCTCTAGCTAATGTAAAAATGTATCCTAAAGTAGATTTCATATCATCTTAAAAGCCAACAAGGTAAGAATCTGTGTATTCAACAATCTCAAGATTGTCAACTTTTCTGTAAATCAACATGTAATCTTTCATCTTTTGCAAATACCTTAACACTTTCTTGACAACAACCCAGTGATCCATACCAAGATTAGAAAGATACCTACCAAGAATTTCCATTGCAAATGCAATGTCAGGCCTAGTGCAGACTTGTGCATACATAAGATTCCCCACTACACTAGAATAAGGTATATTTTTCATTGATTCTCTTTGTAAATCATTCTTGGGACATTGACTAAGGTTAAGTTTATCACCTTTTATAATAAGTGCATCCCCACCCTTATAATTTTGGATGTTAAATCTAGTAAGTACACAATCAATGTAAGACTTTTGTGAAAGTCCTACCAAACCTCTACATCGATCTCTGTGAATCTCTATTCTAAAAACAAATGAAGCATTTCCAAGATATTTAATGTCAAAAATCTTAGATAATGATTGTTTAGTCTCATGCAGTAATCCATTATTATTACTAGCTAATAGAATATCATCCACATAGAGGACAAGAAAAATGTACTTACTCCTACTAATCTTAAAGTATATGCACTGATCAACTTTATTTTCTTCAAAGCCCATGGAAGTGATCACCTCATCAAATTTAAAATACCATTTCTTGGAAGCTTGTTTAAATCCATACATAGACTTTTTAAGTTGACACACTAAGTGTTCTTTTCTAGGTACTTGAAAACTTTTTGGTTGTACCATATAAACTTCTTCTCTCAAATCTCTATTCAAAAAGGTTGTCTTCACATCTATCTAATGAAGCTCTAAGTCATAGTGTGCTACCAAAGCCATGATAATTCTAAAGGAATCTTTAGATGACATTAGTGAAAATGTCTCGTTATAGTCCACTCCTTCTTTCTGAGTGAATTCCTTTTGCTACCAATCTAGCTTTAAGCTCTTCAACATTTCCCTTAGAGTCTTTCTTGATTTTGTACACCCATTTACAACTAAATGATTTGCATCCATTTGGAAGCTCTGCAAGCTCCCAAACACCATTGTGAGCCATAGAATTCATTTCATATTTCATTACATCCGTCCATATATTAGACTGTGGACTAGTTATTGCATCTTTGAAAGTCACAGTATAAAAAACATGACTAAATCATAGTCACTCTCTCCAAGGAAAACTAAGTAATCATCAAAGATTGCAGATCTTCTTTGTCTAGTAGATCTTCTCAAAGGCACCTTAACTTCATTCTCTTGAGCTTGAATTACATCAACAAGATCAGTGAATTAAACAATAGGATCAGGAATTGGATTAGGAGGATAAGCAAGAAGGAGATGATCTGTATTCTACTGCACATTATCTTCTCTTTCAATATCTATTGGCATTACAAGACTTTGTGAGTTCGGCAAAGGGAAAATGACATATCTTGGAGGTTCATTATCATTGATAACTTCTATGATACTTTTATTTGCAGTATCCCATTCTAAAAATTTTGCCACCTATGGCTCTACAATTTTAGCTTCACGTTCAAGATAATAGAATTTATATCCTTTGGAATGGTCTGGGTACCCTATGAAGTAACAACGAGTAGATCGAGGTTCAATTTTTTTTTTCAAAAAGATTATAAATTCTAACTTCTACAGGATATCCTTAAACTCGAAAGTAGTTCAAGCTAGGTTTTCTATCGGTCCATAGTTTAAAACGTGTTTTTGTTACAAATTTGCTAGGTACTCTATTCAATATATATAATGCGCATTTCATGGTTTCTCCCCAAAGAGATTTAGGAAGATTGGTTTTACTCATCATGCTCCTCATCATATCTTTAAGAGTGTGATTTCATCTCTTGGCCACATTATTTTGCTCAGGACTACCAGGTATGGTATATTAGGCAATTATCCCATTCTCTTGTAGGTATTTGGCAAATGATCCTATATGCTATCCAGTTGTGCCATGTCTACCATAATATTCACCACCTCAATCAAACTTAACAATTTTAATGATTTCTCCTAATTGTTTCTCTACCTTTATTTTAAAAATTTTAAATTTTTCAAAAGCATCAGACTTTTCCTTAATTAGGTAAAGATAACCATAACGAGAAAAATCATCAATAAAGGTAACAAAATATTTATTACCACATAGAGTAGGAGTTAATGGTCCACTTATATTAGTATGCACAATTTCTTAAAGGTCAGAACTTTGAGTGGCACCTTTGCTTTTAATCTTAGTTAACTTACCCCTTATATAATCAATACATGTGTCTAAGTTTTCAGTATTAAGAGAAGGTAAAGAATCATCTTTTATCAATATATTAATTCTCTTATTTGAGATGTGACCTAACCTTTTATGCCATAACAAGAAATATTTTTCACTAACTAAAGTTCTCTTGAACACTATGTTTTTAACACTCATACTACTGTATTCATTATTTTGGGCCAAGCATAATCTATATAAATTGTCAACTAGCTTAAATTCACTAACAATTTTAGAATTTAAAAACAAATCAATTTTTCCATTCTTAATAATAAAATGATAACCATGCTTATCCAAAATAGAAACTGAAATTAAATTTCTTCTAAATGAGGGTATATAAAAAATATTTTCCAAAATAAGTTCAAAATCATATTCTAAATTCTAACCTATTGTTCTTATAAAACTGACTTCAACTTCAGCATTATTTTCAACTCTAAGCTTGACTTTTTTTTTGTAGAAAAAACATTTGTTCTCTTTCTTAATGATAGATTTAGGACCATTTACCCCTTTTGTTTAATTATTGCCTTATTCTTTCTTGCCTCGAAACTTATTAGGAGTTTTTGACCTAAACTTCTTATGATTGTTGTAATTTTTCTGGTGGCTAGGTTTGGAATTGATATCAAGTAAGGCATTTTCATTTGTCTCTCTTTTGAGTTTTTCCTTTTTAGAAACACATTTGAATATAAGATTATTAATACTCTAAACTTCATTCATAATGCTATGGGCAATTTTAATTTAGGGTGAATTCATGAGGGAGAGAATTGATGGCATTATGAACAATAAATTTGTTAGGGAGGGTGATTTCATGGAAAGATAATTTATTTTTGATATGGATCATTTTCATGATGAAGTCTCTAACATTTTTGACAAAATCATACCTCATACTCATCAACTCACTCATAAAATTCCCAGTAATTCCCAGCCTTAGACTTGCTAGATTTTTTATACATTTGACTAACAGTATTATAGAGTTCTTTAGCATTCTTAATCTCATCCAGCTCACTCAAAAGATGCTCAGAGAAAGATCTCTTAATAGCATGTAGACACATACGATTTGCTCTATCCCACTTGGCAAATAACTCATTTTGTTCAGTAGTACTTTGGTCAATGATGGTGGTGGGTGGATCGATACGTAAGGCTATGTCTATATCGTTTATGACTAAGGCAAAGTCCAGGTCTTCATTCCATCTCTTATAGTTAGATCCATATAGGATCTCAATGTTAGCTTCATTGCCATTTACAACAAAAGTTACTATTCAAGATAAATTGTAACAATTACCCAATGGATAATTTAAGAAGAATATAAATAGTAACGATTCCTGATGTGCCATAATAACTGGAGAGTCCAGGTGCATTATCATATTCTCCCCTTTGAGCAGAGAATATGGCATACTAGTAAGTACTCTCCTTATAAGGCTAATATAAAAATATCTAATTTTCAAAAATCCATCCCCTTTAGGCAAATGGATTTTCTAAATTGATATATTTTCAACCATGATGCCTTATACCGCATATCAAAATTATCTTACATAATAACCCCTTTTGAGCAAGTGATTATATAAGATAATTCTAATACTATCCGATAATTTCTGAATAAGAAAATATTTCACTAATCACTATAAATGAGCCACTTTAGCTGCTAAGCATTTATAATTATTAATGAAAATTTTTCTTAAATCGAGAAAAATAAATTATCTAATATGTTAATTTGTATACTTAACCATATGTATATAATAGGGTCATTCCCGATGAGATGTTAAAACTTAATGCATCTCAATGAATCCTTAAATATTGTTATATAACAAAGTCTTGAACAAAACTTAAAATGAATATAATTATGATATCTAACTATCTTCAATCTTCAAAATAAAAGAATTTAATTAAAATTAAAAATAAATTAGGAAGAGTGCATGTCTTTAAAGGATCACAAACATTTCATTCTATTTTTTTAGAAAATTTCTTAATTTTAAAATTTTAGAAAATATTATTATATATATATAATTAGTATTTCACTTTATTTTTCCAAAACTTTCATAATCTTATAATTTCTGGAATTTTTTTTATACAAAGAATACTTGCATGTGATATAAATATTATAAGTGTAATAATAATAATAATAATAATAATAATAATAATAATAATAATAATAATAATAATAATAATAATAATAATGCTGATGATGATGATGATGAAAATAATTAAAGTGGGTACACCCATAATGGATAATCCACAATATTTGAATTTTATATTCAAATAATACAATAAATAAATGGTGGTTATAAAGATAACCACCCACTAACACCTATTTTAAAAAAGTGGGAGTTAACAAAGAGATTAACTTCTCTCTTTAGAAAACTGATCACATCAGAACTTTTAGAAAAAGAAACATCTCTCACTCTCTCTTCTCTCTCTCCTTCTGTGAATTCTTTGTGCGTAAGGAGAAAAGGGTTCTAGTAGAATTGTGGTAAACAAGCAAGCAAGAGTTCAAGATTCGTAATTCTTTGTTGTTGCATGGATTGGTGGATTGTGGTTGTGGATTAGTGGATTACGACATTAGAAAAGATCAAACAAGAAATCCAAGTATGTATTATTCCACATTTATTATTTTTAGATTCTCTAGAAATTATCCCTACATTGGTATCAGAGCTAGGTTGATTTGCTGTCTATAAACCCTACATGCTATAAATTCAATTGTATGATATTGTATTGGACATGAATTAATTATTTTAATTACACAAGAACATGATTTTATGCTTTACTCTTTCTTTTATGGTTTGATATGAAATAAAATATAGCCATTAATTTATCCTTTCTGTTTCTAATAAATTAATCAGTGAAGATTTGCATCATACTGATAAGAAAGCATAAAACTTTCATAAAACACAATCTTCCCAGTAGAAAAACACCATGAACCCATAAAACTCAAAATCATACATTTTTTTCAACGTATTGGATCTTTTAGGCCATAAAATTAGCCTAGATTTGTAGAGCATGAAATTATGAGAATTTAGGCTTTTGAATACAAAATCTGCATAAAACAGACTCGTTTAGCTGCGAACTAGGGTTAGAACCAGGTCGAGTCAACCCGGTTGACCTGTGTGGCTAAAGGCGACGATCAAAATGGCACATCATTTTGACACAAGGGCCATTCTACCATGAACCAAAATAATACGTCATTTATAGCAAAGATCAAAGCAACACATCGTTTTAACACCTAAAAAAAAAACTAGTCCACTCTCGGGAACTGCAGCGTATGGCTGACCTCCAAAGCAAAATGCCACGTGTCATATACCAATGGAAAGAGGAGAAAAATATCAACGGGCAGAACCAATTCCGGTGGCCCAAAAATCCTTGAAAGGCGGTGCGTGGTGTGCACGCAGCATCATCACTGAGTGGGAAAACTTCTGTTTTGTAATTTTTTTTGAATTTTTTGACATTAGATATTGTGGTGGCGCGTGTGGGCAGTGTGAGATGTCCTTTTTGGGCACAGTTTGATCCTAAAAATCTCAAAATTCAATATCTACACATTGGCATATTTTTTGTATATTTTTGAAAATTTTTTGACACTATTTTTTGCTTAAAAATGGCATAAAATGATACTTTTCAACCATATTTTTTTTGTTTTTTGTTTATTTTTATAAACAGATAATGGAACGATGGTTTATGGAGGAATATGGTCCTCATGAATTTTTAGGGAGTGTGGGTGAAAATTTTAAAGAGTTGGATTGGATAGATACCCCAAAAGATCTCCAAATAAAGATGCGTACGTTGCAGAAAAGAACCAATCAAAGCCATTTTTCCTATGCAAACTTTTTTACAAGAAGAAAAAAATTTGAAATTAAATCTAAGCAAAATAGGAAAAGTGTTTCCCAACTATCATTGGGTTCGTACTATGCTGGAAGAAATTCCAGATGATGACTTTTGGTTTCCAATCAAAAAGGCACTTCTAAAATGCAACGACCAAAAACTAAAAATTGTGAGATTCATTGATCTTGATAGATGCATGGAAGAATTAAGACTCCAAGAAGTCCATTACATTAAATCAAATTGGAGCAAAATTGCCTTATTGTCACAATTCCCAAATATGAAAAGTGCAAGATGTTTTGGATGTAGCACTCTGGAAAAAGGCTTACACTTGAAATGTCCTCTTAAAGCCATGAATACACACAATTATGGAGAAGTTCACTCAACAAAACCTTCACCAAATCTTTTCAACACTTTTGAAGAAATGAAGGCTCTGAACTTAAATTGATTTTTTGAGATTGAATCATTAGCTTTTGTTTATTTTTGTTTATTTTTATTGCTATTTTTTTTTAGAACATTTTATGATTTTTGATATGTTATTAGTTGGGCATATATGATGTTGTAATGGATATTTGATTCTCTTTATTTAAATATATGATTATTTTATGGAATCTTATATCTGAGTGGGAAGCTCTTATATTATGATATTTTATTTATTTAAGAGCAACTTAATGTATGATGTTTGCATGAGAATGATCTTGATAGGGAATAATGATAGTACTTAGGAAAACATGCAATAGGAGTATGACAAACGTAAACTTGTAACCGTGAACTAAGCAGTGTCATTATTGTTCTATGCGAGAACTATGCAAATAAAAGACATTGTATACTCGTAAGGAAACATTCATGTACTGTGATTCAACAGAATGGCAAGTAAGAACATTATTGCTGAATTAAACAAAGGTGACAAATTAAACAGGGATAACTAGGAAATATGGCATCGAAAAATATCTTACATCCTAGAAGAGCAAGATGCTCTCGAAGCCTTAAACAATGTTATGTTAGAACCTGAACATGGGAACACTGTTCAACATAGGAGAGATACTAAAGCTTTCACAATTTGGAAGAAAAGGAATAGTATAGCTCGCATTACACTTTTAAGTGCAATGGCGGATGACCTCATATGTGAATATGAAAACTACCCAACTGCTCAAGGCATGTGGATTGCCTTAAAGGAGAAATTTGGTGGTACTTTTCGCTACTAAATTAAGAAGACTCGCAATCAAATTTGACACATACAAACTTAGGCCTAATACGCCGATGAAACAACATTTAAGAGAAATGTCAAATATGATCCGTGAGCTAAAAACTACAGGACATGCACTTTCAGATAAGCAACAAATGCAAGTAGTGATTAGATCATTCCCTACAAGTTTGGAACATATGAAGGTCAATTTAACTCACAATGAAAGTATTGTTATTTTCAACGATGTGGCAAGACATCTGGAACTTGAGGATGAATGTTTAAAAGCTTATAGATCCTCCAGACAAGCATATGTAGCAGAGGGTGCAGGACCTTCAAATTTCAAGAATAAATTTAAGAAAAACAAGAAGTTCCAGAAGATAAAAACAAGACCCAATTCAAAGGGCAAGAAAACCTTCAAGAAAAAGAAGGGAAAACATGGCGGAAAGAAATTTAATCTCAAAAGGGTCAAATGTTATGCCTGCCAGAAAATGGGACATTTTGCTCAAGATTGCACTTAGCAAAATGAATAGAATTAGGTAATACTGGACACTAAAATTTTACACATTGCATATGTTTCCAGTACTATTTTTCTAATAGAATCTCATCCTTTATGGATTTTAGATTCAGGTGCCACAAACCATGTAAGCAAGGATCGAGGATCCTACATTGAATACCGTCGATTACTGACTCAAAGCAGATGGATTTACATTGGAAACAATGCAAGGATTGAAGTTAAAGGCATTGGAACATGCAAATTAGATTTGCATGGTAGAAAAACTTTAATCCTACATGATGTACTTTTTGCACCTGATATTCGACGAAATTAATTTCTGTTTGTTCCTTACTTCAATTTAGTTTTTTAATTAATTTTCATGACAATGTTGTTGACATTTTTATGGATAATTTATTTTATGGATTTGGCTTTAATTCTGATGGTTTTATTATCTTGGATGTTATTAATAATACTGCTTACGACTGCTTTACCACTTCTAGTTCCAGTCTAAGCATTGATATGGATACTTGGCATACTAGACTAGGACATATAAATCAAAATAGAATGATTAAACTAGCAAAAGAATGATTGCTAGGTCCGATTACTAGTAAAGCAACTAGAAAATCGTTTAGAAAAGGGACTAAGGCAGAAACTCTGTTACAATTAATTTATTCTGAATATATGTGGTCCTTTGAGTGTGACAGCAAGGCATGGAGCTTAGTACTTCATCACTTTCATTGATGATTACTCACGATACGGTCATATTTATTAGATTTCACATAAATTAAAGGCATTAGATTGCTTCAAACGTTATTTGAATGAGGTTGAAAATCAAATGGATAAGAAAGTAAAAGCATTGAGAACGAACCGTGGTCATGAATATTTATTTAAATAATTTAAAGAGCTCTGTAAGGAAAAAGGAATAATGAGACAATTGACAATCACTAGCACTCTACAACAAAATGGAATAGCTAAAAAAAATAGAATACTTCTAGACATGGTTAGGTCAATGATGGCACAAGTTAATCTCCCATTTTCATATTGGGGAGATGCAATATTAACAGCGACCTTCATACTTAACCGTGTGCTCTCAAAATCTGTTACATCCACACCTATGAACTATGGACAAAATGCAAACCTTAATTTAACTATTCTCAGACCATGGGGGTCTATTGCATATGTCTATAATATTTCCCACAGATATGGAAAATTAGGTCCAAGAAAAAAAATGTATCTTTATAAGATATTTAGAATTATCTAAGGGATACATTTTCATTAGGTAAAAATGAGGATGGAACAGTAAGAAAACTTGAATCAAGAGATGCCACATTTTTAGAAAATAAATTTCCTAACAGAGGAGAAATTAATCGTACTGTATCTTTTTATGAGTTACAAGATCATATGGATAATATTGAATCTTATCCATCTTATCCAAGTGGGAGCTTTCAAAGAAAAGATCCCAGTCCGAGTGAGAAGCTTTGAAAGAATGATTAAGAATCCTGTATTTAGAAATGAGGAAATACAGGAAACCCCACTAAGGAAAAGTCAAAGAGGAAGTGTACCTAAAAGACTGCTTTTCAATTGAAGGATTAGCTCTTATGGTTACACCTCAAAATGAAGAAGAGCCAAGAACAATTCAAGAGGCTCTATCTTGCCCTGCTAAGGAATATTGAAAAAAGGCAATGGAGGAAGAAATTGACTTAATGAAAACCAAGCAGGTTTGGAAACTAGTTGACCTATCATCTAGCCTGAAGAGCAATTAGGAACAAGTGGGTCCTTAAAATTAAAAGAAAGGCAGATGGATCAATTGAAAAATATAACGGCCCGACTAGTTGCAAAGGGGTATACACAATAGGAAGGAATAGATTATGAAAACACATTCTCACCTGTTGTACATTTCAATTCAATAAGATTGCTTCTAGCCATAAGTAGCAAACCTAGATTTAGAATTACATCAAATGGATGTAAAAACTGCCTTTCTTAATGGGGAACTGGATGAAAAAATCTATATGGAACAATTAATAGGTTTCATACAAAAAGGAGAAGAGAAAAAAGTTTGTAAACTCTAAAGATCCATTTATGGACTCAAACAATGATCCAAACAATAGTATTTAAAATTTCACCAAGCTATGATATCATATGACTTCCAAATGATTGAGGAAGACCATTATGTTTACATCAAGCGGTATGGAGGTAATTTAGTGATATTATCCCTTTACGTGGATGATATACTATTGGCTGAAAATAATTTAAATTCAATTACAATCATTAAGAAATGGTTATCCTCAAATTTTGAGATGAAAGATATGGGTGGAGCCAATTATATTCTTGGAGTGAAAATCTTTAAGGATCGCTCTAAGAAACTTATTTCAGCTTTCTCAAGAAAATTATATATGGAAAATTTTTGAGAAATTCAATATGAAAGATTGTAAACCCATGGATACCTCTGTAAATAAGAGTGAATCGTCGAGTCAAGAAATGTGTCCTAAAGATGAATTTGAGAAGAAATCTATGGAAAGAATCCCTTATTTTAGTGTGGTTGGTAGTCTAATGTATGCAATGATGTATTCAAGACTGGATATTTGTCATGCGGTCGGACTTGTAAGCAGATACCAGTCAAACCTCGGAAAAAAACATTGGAAAGCCATTAAGAGAATACTAAGGTATCTGAAGGGTACGATTGATTATGCACTATGTTATCAAGGGAATCATCTATGCTTGGTCGGATATTCTGATGCGGATTAGGCAGGAGACTTGGATAAGCGAAAAATCCACATCAGGTTACTCATTCTTGCTAAATAATGGTGCCATATCATGGTGTAGTAAGAAGCAGACATGCATTGCATTGTCAATAATGGAAGCAGAGTTTGTAGTATGTTCTGCAGCAGTACAAGAGGCTATATGGCTAAAGAGATTTATAGATTATTTGGGGATTAATGGTGAAAATTTAGATCCCATCCTGATATATTATGATAGTCAGGCAGCCATAGCATATACAAAGGATCCAAAATACCATAACAAGACCAATCATATTGATATAAAGCATCATTTTGTGAGAAATGCCATAGTTGAGAAAAAGGTCACTGTTCAGTACATTTCTACGTAAAAGATGATAGTAGATCCATTTACTAAACTAATACCTAGAGATGTATATATTCAACATGTAAAATCTCTTGGTATACATAGAATGTAAATGAATATCTCCATATTGAAATGAATGAGTTATTTTATTAAATTATTGATGTTATAATATGTATATGAGTATACGAATGTCCAGTATGTCGTACAAGTTGATAAGGTTAGTTCTCTCATACAAACAACTGCCTCTAACACTCATAAGGGGTGGGTAGAGATGAGACATGTGTTCACCAACATGATAATATGAAATATTCATTTAGTAGAGAAATAACATAAAATAAAATATGTCACCTCTAAATTGGAGATGAGATCCAAAATACAAATATGGATCGATTTATGGATTCTCCCACTTTCCACAATACCTGTAGCCAGACAATGAGGTCTTCATATACACACATCAAGAGAAGTCAATAATGTGAAATAATTCAAGTTAGGTACTGTGTGTGCCTGAACTAAAGTCTGTACGGTATTACTAATAAAATTAACATGCACCCTTATGCTAAAAGGGAAATATCGTAGCATGTCATTCATACTGATAAATGCACAATTGCACTTAAATTTTATGTGTTTTATCACTTATTTACTTAGTATCTTGTGCAAATTAATTGAAAAAGGGTACTTAAATGCTCAATATTTTGTTTTCAAGTTTTGAAGTGACACATTTGAGCAGTAGAAAAGGATCCGGAGCCAAAACCATGCAAATTGTGGAGAATCGAAGCAAAGTTGCTCACTTGACGAAGAACACGGGGTATGGGAACCCCATGTAGAAGGTCGTGTTTCTTTCTAGAATGCTTCGAAGCTTCACTGAGCTGCTCGCAAAAGAACACGGGGTTGAATATGGGTTGTGTCATACCCCGTGTACCATACTGCCTGACACTTCATAAGTAAACATGGGGAGTGTCATACCCCATGTATCATGCTACTCAACCTTCGCAGAGAAACATGGGGTACAACACGGGCCGTGTCACACCCTGTGTACATTACCCGTATAAGTTTTGTGCGAAAAATCAAGAAAGGGGGAGGAGAATTGAAAATTAGAAAGGGGAGCCATCAGTAGAAACCCTAGGAGAGACCCAAAGTCACCAAGGGCAACTGCTAACATTGGATTCGAGCAAAGGATTGAAGATTCAAGCAAAGAATTTGTAGAGCTTCATGACTTGTTTGAATTTCCTCTCTGTCTTCTGGTTTTCTGCTAGTTGTGTAATGACTTCACACTAAACCCTAGTGCTCAGCTGAGCTAAACTTGTTCATGGATTTATGGATTTGATTTTTATATAATCTAGCTTGATTTAATGTTGATTTATGATTTGATTATGCTGTTTTGTACTTTAACAGTTCAATACTTCCAGAATATTGGATTTGTGTAAAGGATTAGTTGATTTTAGGTTGGAATGACCAATTAATTAATCAGATCTTGCATAATCATTTGAAATCTCCATTAGACTTAGGGATTAAGCTAATTGGATTCTTTTGCACAGGATGAAATGTCTAAAATTGGATTCTCAAGCCATGTTAATGCAACCTAGATGAGTGATTACTAGAGAAATTCTGGGCACTTTATCTTTCAGTTAGTAGCTAGTAGCCTTGCAATAAGGTATATCTTATTTTTGGTAATCCAGCAATCTAAATTAACAGTAAACTAAGTTAGAGGATTATCTTCATTCCATAGTGAAATGTACAAGGGAACCCTAAAGCTGAGTACGCTTTCATCTCGTTTGAATTAAATCTTTTTGATAATTAAGCTCTATTTTGCATTTTAGCTTTAATTCACAATATCAATTGGTACACCTAGATAATTTAGCTCGAAATTCAGTTAGTATTCAATATTCAATCCCTGTGGAGACGATATCTTTTATACTATAACTCGACTAAACCCGTGCACCTGCGGGATCACATCAAGTTTTTGGCACCGTTACCAGGGATTGCAACTAGTTGATATTAACAGAAACTTTTGAGTGAATTAGATTAGGAAATTAATTTTCTTTTTAGTTTTTAATTCATCTTGTTCTGATTTTCTTATTTTTATATATAGTATTTCTTTCTTATTTTATTCTGTTCGAGTATTACCTACTCTTTTTGCAGAAAATCTTTGTATATGCAAAGGAGAAGTCTTGAAGGAATTCTTGACTTAGACCTAAAGATTGAGAGAACTCTACTTAGGAGAAGGAGAGAGCAAAAATTAGTATATATCCAAGAGGCAATTAACCTGGAAACATTGATTGAAGACATGGATAACAGATCTCTTAGAGAATTTGCAGCACCTGACGCCACTGGGCTTCAATCCAGTATAAGAAGACCTACTGTTGAGGCTAACAACTTCGAATTGAAGCCAGCTCTTCTGTCTATGGTGCAGCAAAACTAGTTTGGTGGATTACCAATAGAGGATCCCAACCTCCATATTCAGATTTTCTTAGAGTATTGTGATACCATCAAGATAAATGGTGTAGCAGCAGGATGCTATCAAGCTTAGACTCTTCCCATTCTCCTTGAGGGATAGAGCAAGGGCGTGGCTACACTCTTTACCAGCAGGATCTATCACAACATGGGAAGAGCTACTGAGGGCTTTTCTGTCACGATATTTTCCTCCAAGCAAGACTGCTCAATTAAGGAATGAAATCATCACATTTTCTCAGAGAGAAGGGGAATCTCTATTTAATGCTTGGGATAGATATAAAGAACTTCTGAGGTTGTGCCCACATCATGGGTTAGAGAAATGACTAGTTCTTTATACTTTCTACTAATAGTTTGAACTACAATACTAAGCTTACTGTGGATGCTGCTGTTGGAGGTGCTTTGATGAACAAAAGGTTGGATGAAGCATATGATTTGATTGAGGATATGGCTTTGAACCACTACTAATGGTCAAATGAGAGGGGATCTTCAAGGAAAACTCCAGGTAAGTATGAATTGGATGCTTTTAATCATTTATCGGCTAAGGTAGATGCACTAAGAAGTCTAGGTAGCAAAGTAGATGCACTTATGGCTAAGTTCGATAAATTTTAAGTTAATAGTGTAAATGCAACAAATGCTACTGACCTTCCTTGTGAGATTTGTGGTATGACAGGTCATATGGCAACTGAGTGTACATTAGGGCAGGATTTCACTGAGCAAGTGAATTATGTGCACAATAGTGGGTATGGACAGAAGAATCTGAATGAACCCTTTGGAAACACCTACAACCCATCATGGAGGAACCACCCAAATCTATCCTACAAGTCCAACCAGCCATACAACACTCAAAACACTCACAGTAGGCCACCACCACCATCACCCGGTTTCCAAAACTAAAGACCCTACAACCCACCAGCTCAACCCTCTTCCACTGCTAAATTAGAAGGCCTCCTAGAGAAATTTCTCATTTCCTAAGAGAAAACTAATAAAGAGTTTAGGCAGCATGGTAGAGCCATGGAGGATTCCATTAGGTAACTGTCCTCCAAAGTTGACTCATTGGCCACACATGGAAAAATCCTAGAGACCCAAATAGTTCAACAAGCTTCTGCTTCTTCCTCTAGAGCTTTTAGTCAACTCCCTGCTCAACCTGAATCAAATCCTAGGGAGCATTGTAAAATAATCACTCTTAGAAGTGGGAGGCTTATTGAAGGTTCCAAATGCTACTTATGAAGGTGAAGAAGAGATAGTTGAGGGGGAAGTGCAGAAAGAAGGCAAAAAAGCTTCAATTCCTGATAATGCTGAAGTGAAAGAAGGGGAATTACCTGAAATGCCAAAATATGTCCCTCCAGAACCATACAAACCGCCTTATCCCTTATCCTCAAAAACTAGCAAAGGCAAAACTTGATAAGCAATTTGGAAAGTTCTTGGAAGTATTGAAGAAGTTGTATATCAATATCCCCTTCACTGATGCTCTTTCACAAATGCCGTCATATGCAAAGTTCTTGAAGGACATTCTCTCAAACAAAAGGAAGCTAGAGGAGCATGAGACTGTAGCCCTAACGGAGGAGTGTAGTGCCATCATCCAGAATAAACTACCTCATAAGCTAAAGGACCTAAGCGGCTTCTCCATTCCTTGTGTGATTGGAAATGTTCCTCTTGACCGGGCATTGTGTGACTTGGAAGCAAGTGTGAGCCTCATGCCACTGTCGGTTGCAAAGAGACTGAACATAGAAGAAATGAAGCCCACCACAGTTTCACTTCAATTAGTAGACCGTTCAGTGAAATAACCAGTAGGTATACTTGAGGATATACCTATCAAGGTTGGTAAGTTTTTCATTCCTGTTGATTTTGTTGTACTTGAAATGGAAGAGGATACACAAATCTCTATCATTTTGGGTAGACCTTTTTTGGCCACTAGCGGGTGTTTTGATTGATGTCAAAAATGGAAGGCTTTCATTATCTATTAGGGGATGAAAAAGTTAAGTTTAATTTGAATAAATCAATTAAATTACCTGTTTGTAAAGATTCAATATGCAGGATTGATGTGCTAGACAAAGTTGTGAGAGAAAACCTTCTCCTGGGGTGCCTTCAAGATCCACTTGAAGCATGTCTAGTAACAGATGGAAGTTGTTGAAAATGAGGAGATTGCTGCATATGTAGAATTTTTAGAGGCAAGCCCACTACTTAATGGTCAGAGATTGAAACATTATGTTGCCGGGCCACCAATAACCGCAACTCTAAATTGATTGAAACAGGGGTCGAGCTTATGACCTTAAACAAGCGCTTCTTGGGAGGTAACCCAAGCTTATTTTTCTATTTTTATTACATTTAAATCTTAGTTTTCCCATTTTCATTCTGAGTTTCTGAAGTAGTTTGAGGCATATAAGTCATTAGTTATTAATTTAAGATGTTCATTTTTGCACTTGGTCTCTGTCTCTGGGGTAAATTAGGCATATATGCATGTTTGTTGTTCATTTTCGTGCACAGAAGGCTCAAAATGCAGTCCAGTGAGATACATGATGTACAACACGGGCCATGTCATACTCCGTATACCTCACTATTTGGTTAGTATAAAAGATTTATGATTTTCATGGCATTCCAGTGAGACTACACAGTGTATTAAACACGGGGCGTGTCTTACCCCGTGTACCTCACTGACTGAACTAATGATAAGGATTTTTGAACATGAGCCTTCTAGAGAGAAATACGGGGTACTACACAGGATGTGCTAAATCCCTGTGTACTATTGCAAAATATATAAGCATCTTTTCAGAGAGAAACACAGGGTATGTACTTATATCATGATTTTCCAAGGAGGCGATGGTGATGGCGATGCACTCCTGATATCGGACCATCATCTTTTACGGGGGGTAGAGTCTCATCTGAGGCTTATTTTTGAGACATATTGTCTGGTCAGCAGCAGATTCTAGCTGAGCTTCAGCACATCTCTAAGCGTCAGACGAGGATTGAGGGCCTTTATGACGACTTGGACAGGAGATCCAGGCACATTAAGAGCATGGTCGAGCCCCTGTTTAAGCTTTTCCACCCCTTTTCCCCAGTTGATCCAGATCCTCCTGCTCAGTAGCTCGGATTGCTTCTTTTTCCTTTTACTTATATATTCTACTTTCTACTTGTTTCTTATTTCTATTTCTATTTATCTTAGTCTGTACTTATATTGGCTATGCACTTTCATTTACTTTTTATTATTTTACCTATTTCTCTTTTATTATTTATGTCTGTAATAACTAATAGCATATTTTATCCTAGTATTGCATCTTCTTTCTTTTAGATTAGCAGTCTCCTCTTTCTCTCCTAATCTATCTCTGCTTGTGGATTTCCCTGAAGTCATGATCTGTAATGGACAACAATGCTCCGCTTGTCAAGGAAGTTCCAGTCCCCCATCTATTCTCTGTCTCTTTTCCATTTACTTTTTTGTACATTGAGGACAATGTCCAATTTAAGTGTGGGGGAGCAGCTTTTATAATGTTTTGCACTTGAATCTGCTTGATTGATTTAGAGTACTGAAATTTTTTTCAAATTCAATGATATGTAAAAAATAAAATAAAATAAAATAAAATAAAAACTAATAATAATATTTATTTTAGGACAATCTTTTGACTAAAATGATTTGTTCATGCCTTGCTCTTTTAATGATTAGTTAGTAACTTAATAAGGAAAATATAAAGCTTGAAGTTAAGAGTAATTAGCATAATTGATCCTAGTGAGATTTGAGCCTTTTTAAGCAACTTTCACATTAGAATTTGAAGCTCATTTTTATCTTCTTGAAGGATTATGTCTCACTCTTGACTTTTTGCTCTAAAACTTACATTTGCTCTTTTTGAGGCTACATTTTATGTATTTTGCATGACAAAAAATGATGAGGTCATGTTTCTTCACCTTTTTTTTATTTATTTTGCTTATTTGAATCCCCTCTTTGATATACCCTAAACTATTTTCAGCTTAGACCTTAGTTAAGCCACTTTGAGCCTTGGAGCTTTAAGCCCAGCCCATCTTATGTGCATTTAAAGCCACTAGCCTAAAGGGAACTTAGACACATTAAATGAGTTTGGCTATCACATAGAAGTTCTTACATAGAGCTGCTTAGTTAGATAAGTTAATTTGTAGCTTTGTTTATATAAAAAAAATGGTGTTAAATAAATAATTTAGGAAGAAGAAGAGGAAGAAAAGCTTGTTGGGAAATAAGAAAGAAAGAAAGAAAGAAAGAAAAGTTTTGTCTGCTAATTTATTGTTATATATATATATATATATATATATATATATATAAAGGAGAAAGAAGAAAAGAAGAGAGAAGAAGGGGGTTGAAGCAAGGAATAGAAGTAAGGTAATAAGCTAAACTGAGCAATGGAACTCGACAATGGTCGAATTTAAGACCAATGTGTCTTTTCCCTTCTCTGACTCTATCACTTTTCATTCCTTGATTTTGCTTTCCTCTATCCTTACCATTCTCCCTAATAAAGTCCTCTGATTTGCATGCATTTTACAATATAATAATGGAGATTAGAGTTTTTGCAAGCATATGGTAACATTAAATCCTGAGTTGATTGATTTGAGAGTATAAACAAGCCTTATCTTGAGAGTTTGAGCAAATACTTTACCTGTGAGACTATTCTCTTTTACTTTTATGCTGAGGGTTGACTTATTTAGTTGCTTGGCATGACTTGATCCTAATTTCTGATTCGTTGAATTATTGCCCGATGTTAATTTTTATATTTATGAAAAAAAATTTGGAGTAGATTTTTGTTTTCTTACTTCCTTACTTGAGGACGAGCAAGATTTAAGTGTGGGGAAATTTGATAAATGCACAATTGCACTTAAATTTTATGTGTTTTATCACTTATTTACTTAGTATCTTGTGCAAATTAATTGAAAAAGGGTACTTAAATGCTCAATATTTTGTTTTCAGGTTTTGAAGTGACACATTTGAGCAATAGAAAAGGATCCGGAGCCAAAACCATGCAAATTGTGGAGAATCGAAGCAAAGTTGCTCACCTAACGAAGAACACGAGGTATGGGAACCCCATGTGCAAGGCCGTGTTTCTTTCTGGAATGCTTCGAAGCTTCACTGAGTTGCTCGCATAAGAACACAGGGTTGAACATGGGCCATGTCATACCCCGTGTACCATATTGCCTGACACTTCGTAAGTAAACACGGGGAGTGTCATACCACGTGTATCATGCTGCTCAACCTTCGCAGAGAAACACGGGGTACAACACAGGCCGTGTCACACCTCAGTATACATTACCCGTATAAGTTTTGTGCAACACGGGCCGTGTCACACCCTGTGTACATTACCCGTATAAGTTTTGTGCGAAAAAATTAAGAAAGGGGGAGGAGAACTGAAAATTAGAAAGGGGAGCCATCAGTAGAAACCCTATGAGAGACCCAAAGTCACCAAGGGCAACTGCTAACATTGGATTCGAGCAAAGGATTGAAGATTCAAGCAAAGAATTTGTAGAGCTTCATGACTTGTTTGAATTCCCTCTCTGTCTTCTGGTTTTCTACTAGTTGTGTAATGACTTCACACTAAACCCTAGTGCTCAACTGGGCTAAACTTGTTCATGGATTTATGGATTTGATTTTTATATAATCTAACTTGATTTAATGTTAATTTATGATTTGATTATGCTGTTTTGTATTTTAACAGTTCAATACTTCCGGAATATTGGATTTGTGTAAAGGATTAGTTGATTCTAGGTTAGAATGACCAATTAATTAATTAGACCTTGCATAATCATTGGGAATCTCCATTAGACTTAGGAATTAAGCTAATTGGATTCTTTTGCACAGGATGAAATGTCTAAAATTGGATTCTCAAGCCATGTTAATGCAACCTAGATGAGTGATTACTAGAGAAATTCTGGGCACTTTATCTTTCAGTTAGTAGCTAGTAGCCTTGCAATAAGGTATATCTTATTTTTGGTAATCCAGCAATCTAAATTAACAGTAAACCAAGTTAGAGGATTATCTTCATTCCATAGTAAAATATACAAGGGAACCCTAAAGCTGAGTACGCTTTCATCTCGTTTGAATTAAATCTTTTTAATGACTAAGCTCTGTTTTGCATTTTACCTTTAATTTACAATATCAATCGGTACACCTAGATAATTTACCTCAAAATTCAGTTAGTATTCAACATTCAATCCCTGTGGAGACGATATCTTTTATACTATAACTCGACTAAATCCGTGCACTTGCGGGATCACGTCACATACCACATGTACAAAAGAACCGCAAACGGGAAGTAAGTGAAATATCCCTGGTTCATTGTTATAGTGAGTCCTAAAAAAGAAAAATTCTTTTCATAGATGACTTTGACGATATCATAGAGAAATGATATAGTGTTTGCTACTTTAGTATGTATCTTATGATTATGAAATTTTTTGATCTAAAAGATAAAATGCTAGGAAAGCAGTTATTTCAAATCGAAGTGATATGCGGGCGAAAGGAAGATTTCCCGACATATACATAATTATGCTAGTGTCTGAGACATGTCCATTATAAAGTTAATTTTGGTAACATCATAAGTGTGGACGCTATGCATATGTGAATTACAATCTAAGCTTATAATAAAGCTCGTGAGAGATTAGATTTGCAAATGAAAAGTGTATATGAGATTTCTAGGGCATCTGAGGCATAGTATAAACAACTAAGAGTAAGGGTTGTCTTGTACTGATTTTATATAAGAATTTCTAGTACAATAACACCTAAAATAATGTCATGCCCACGCGGTCACAACAATACATCAAGTATAAAAACCCAAAAGAGAGAGAAGATTATATGATGTGACTCATCCCATTATGTGTGAGTGAAAAATGATGAAAATAATTAAAGTGGATACACCCATAATGGATAATCCACAATATTTGAATTTTATATTCAAATAATAAAATAAATAAAGGGTGATTATCAAGATAACCATCCACTAACACTTATTTTAAAAAAGTGGAAGTTAACAAAGAGATTAACTTCTCTCTTCAGAAAACTGATCATCATCAGAACTTTTAGAAAAAGAAACATCTCTCTATCTCTCTTCTCTCTGTGTGTGTGAATTTTCTGTGCGTAAGGAGAAAAGGGTTCTGGTGGAATTATGGTGAACAAGCAAGCAAGAGTTCGGAATTTGTAATTCTTTTCTGCTGTGTGGATTGGTGGATTGTGACTGTGGATTAGTGGATTAAAAGATCAAGCAAGGAATCCAAGTATGTATTATTCCGCATTTATTATTTTTGGATTCTCTATAAATTATCTTTGCAAATAATAATAAAAATAAAAGCAAAAGGGCATGTGTGGCCTTGTCAGTTGGTGGCATAAGCCACCTTGGCCTTGATCTCCGCAAGGAAACTGTCCCATCAATCAAAATATATATATGCCCCTATCATTATTTTTCAACTTCTCACCAAACTTATGATGAAACCATTAAAGAACCGAGACGTGCTTTCAAGGAAAATAGTTAGGAGTTAGGAGAGTATAAATTTATAGGCGAAAGTTAAAGCCTTCTCTTCCAACGTCCCGTCATTGTCTGTCCAAATATATATATATAAGTACTAACATTCACTAGGGCGTGATTTCACGTTTGCCTGAAGGATGCTCCACATTGTCTTGAAAATTGGCACAGACAATTACGCCAAACAAAAACTAATTAAATTCTTATATATATATATATATATATATAATTCGTTTATATAAAGAAAGCAAATAGCAGGCCGAACGAAAACTGCAAAATTCTTTTATATATATATATATAATCAAACATCACGCTAAATCAGAATGAGATTCAAGAGCAAATCCAATTAATATAATTATATGCTAAAGAGCTAAGTTTCGTTTTAGATACGCATATATGCGAAAATTCAAACACTTAACGAAAACAATAAAATCCTTTATGCATATTCTAAACAGAATGCTAAAATAATACATATATATTCTACTGGCTGATAGATTTGAGAATTATAAAATAAATATTATAAATTGATCGCATGATTTTATTTTAAGTATCATACGTATAAAAATTCATCATCAATCATAAATCAAAACAATACAAAATATAATTAATTATGATGGGTTCTAATATCATACATATAAGCTTTGATATGACATGTAAGAATTTTAGATTTTTAAAATTTCATATATGATAATTAGAACACCATAAATATGAAATTAGTATTTACTTACTTGATGGATTTGCAGTCATAATCGAATTCAGTGGAAGCTATTAAATTCTCCTTTAATTAGATCTTCCTCTTTACTCTTTTCTTTAGTAGCGGCTCTCAATAGGTAGAAACCTATGTATGTGAGAAATAAAGAGGGGACCTCGCCATAATCCTTATTTATCAAACCCTAGTAATCCTCTCCATAAAAAGATTACTTGAGTTTTTAGGTCTACACAACCACCAAACCACACTAAACTATGTAGATATATTAAGTCCATATCTTTAAGATCATAATTTTAAATGGGTTTCATGCATATCTCATAATTGGGCTAAATTTTAATCAGTCAATTTTATTAAATCAAAAATTACCAATTAATAGTAGCTCATTTTATGAAAAATTCTAACATCTTTATGTCCTCACGATACTTTGTGATTAACAAAATAACATATGATGTCATAATCTAAAAAAGTGGACATTATTTTTTACTATATTTCTCACGTAACATAAAACTAATAGAATGTTTTGACAATCCAGAAAATTTTAAATTATATTCATAAATGAGAGATTTCTTCAAACAAAATAGATATGGTCTAAATTGAATCTTTTGATGATAAAATTGGAAAGTCAAATTAAATAAAAATCAAATTTATAAAGCTTCACCGATATAGGCATTAAAATGATGTATTATTAGTAAATATTAATATTAACATATGCAATGAAAAGGATGAAATTAGCACCTGAGTTACACCTCATTGTTGGAATAAACCAGAGAAAGCAGCCAAGACTCAAGAATTAGTAATTCATAACTGAAGAGACTCAGTTAACCACGAAATATATTTTATTTTATTTCAATTGTTAGGCATGTTTAAATTTGCTTATTGCATTGGATGATAGAATTAATTAAACTAATAAATTAATGGCCAACTAGCTAAGAAATGCCTACCAATTATGATGCACCCAGTGACGGAGGAAGAGAGGAATTAGTTGAAATCCCGATTTCTACAGTCCTATATCTATACATTATTATATGTACCTTTTTGTATAATTTTTTGTGTAAAAATTTATGTAAACTATAGAATTTTTCTTGTTGATTCCTTATAATTTTTAAACATTAATATATGTTTTATTAGTATGTTTATTAATTGGTATTTTCTGGAATGAGAGCAAGAGTTTCAATTTTGTTAGATATTTGTATTTGAAAATTAAAGCTGATAATTTAATTATTAAAAAATTTAAGTTCTATAGGTCAAAATATTTTATTTAGTAATAAATAAATAAAACTTATGAATTACTTAAATATTATAAGTGAAGTATTTAAATTATTAAATTTAGCACTTTAAAATTTAGTCAAAACAAATGTCATTTTATTAATTCCATGTTTATTCTTGAAGCATCATATATCATTCTTTATCTATGAAAATTAAGTAAAGTTATCCTTGTCCAATTCAATTGTTGAGTTTGAAATGCGGAAAACTTCAAAATCCCCTTTGTTTTACCCAAATACAATTGTCATTTGGCCTTGGCAGAAAGATCCTTGCCGTGAGAACTTTTGAGTATTTCCATATATTAAAAAAATTGGCTTGTGACTATTTCTTAATATATTATTCTAAAATGCAGAAAAATAATTTTTTTATTTAATTTAGTTATTAATAATGAGATAGCTATTATGTTAGTCAATCATGTTTACCATATTTATTTTAAATCTATTATATATAATATCTTATTATTTGATTAACTTATATAATAATATAAATAAATTTAAATATTTCTAATTTATGAATTTTTATTTTTAGTTCCATTTATTTTACCGGAGAATATTTTCTATAAAATATAATTATAAAAATGATGACATGAAGGAAAATATTTTACTTATTTAATATTAAATATAAAAAAGTTATAAAAAGTAACTTCTCCTATTTCAAAAAGTAATTTACTTTCTCTATTTTTAAACTTTTAGGTATCATTTTTTTAATTATTATTATAAATATCATATGATTATTTTATTAATTTATATATAAATAATTTTTTTATAGAAAATACTTTTCAACCAAACACACAGAGTCAATTAAAAATTCTATTGTTAACCCAACAGTTGTGTGTGGAAAAATTCCTACGCATAATATTGGGAGGGAAACAAATAACACGTTATCATGAAATTTCGAACAGAGCATTTACGATAAACCTTAAAATATATATATATTTTTTAAAAAAAGGCAGTCTTTCTCTGCATGACTCAATCAATGCACAAAGCAGCCTCTTCATTAATTAATCGGAGCGTGAGTTGCACGACCATGAGAGCACGTCCAATTGCATCTCAATTTATCTAATGGAAAACCACCAATCGTGACAATTATTTTTCCCCGATGGAATTGAATATGTTGGTGTTACTGTTGATACGTCAGATTGGGGTTGGGAAAATTTTTCAATAGCTAAAAATCGATTAGATTAAACCAAAATTAGACTGTTACAGATAATTAAAATTTCAAGAAGATTTTTCATAGATAAAATTTTTTCTAAAAGTTTACGATCAAATGAAATTTAAAATTTCTTAATCATTGGAAATTAAACTTATTTGAAATATTCTTTTCACATCGAGTTATGAAGGTCTAAATCCAAAATATTCTTTGAAAATGGATGAAATTTTTGAAAAAAGGTTTATATTTAAACAAATTTTGAAATTTTCTCTTCATTAGTAACTTCAAACCTATGAAAAATACTCTTTTCACATTATTTAAAAACGTAAAGCCCGTCGCCATTAATATTATAGACAAAAAAAAAAATCGTATACAGTCCAAGGGTTTGTTTGGACAATGGAATTTTCAACGCGGGGCTTAACGGATTTGCATGTAGAATTTCCACTTTGACGTCTTCTTCCCTGAACTTGTCTCATTTTCAAACTCTGAAATATTCACATTACAAAGAAATCACAACACAATGCAGACCCTATAAATCGGGCACTGAGCTGATGGATCTATCATTCAAACAAACCTGAATCTTCCGTTGAGGTTGGGCTGCTTTTAATGTCCGAGCACACCTGCATCTTTCTTTGATTTGCTTTCCTTTTCCATAAAACTTTCCAACCATAACTTGGTGCCAAAAGACAGTATAACTTCTTTCAAACTCCCCACACAGCATTCCTTGCAAAAACTCGAGAGTATAGCTTTTGTGCCTATAAACTCGCAAATTTTACCTTGTGAAATGGAGAGAACCAAGTCATCCCTTCAACAAATCCAGCCACCAACATATGGAAACTTGGTAACAATACTTAGCATTGATGGAGGCGGTATTAGGGGTATCATCCCTGCCACCATTCTTGCTTTCCTTGAAGCACAACTCCAGGTATAACCTTATATCTATAAGCACAGGATGATGCATCGGAAATTTCTAAATACTATTCACGTATGTCAAAGATTTTAAATTGTGGTGTGCAACAGTAATATTACACTGCAATTGCAATTTTCCACAATTTTATACTATAACAATCATATTTTCCCATATTTATTCACAATTTTACTAACTACAGCATAACTATAATTGCAACTGCAGTTTGGAACTAATCATGATCACATATACTCTATGATAGATAATAGAGAAATGAAGAACAATAAGAACAATAAAAAGGAATTACGTACGTGTCTGACCAGACTGACCTTGATATGAACATGTAGGAACTGGATGGTGAGGATGCAAGACTTGCAGATTATTTCGATGTGATGTCTGGAACAAGCACGGGTGGTCTTGTAACTGCCATGTTAGCTGCTCCAAATGACAAAAAGCGTCCACTTTTTGCTGCCAAAGATATTAAGCCTTTTTACTTGGAGCACTGTCCTAAAATTTTCCTACAACCAAGGTATGTAAAATTCATAAATATACACATGAACTATCTTTTAGTGAAAATCTCTGAATTGTTATTTTAAATAGTGAATTACTAAGGAAGATTTTGTGATTGGATTGAATGCAGAGGTCTTGGTGCAACGACACTAGCAAAGATGATAAGATCACTCGGAGGGCCCAAATACAATGGCAAATATCTTCATTGGGTAGTGAAAGAGAAGTTGGGAGATATTCGTTTGCACGAAGCTCTCACCAACATAGTGATTCCCACTTTTGACATTAAGACCTTACAGCCAACCATTTTCTCTTCTTATCAGGTTTTTACTTGTTTTGAATGTAGTTTAGCCAAAAATTCAGAAGTTGTTCCTTTAAATTTTCTTTCCTTTTTCCTTGTTTTGATTCTAATCTTTAAATTATTGGAAGCTATGACATTTTAATGATAAAAATCAATTCAAATACATGATGCAGCTTAAGAAGTCTCCTTTCATGGATGCTCGACTTTCTGACATATGCATCAGCACCTCTGCTGCACCTACTTATCTTCCTGCCCATCACTTCGAGAACCAAGATCCCAAAGGAGACATGCACGAATTCAACCTGATTGATGGTGGAGTTGCCGCAAATAATCCGGTATATATACATATATATTAGTTAATTTTTAATAATTTCAAATTAGATTCTATTAAATATTGTGTACATTAAAGCATACTTACTCTTTCTTTTTTGCTTTAATTATGTAGACTTTGGTTGCAATGAACCAAGTGACCAAACAGATTATCGATGACAATCCTGATTTCTTCCCAATCAAGCCTATGGAGATTGGTCGCTTTTTGATAATTTCAATAGGGACTGGGACCCCTAAAAATGAACAAAAATTGAATGCTAAGATGGTTGCAAAATGGGGTCTACTAGATTGGCTAACTCACGATCATTCTACCCCGATAATTGATGTTTTTAGTCATTCAAGTACAGATATGGTTGATTTTCATCTTGCTACCCTCACTCAAGCACTTCATGCAGAAGATAATTACCTTCGAATTCAGGTAAAATCATAGAATCATAGAAATCTAAATCTCCCCCTTTTTCTTTATTATGATTTGTTTGATAGTATGCGTGCATGATTCTAAATTATAGTTACAATCATGCTAATTAAAATTAGCAAAATCGCTGACAATACGATAAAAAATGCGATGAATTGTGGTTGGACGATAGTATGCAACTAATAACATTGCGTGCAATATCATAGTTTCAAACTGAAATTTAAGAACCTTACTTGCATTGATTATTTTAAATTACAAACTCTAACATGGATTATAGAAGTTATCTCACAACCAGAACAACGGACTGCAGTAATGTCTACAATAACTGTCAATGCGATTTTGTTGTTCAAAATAGTTGTGAGAAAAGAGAAAAAATTCGCAGTTGCATTATATGCAACCTGCATTGTAATTTTTGTTATTTTTGCATTTTGCAACTATAAAAAGTGTAATAATAGCCACAAAACCCACAATCACATTTTTAAAATATGTACAAAGATAAAAAAAATCTTTATTTTTATTTTATTTTCATTTTAGAGAGATATTAATCAACTTTCTTGTCTTTTTTCTCTCAAAAATAGAACACTACTTGATGCCTTCTAATTAATTCCTTTAATGTGACAACAGGATGATACATTGACTAGTATAGATTCTTCTGTTGATATTGCTACAAAAGAGAACTTAGAGAAGTTAGGGCAAATTGGTGAAAGGTTGTTGAAAAAACCAGTATCCCAGGTCAATTTGGAAACAGGTCGTTTTGAACCAAAAGAAAATGGAGGAACCAATGAGGATGCACTTAGAAAGTAAGTAAAAAATATCATAATATATAATTAGATTATCACATCTATTAAATTTATATATTATATTAATTAATTTCTAATGAAATACGATTTAATACCTAATTAATTTTTGCAGATTTGCTAAAATATTGTCGCAAGAGAGGAGACTTCGAGAAATGAAATCACCACATATCAACAAGGCTCTATAGTTCTCTATTAGTGTTGTGCTTTTCTATTATTTGTGTTCTTTTATTCCTTTGATTATTTATCTGTTGTTTCAATAACGAGTTTATTCATTTTTTTTTTAGTTTTTCTTTTTCATTTTGGCTTCTGTAATTGTAGAAGATAGGATAAGAGATAGGAATTTGTTCATTTTTTAATTTGTAAGGGAATTTAATTTGTCTTTAAATAAAAGCATAATATTGAAGTTAACTCTGTCAGTCTTCTATAAAATGAATAAGTTTGATTGGACAAGTTCCTTTTTTTATTTTCCCTTCTTTTCTTTTTTTTCCTGATAAGAAAAAGGATTAAAAAAATCCATTATCTTAATAATGAACTATAATTAGTTAACTTGGCCCTTTTGAAAGAAACTTCTTATGAATTAAACGCAAATCCAATAATGTTTTTAACATTTAGAACTTTTAAGTTTGTTCTGAAAAATGGTCATATGATTTGTCATATGAGGAAATCCTAGATTGGATTTAGCTTTCTACGTTTGGCTAACCATCTTTCTTTAATAATAACTTTTGATTTTAATTCAAAATTCAATTTTAGACTTCATTTATATATATATATAGCAACAAGCAGTTATAGAAATTTGGAAGTCAAAATTTAGATGGATGAAGCTAAGTATTTACAATTGTTTCAAGTTGAGCGAGGAGAATCCAAAACTCTATTTTGAGAAGTTGTAATAATAGAAAATTTTGATCTTGAATACATATCACGTGTTATACTATTCTACAATGTTATAAGACTATTTATGTCGAAACTTTTCACCTTTTTCTATCAAAATCTATCCAGAAGAGTGGGAATTTAAAAAAAAATTATTTATATATAGTGCAAAATAACATACCAAAAGCCTATAAATTTGCAGCTTCTTGACTTCTTCCTAAATATAGCTACTCCTGCCGTCAAAGTCAACAAAATGGTCCCAAAGGCATTTCATCTAGGGATAGCAAGATGACCCAATTTTGCAATGCTTTCAAGGGATTTTCCGTATGGATTTCACCCTTGCCAAAATCTTAAAATTGGGACACTAATTCCTTATTTTGTCTTGTGGAGTCCCATCATATGAAATTTTTACATTTTTATTTTAGACATTAATATCCATACTTGCATAATATTTATTGTCATTTCAGTAATTTAATAATTTAAAAAAATTGATAATATATAAAAAATTCACTAGGGATGATAAAGCTACAAGGTAATATTATTTTGTTGATTATGTATCAATTTATTTTTTTAGTTTTAAATTATTTAAATCAATTACATTTAACCTTGGATTTATTATTATATCATTATATTGTTTATGTATGATTTCTAATATTTAAATTTATTTTTTATTTATTAATATTGAGATTATTTATAATTACATATAAATTTGCTATCCTTAATTTTTGAATTTATACTTTTTTCTCAATTTTTTATTTTTTATCATTCTTTTAAATATCATTAGACATCTATTGTTACGTAGGATATAGAAATAGGAAAAATTTTATCCTTAAAGATAATATATGGAGTAAGATAAATATTTTATTCCTGCAAATATGGGCGAGAAATAACTAATCCACTCCCACCCTGCTTGACCAAGTCACTATCTCTATTTCATTTTGTCTCGTGAGGCTAAATATATATATATGAAAATCCTATATCGGGTTAGTGATAAATCGGGCCTTCTACATTTTTTGAATTATCATGTTACATTGTTACCCTCGTTTAGAATTTATTAGATAATGGACTAACCAATCCATTACATTACAACAAAATTGATAATACATGTCAATGAATAGATATCGATTACTATTATTATCAACGTTTATTTTGATACAAATATTTTTTTTAAAATTAAATGAAAATCTAAGACATTGGACATTAATTGTAGCTGATATTTATAATAACACAGGTGATATTTTTAAAAATAATGAGAAGTTTACGACATTAATTTTAAAATTAATTAACATTTAGATTTAGACTCTTTCATAGTAATGAAAAAGTGTGAATAGTTTAGATATAATTTTCTATATAACCACCATTTAAAAGGCATTTGAAGCTTCATGATAGGAAAAATAAAAATTTCACATGTCAATTTTGGATTTAATTAACATATAAAGGTATATAAAGGTACGGTAACTGCCTATTTACTTTGAAAAATGATGCATAAGACATCAATCTTATATTAATAATTAATGTCCATTGTTTTTTGTAGTTCCTATAAACTTTGCTCACACACTTTTCTTATGTTTAGGTGGAATTTGAGTATAACTCACTTATTCTTGAAAATATTTAGAATTTTGTGGAAGCATCCTGTCTAAGACTCTAATGGCTTCTGCTAATAGAAGGCATTAGAATCCTGGATAAGATGCTTTCATGAAATTTGAATTTCTAAATTAGGAATAAGGGTGAGTGAGTTGTTCTCAAATTTCATTCGATACTTTAGAGTTGATAACAAACTTTAATGCTTGCAAAATTTTATGGGGCATTTCTTCTCATTGTCTATTTCAACATAATTCATAGATCATAGGTTCCAATCAAGAGAAACAAAACTGTCTTCAATATATGAGTATTTTCAACATTGATAAGGATTTCAAGACAATTAAAATGTAAATGTAGTTACATAGTGATTTAGCTATAAATGTGTATTGATAATTAATTGTCATTACTACAGAATAGCCATTATGATAGTTGATAGATGTCAATCAAAGGAAAAACTAACGTTTATGATGATGCAATGGAATTTTTAAAATTAATGAAATAAATAAGATGACAGTTAGTAAATACAACTGACATCCATATTGACATGATGAAATTTTTTAAATTCATGAAAAACACACAATGACAATTGACTTTATAACTAATGTTTATTTGGACATTTGAATTAGATTAAGAAGCTTAAGACATCGATTTTATACCTAACCAACATCAAAAGTGAATGTAAATTGCTAGTCTAAGAGCACTAATAGAACTTAAGATGTAGATTGTTTAATTAACCAACATTGAAATCGACGTAGCAGTAAGCTTGTTGTAGATATTATTCTGACTTAATATGTTTATTTTTCTTTAAGCTATCATTTCTTCAAGATATAGATTGTCAAATTAAAAATTAACGTGTAAATGTTTTTCCTACATAACTTTCATTTCATTCCCTTTTCGCATTACTTTTACTTTTTCAAATCCACTTCTTTGGCAATAATCTCCATTGTGGTCATTTCACTAACAATTTCCAAACCTCTACTACATTCCCAATTGCACTCAGAGTTAGCTTCATGCTCATTTTACTCATGACAAAGATTTCCATATCCATTTTTGTTGGGATCAAAAGCCAAACAAGCGTAGCAAAATTAATTGATCTCAGCCAAGGATCCATGTGAAATAATTAGATCATGATAAGGATTTGATTACCTTTTCTGAACACTTCAAAGGTTCGAATGCTGATCATCCTTTTTTACTTGCTTCCGCTTGAAGATTTCGAGGTATCCACATGAACCTACGAATCACCGGCAAACATCTCATGTGCACTGATTAGAATTCACCTTTTATTCTTTCTAGTACTAGCTACGCCCTTTAAGGGTTCAAAAGGACTATTAGGTTTTCCTATGTTCTTGGGATGTGTGAATCATCCGTATTATTACCTAACAAGCCTATTTAAATAGATGCACAAAAAATCCTAACTAATCATGCTTTGTTCCATATGTAATTATAAACTTATCATTGGGCTTTATAATTATAATATGGAATTCTCATATATTAGGCCCAAACAATTTGGTCCATCAATTTCAAATTCATTAGGTTCTAAGTGTGCAACCCTATAGGCTTTCATTACATTAGTAATGATTATAAATCACATTAATGATTATAAATAATAAGCGGCATCTAGTAACACATCATTGTTACCTAAGTAATGAGAAAGTCGATGATTCAACTGAATATTTACATGTGATCATCATTTATGTCCTTTTGTTATAAATATCTAGATTGAGCACGAGACATGGACCGTATCATTCTCTTATAGTCCAATTCAAAGGTTTCTTAATTCCTAAGTAAGTGGACTAAAGCAAATGTAATTGACATCTCATGTCAATTCATTTGAGCATAGCCATGCATTTTTCTTAACTTTATTTAATCAAGGGGCTTACAGATGTCACTCATGTTATATAGGAGGCATAAATTCTATCTTGATCACACCAATCCCTTTACATGATATGTGATATATCCAATAACTACTCTTGCATTCACTCAACTATAAGTGATATAGAGTAGTATCAAAATATGAAACTCACATGTAGGGGAACCTTGACGATCTCAAGTCAAAAGACCATATTAATCATGATCACTAAGAATCAATCATAACACTCATACAACAATCCATGTAGTGTTCTTAGAGTGGGTCGGTCTAGTATTCAAGTTCTCTAACTTGTACTTATGTGTAAGCTTAATATTTCATATAAGTCACCACACATGCTAATCTTAACATATCAAAGGAACCTAAATTATAATGATATATGACTAGGGACATTTAGAAATACAATTATTCTAAGATTATTATCATAATTAAATATATTATGCAGATAATATATGTATAAATATAATAATTAAATTTTTTATTAAAATAATATGATTCAAATTTACAATCATCCATATGATTGGTTTTAGAGCATATATACCAATAATTTTCTTGTCACATTTTCTTTATATTTTTTAATGTCAAAAGACTATTTGGCTATGTCTAGTTGGAATGTATATATATGTGTATAGAGATATTGTAATAGTGTCATTAATCATTAAATTATTAATTTAGGGTATAGTTGCTTTCAGAGACATATGATTATGGTCATACTTTATTTGGTGTTAATGTCTTTACAATTTTAACTTGCTACCTTTGCCATTAGATACTATTATATCCTTTTAGGGCATTAAATATGTAATATTAGGAATGATTCCTATTTGTCCCATGATTATTTATATTACTAAAGGAATCTGTAAAGCATCAGGGTGGATGTGATTCTAGTTCAATTGTATATTATGCAAGCTATATGTTTTGCCATGCCTACATTGTAGCATTTGTTATGAGAATAAAATGTATATCTAATACTTTGTTCATCCTTAAGTAATGTTAACCTCTAACTTTATTTATGTATCATTGTACATAATTAACATTATTTTTTTTTGGAAATATCCAAAATATGGATCTTTTTGAAAAGGTAGTTGCTCTAACTAAAAGGACTATAAGAGTTTCTATAATATTAGAAGCCATTGCTACTCTGCCAGCTAGGGATGAGAAGTTACCTATTCAATTCAATGCCAAGGGCCAAGTAGAATGAGACTATGGATCAACATATAATAGTCATATTAAATTAGCAACATGATCCACATTATCAATAGGTTATGCTCATTGGAAACATGCCCCTGAGATTGAAGGATAATATTTAGGCAAAGGTCTAGTGCATAAGAATGATTTAGAAAACTTTGTGTTACAAATATAAAGAACTTCATTTGCAAAATAATCATATATAACTCTTTTATGTATTTTTTTCTCTTGTATAGTGCCTTTAATATTCTTAACATCCAACACATGCGTAGCAAAGTCTATCACATATGGCAAAACCAATGGAGGGAATTTAAGGCAACATTGAGGCAAAACTATGCCACTTTTAAGATGGCTAAAAAATAAAAAAATTTACTTCAAAATTGGAACTTTGTTAACCAACAATCATGGGAAAGGTTCCTAAAACAAAAAGACGACAAGAAGTTCTAAGTAAAATATAGTTACCATTGTTGCATTACTACAAAATTTCAATTTTACATTCATGGATAAATGCTAGTCATAAGATAACCAAAGTCTATATAAACAAGGTGGAATTTTTAAAAATATTCGGATAAATAAGATTATTATTGTAAAAAAAAAGGCATCTTTTATTAAAGGGTGGCATTTTTTAAATTTGATGGAAACTTATGACAATTAACTTAATAATATGTCTTTTTTTATTAAGGTTAATGATGTGCATGTTGTAATGCATCAAAATTAGAATAAACTAGTGTGCTAAAAATATAATATTGTATAGTGGCATAATCAAGTCGTACCCCTTGTGATCCTTTAATTTTATCTTTCCTAAATGATCTCCTAGCAATATATATGCAAATTTTAAATTATTTATGTAGTAAAAACATGAAGAACTTAATGCAAACAGAATGCAATGCAATGAAAATAGAATGTATGCAGAAACAAAAACAAGAACAGAAAAAAAAATAGAATACAATAATGTGTGTATGCAAAACAGAATTAGAATTAGGGGGGTTGATTGCATGAATTAAATGATGTAATAAGCACAAAATTAAACACTCAAGATAGAAGTAAAATAGAAATAAAATAGATAAGAAATCAATGGAATCAAATAGTCGATTCAAGGAAATTGAGAGCCCTAAATTGGATTAATAACAAATCAATTAGAATTTGACTTCCTTTAATTAATTCTTCAACCTTGAATTATCAAAAATCCCTACAATAATTCATGAATTATTCACAAGACAATCGTTTAGGATTTGATCAATTAGGATTAGTTGAATTAAGCAATCGCTATAATCCCTAAACTAGATCGAAATTCATTTATAATTAAAATTCAGTTGATTTGAGAAATTTTCAACTTCTCATCTACTTTTGACCTCCAAACTCCGAAATGGGCTTGGATCAAAACATAAAAGTTGTAGATCTCTCTTTTAGCTTTCCAACAATATAAATTTTGTCTCAATCTGACATTCGGAGCTTAAGATATGACTAAAAAATAAAAACAGTATCAAAATCTAGCATTTGCTGAATAAATTCACAAATTTATAAAATCAATTCAAAATTATAAAACAAGGCCTATTTTGTAAAATTAAGCACATGGAATACCTAAGAGACATAAATTAGGGAAAAATAAAATAATAAATATTTTCTCATTAGTGAATATCTTTAAAAATAAAAGTGATATTAAGACATTAATTTTGTGTATAACTAATATCAAAAGTGAATGATAATTGTTATGTTTAAAAGGGTTAAAAAACTAAACATCAATCATTCAAAAAAATAACATTGAAATTGATTATTTTATGATATTTTTATAAATATCATCTTAACTTTATACATCTTTTTGCATTCAATCTAGTGTTGTTTATTTAAGATATCGATTGTTAATTAAGAAATCAATGTGTAATTATTTTTTCTACATAACTTTCATTTGGTCCTTTATTTCTCATCACTTTGGCTTTTTTAAACCCACTTTCCCAACATTGCCTCTACCATTGAAATTTTTCTAAAGAGTCCTCAACCTCTTCCTCATTCTTTACTGCACTTAGAGTTAGCTTTGTAGTTATTTTAGTCATCAGTAATTCTTTTAAGTATGTTTTTCTCTTACATTTTCATTGCATATATAAAATATTAAGAGATTAAATTTAGTTTTGTTTAATTAATATTATATGTATGTGCATGTGTATAGTGATATTATGACAACCTTGTTCATCATTACATTTAGGATTATAATATATTTTGTGTTTACTCATGCTTTTAGGGTTTAGTTGCCCTTAGGATACATGCTTATGGTCATGCTTTGTTTGGTGGTGACATCCTTATCATTTTTACTTGCTTTTCTTTTTATTACATGTTATTGTATCTTTTTTAAGGTATTGAATATAATATATATTACTCCATGATTCCAATTTGCTTCATGGTTATGTAGATTAGTGGAGTCTATAAAACATTATGACTAATGTGATCTTTTTTTAGTTGCTTATCATGCAAGCTATATGCTTTGCCATGTAATTTAGCATAGCATTTGTTGTGAGGGCCAATTTTATATTAGTTATTTTATATATTATTAAGTAATGTTAACCTATAAATTCTTTTACGCATCATTGTACATGATTGACACTCATGTTTTGGCAAAATCTAAAATATAGATCCTTTTGGAGAGAAAATTGCCTTTCTAAAAGAAACACAATAGGTCCTATAACTTTGAAGGTCATTACTATAGCGTGGTGTAAGGTTGAGAAATTAAATTTTAAGTTCAATGAGAAACGACAACTAAAAAGAGAAAAAGGATTAACATATACTATTTTTTTGGAATGGTCATACAATCTAAAGTATTAATAGATTACACTCATTGGAAGAAAGTCTTCATGGGATTAAAAGATAACATTTAGAATGAGGTCTTGGTATGTAAACTTAATTTAGATAACTTTATACATTAAATATAAATAATTGTATTTATAACATACTCATATATAATTTGATATTTCATGTGTTTTTTTTCTTCTTGTAGGGTCCCTTTCATATTGCAAACACTTCATAAATTCATAGGAAAGTACTATCCCATATGGCAATTGTGTGGAAGGACTTTAAGATAATGTTGAGATAAGAATACATTAATCCTAAGACTAGAAGAAAAAGAAAACTCAATAATGGAACTATAATGACCAAGAATCATAGGATAAGTTCTACGAACAAAACATAGATGAGTGTTTAAAGGTAAAATTTTTGCAATCTAGCATTTAGTTGATTTGAATGTCTTGTTTATATATCATTTATTTTTGTGAATTAATATATCATTCAGTTAATAGGAGTTAAGTAAGTCTAATCAGGAGAAGTAAAGGAAATATACATATCCACATAGGCTCTCCCAAGGAATTATAAGAAGCTAGAGAAGAAGTTGTTGGCTACAAGATGTGTTGAAGCTAAGGAAGGTTAGGATGCTAATATGGTATTTTCCATTTTTTATGCAGAGTTATGGAAGTGAGACAAAGTAAACAAGTAAGAGTAGTATATGATCCCCAAATAGTTAAGCCATTATGGAGAGGATTGTAAATGCCAAGATTTGTACCATAATGTGTTATTTGGTTTTAAAGCTTCCATTTCACTCATGTTAATTTTAATCATATATTATTTTTTAATTACTATAGGACACTCTTGCAGTAAGCCTTCTAGGGTGAGTCTAAGCCGATTGGGAAGAACAACATCTTGATTGTAACTTTGGGAACTAAAGAGTGTCTAGGTTGTATTCAATATATTAGACATAGTATTAGCCATAGGGAATAAGAGTGAGCATTGCTAAAGATATGGCATAAAAACTCAATTCAGACTAGAAGGCATGGTTATAGCAAAGGTAAAAGTAGCACTTATAAGAGTAGTAACTTATACAGCAGCAACAAGAGTTACTTTGCTCTCCCCAAGAGTAGATAGCTAGGTAGTGTATTACACATCAAAGTTATGCAACATCTATCTAGCCAAACCTTAGGTCACTTTCTCTTATGGATGAGCTAGCTCTTATAATAAGGGCCTAGCCAACGAAGTAAACTTTTAATTAGAAGGGGGTGCTATCCCTTTTATGACTAGCGAGGAGGACATGTTAACACTTATAGTGTTGGTCATGACAACAAGTTATTCTAAAGACTATACTTAAGTGAAATGTCTCCTTTAATCCTCAAACATTTTTCATATATGTACATTCATGAATTATATTTTGTATAATAAAGCTTCATATTACATAAAGTAGAACTTAATGCACTCTAATATTGGCCAGATCACTTTTATGAAAGGTTATGGATAGGTAAATTTTGGTAGGTTGTGAACTACACCATCAACCATTATTGAATAATCAAGTTATAGTGATAGTTAGCAAGCTCTTAGTCCATAATGTTGAGATACTTATGCTAAATAATGAAGTTTAGATAATGAATAAAGCCTATAAGACTTTTATCACGTGGTTAATAGCCCTTATTTAATTCCTAGTAGAGGTATCATATTATATCCTTCTATCATTAACTTTTTTATATATTTTGAAATTATTTCAATATTGTTGTGTATGACTAATAATCATTGTTATTTGTGTTTTAGCAATCTCCAAATCATGCTCAAAAGGTACTATAAGCATGCCTTAACAGCTTGAGACAATAAGGCACAAGTCTTGCTTTGGATTAGGGAAGGAATGGTGGGATTAAAAATTTTAATTTTCATTAACAATGCTTCCATCCAGCAACTATTAAGGTATGTAGGTTGCATCTAACATTAGATCATATAAGTTTATGATGTATTCTTTGACCAAACATATTAATTAAAATACTATCTAAATATAAGTTTAGCTCAAATTAATCCTTTTACAAGCATTACTATGACATTTTACCATCAATGAATGCTACATATGGATTCTTAAATCCATATTAGCTCAATAAGGAGTCTGTATTGATCCATAAATTAAGGTAAGAGTACATTATCAAAGCTTTACCCTAAGAGCTTAAAAAAACTTGCCACTTCATGCTATACCATAAGGGGTAAGTCTCACTTATTGTAACACCTTAACTTTTAAATAGTATTAAATGTAAGTTTTATTTAAACCAAGTGAGATTTCTAAAAGGTTTTTTAAAAAGATCAAAACTAACCCATAAAGGAAATACTACATAAAGTACAGTTCAATAGTCATATATATATGTTAGTTTAAGGGTTAAATCAGTATAATCATCCTTAGGCAATGATATCACCCTCAACATGTTCATATAAGTTTTTTAAAAGTTGGCCATATCTATTTAGGTCATTTAAAAGTGTAACACTGGATAAAATTTTAGTAGTTAAAACTTAACAAAGGTAAATCAAATAATATCTAATAGTGAGTAATCTATAGAAATACCCATTAATATTAGCAAAAGTATTTATTAAAATTAATAGATAAAAGAATTTATTAGGAATTATCTCAAAAAAATTCAATAAAAATAGGAGCATTTAAAATCTAAGGTTGACAAAATTTTGAAGTAGCCTTATGGTTGTACTTAAGAGCATCCTATGAAACCCTTAATATGGCAAAAATGAAGATTCGAGCACTATACGAAGGGCATACATAGTTACAATGAGATGAAGGACAATATGACAAGTTCTAAATGTATTAACCGAAAGATTAGTAAAAACCCTAAACCTAAGTCCTAATAGTAATGACTAGTGATTAGTTATTGATTAATTGTAATCAGAAAGTTATTTTTAAGTCTCTTTTTAAGTTAATCAAGTTGTGACATATGTGATTATGACAAAAAGTGATTTAAGCCATGACAACAATAAAAGACTATGAATAGGACATGGATTATGAACAGTAAAATGAAAACTATGTGCAACTTTCTTTGTGGAAATCATGTGCTATAGTTCCTTAATGCACTTCCTTGTTCTATAAATAGCTAAGTTAAACTTCCTTTGTTGCACATAAAACATAACACATAGCCATAAAGAGAATTTTGGTGAGAAAAATGAGTTTTTGGTGAGATTTTGCAATTTCTTTAGGTATTCTTCAAAGTTAGTGTCAAAAAGAAGCTTTCATTGTCTTCCTAGTGAAGTTATAAGTCCTTAAAATTTTCATACGGTTCTTTTATTTCATGATTCTTGTTAAGAATTCATTATTAATTTCATGTTATTTTCATAATATGCTTTGAATGCTAGGCAGATGAATATAAGGATCACAAGTTGATTTTGAATGAATAGAGACGTACTCTTTTTCTTCTTGGTTATCTTTCTAGAAGATATTTATATATAAGATGTGTATATGATTTTTGTGGTTTGTTTGAAGCCATGAATTTCATGATGGATTAGTGGTAAAAATGTTTTCTCAAAAACTGAAGAAAGGACTTTAAAGTAAATGATTTTATATCAACCATGAAAAGTATCATGACTTTCCTTGTTTTTAAAAGAGAAAAGTTCTAATTTTTATGCTAAAATGTAGTAAACCCTAAATCATCCCTTATTAAGGATGATTTAGTGTCTTTACATCAAGATTTTCAAGCAAAAATCATCATGGAACAAGCTTGGGAAGCTCACAACCATGCTATTATTTTGGTAAGAAAAACTTGAAGCATCAAGTTTAATTTGTTTCGAAAATGTTTATAAAAAATTTTGTCAAAGTTTTATGGCAAAAATATGTTATAAATTGGGTTTAGAAATTTGAAGATTTATGATTAAAAACTATTTTCAAAACTAGTATTTATAAGTAGAAAATAGTTCCTTTCAAACTAATTTCTCTAGGATAATATTTTAGTTATTCATGCAACATGTTTTGGGAAGCTTGTGCAAAGCGTTTTATGCATGAAAATAGTTTAAGAATAATATCTTATGACTTATTATTATTCTACACATTTACATAAATTTTTATTGAATTTTGGTATTTAAAATGATATTTTCAATCTAAAAGTATCTTTTTTCTGATGTATTTTGATAATAAGATAAAAGGAAATTATGTATAACTTATTTTGGGTAAGGAAAAATCTTAATAATGTTATTAAATGTATAAATATAAATTTTGGATATTTTGATTAAATTTGAATAAGATTTGATTTTTTATGGAATTTATAAATACAAGGGTAATTATTAGAATGCATACTAGAATTGTGACCATTTTCTTTTCTTTTTTTTTAAATATTAATGTTTAGTGGAATGGGCTAGATTTTTACTACTAGGAAGTATGCCAAATTTCTTAAATAAATCAAGACAAATAGTTTTCTTAAGTACTAAAGCACTACACAAAAGTGTTGGACTAAAACTGCTTAGAAAACAAAAGTTATAGAACTCAAGAAAAGCTAAATTATGCACCATATGGTTCTATTAGTGAAACCATGGATAATATGTTAATCTCACACTAATATTTGTATAAATAATGTGTTGATAATAGCTTGAATGCATACTTGATGTTTGCTAAGAATTCTATGGAAAATAAAGATATTGCCCTAATGATTTCATAATGAAACCATAAGCATGTTGGAAAGGTTAGTGCATGAAAATTCCATCTAAGTTATTTTATAATTTATATATACACTAATGAGTTTATGTGAAAATAATACTTATGAATAAAGCTTATGGGAATGTCTTTTCGACAATGAGCTATTGAATTTAGCGTCAGAATGGAAGCATAAAAAATTATTATGATCACTAGTTATGTGACAAGATAATTGTAAACTCTTTGCTACTAGATTCTTCTTCATATTATGATATGGCTTCAGATGACATTTTGATCTTATCCTATGTTAAGGCCTAGCTAGAGCCTGATATGAAATTGGCCTCATGTCATATACGATAATGTGGCTTTATGCTAAATATTGGCTTTTATACTGTACATGACATTTTGCTTTGAATGTTATATGTAACATTTGACATGATTCTATGATTGGAAACCTTATGGAAGGATTTACGTTTGGCCTAATGCCTTAATTTATGAGTTATATGGAAGGAGATGTGAGATAAGATTAGCTCTGAAGGGATAAGGTTGGGATACACGTGGGATAAGGCTGATTGGGAGTAACAAAGAAAAACTTTTATGCTTCCATGCCATTTTTTACTAGACATCTTAAATGCTATATTTTGAATAATTATTTTGTCTACTTTTCATAAAAAATGTTTTGATATATATCTTGTATATGAATTTTTTTGAATTAAAATTGATTAAAATATTTGTATAGTAGTAGCTTCACTAAGTAATTATATTACTCTCTCCATCTATGGATATATTTTTTGCAAATACTATTCTCGATGGCCCTTAACATGATTATCGACACATGATAGCAAATGTAATGCGCACCATTTGGCATGTATAGGCAAGAGTTCCACTTCACATTAATAATTCATGAGGATGGCAGTATGTCACAACAATCTAAGATAAGGGTAGCATGGGTTCATCTCTAAGAGTTAGACCCTATTTAGAATTTTTTTTAGAGTAGCATTCAAAAGAAGAAGGCTATTAAATGGCTCTATTAAAGCCACCACCTAATGATCCCATTATGGCTAAGGGAATTATAAATATTCCATTTGACAACTAGCTTCTTAATCTACTATTATAGATCTAGATCTACCTATTACATTAGTTGTTTTGCTAGTATCTCTAGCTCTACTACCTTTCATGCCATTACTAACTATGGTATTGCCTTCATTACACATACCACCAAGACCCTTGGTTCCGATTCTACCTTCCAATAGCCTTAATGACATGTTCAATATAAACTTGCATTATAATATCTATATTAAATGCTAGTCAGTTTGATTGTTGTTAGCCAATTTTGTTTTGTTGAAATTTTTATATATTTTAACTAACCTAAGACATATAAAAACAATAAGATAACAATGTGTAAGGTAAAAACCTGTGACTTTTGTATAACAAAAAATTATATGCTAAATTATAATAGTGAAATATGATAAATCACTGCATGATTTATTCTATTTACTTAACAAATATTCTTTTTAATGGATTATTTAGGAAACAGTACAAATAAAGTTTTTTGCTACAAAAGTAAAATTATTTTAATTAGTAATAGAGAGATTGATTCTAAAAATACATGGTTTATCATAAAAGATACTTCTATGTAGTTTTCAAAAAAAGAAATACAATCTCTAATTTAGATGTTACTTTTACAAGTGTTTTTAAAAAGAGGATTTGATCCTTTGATTTCATTGTGTTTCATTGCCTAGTCCTATTTTATTATATTGTTTCTTGATTTGGACCTAATTCATCTAAAGAATTAGGAAACTTGTTTTCATTACTATTTTTCTAACTTTAGTCTATTAATAACTCTTTTATAGAAATTATTGATTTGAGAACTTGCTAGAAGTAAAGCAATTATTTTCTAATTTGAAATTTTTTTTTGAAATCACTTCATTAAAATTAAGTTTCAACTATTTTCTAGCCAAAATAGTAAACTACTAAATATTTCTGATGTTTTATGATATAAGAAAAACACCTTAGTGAAATTTCAACCTTATGTTTCTATGTCATGCACACTTTTATAAAAAAAAGTTGATTAAAGAAATTAATTGGTTTTAGAAAGGCTTATAAAGATATTCAATTAAGACCTTTATACTAGTTATGATGGTCTAAAAGTTAGGTTATGATAAAGGTTGTATTAGAGCATGGTTTAGGTAATTACATAATGGTTGGAATATGGTTAGAGGAAAATTATGAAATGATGGAACCAAGGAAAATTTAATAATCTAGGACTAGGAGTAACAAGTGAAACTCCAAATAAAGATAGCCGAATATATGCTATACTACATGCTATCAATGATTTTAAAGGTTCCATCTGGGATGTCAAGTATCTTTTACTTTTGAACAAATGATTTTTTAATTCCAAAATACAAGTTATTTTATAAGTTATGGTGAGAACTAAAGCACACCAAGTATAATCAAACAATGAAAAGTTTGCAAAATCTCATAGTAGTGGAAGTAAGGTTCAAGCGCCGATTTAGCTAGATGTTTTATAACAAACCTTATAAAAGGTGCTTGATCAAGGTAACTAAACCAAAGGTAAGTAGGCTAATGGATAGCTTTCTCCTCTAGCACCTCACTAAGATAGGTTATAGTTGATCCATGAATTTATGAAGTTGAAACCTAAGCTATAATGGTATTGATCCATCTATTAATTCCTACCAGTTTCTGGAGTGAATAGAAAGAATTTGTAAGCTGCTAGATTGTAATGAAACCACTTATGGTGGAGTTAATAGGTGCTAGCTAGAAGACATAACATATTAGTGGTATAACTAGAACATTAAACTAAAACTAGGAGGTGATAATCCTACTATTTGGAAACAATTCTAATAAGAATTAAAGGATCATTTTTTACCCTAAAGCTTAAGAGATCCTAAAGCTCATGATTTTAAACAATTAGTTCATAGTTCAAGGGTCAATGACTATAGCATAATATGATGCTCAATTTACTTAGCTTTCATAGTTTGTTAGGTCTCTTAATTTACTTAACTTCTATGGTTTTGAATGGGCTTTATAACTACAATTATGACCACATCAATGTTGCTAATGACACGACCTATAAACAAGTATTAAATTTAGCCATTAAAGTAGAGGTACACTCTAAGGAGAGATATGACCAAGAAGCAAGCTCTAATAAGAAAAAGCCAAGGTTCGATGCTGGAGAAAGTAATAGAAAGCCATGTAAAAGCATGTAAAGTGCACCAATAAGAGTGCAAAAGTAGTTTCACAAGTAAAAGACTCGTCTAAGTACAAGGGCTACATCTAGATCAATGAACCTACACAGAAGAACATATTCAATGCCAAATCCACCCTAATGGACCTCTTTTTTGCAATTAATGCAACATGAATCATATTGGACCTCATGGATCTTACTTTAAATGCAAATGAATAAAACATAGAGCATAACAATGCGTGATGAATTAGTATAAGAGTAACATCGCTCTTAACACTTAAGTCTTACAAGTATCTACTTCAATGAGATGACTAATAGCACTGAGAAATAAAGCAAGAAGAGGAAGGAAAGAAGTAGCACAAACTTAAGCTTAAGTATTTGTCATGATAATGCAAGAGGTCCAAGCCTTAGATGTTATCATGTCAAGTACTTTAGTTATAAAAAATCTTTACTTAAGAGTTCTATTTAATTTTAAAGCTACCTATTCTTTCTTATCTTATAATTTTGCAAGTAAAACATAAAAAATTAAGGAAGAGTTAGATGGTCTTATAATAGTCACTACTTTGATAAGAAAAACTATAATAACAACACATGATGTTAAAGATTGTGAAATTGACTTTAATGGATATCTATCTAAGATAAATGTAGTAATGTTAGATAAGGTAGATTATGACATAATCTTATAAATAGATTGGTTATCCAAGTATCATGCATGTGGATTACTATTATAATATGATGAAGTATTAGCCATAAGGAGGAGTAGTATGAATATTCTAAGGAGAAAAGCAAATGGAAATTCCTACTTTTATCTTTTAAATGAAAGTAAAAGGGCTAGTTAAAAAAAGATGTGTGGTATGGGTCATAATAGTCAATAAATTTAAAGTAGAAAGGCCAAAAGAGGACAAAGTCCTAGTGGTGGATGAATTCCAAGATGTATTCCTAAACAAATTACTAAGTTACTATTGGAATAAGAGTTTGAATTTACAATCAAATTAATTCTTAGAACTAACTTGATTTTAATTATTTTGTATCAAATAGCACCAACTAAACTAAAAGATTTGAAGGAACAATTGCAAAATCTAACAAACAAAGGCTTTATATGGCTAAGTACTTCCCCTTGGTGTGCACCAATGCTATCTGTTAAGAAGAAAGATGGATTGTTAAGACTATGTATGGATTATTGGTATTAAACAAAGTAACCATTAAAAACCAATATCCTTTACCTCAAATAGATTATTTGTTCGATCAACTTCAAGGAGATTAATGTTTTTCCAAGATTGATTTATGATATGGATATCTTCAACTAAGGATATAGGAAGAATATATTTTAATATGGATATCTCTATCAATGGAAAGTAATTAAAATGACTTAAAAAATGAAAAGCAAGTTAAAAAACACACTTTTTTAAATTTTAAATTTTTTTATTTTTTTCAACTTTGAAAACTTTAAAGGAAGACACAAAATACAAAATAAGTCCTAGAAGTCCTCTCCACATTTAAATTTTATATTGTCCTCAATGTAAAGCATATCAAAATTAGGAAAGATAAAGGATAAGTAAAATAAAAGAGAAGGGAAAGAAAAAGTAAATTTGAAAAGCTGGGGTTACCTCCCAAGAGGTGTCTTTATTTAATGCTTTTAGCTTGAGATGGCTATAATATCTTTGAATAAGAAATTTTGATATTTATTAAAGCCAATCAAAATTAAAAATTACTATTTTGATAAATTTCATTTCCATCTTTCTATTTTTTTTTCTTCTACTATCATTACATAGAAAGCTTATATAATTTTGTAGAATTGAATTCATTTTGAGAATTTCTATTCTAGACCATCCCATATATAGGACTGACCTAGAAAAGGTAAATGAAATACAAAACAAGTAAAGGATCTCATCTCAAAAGGATAAATAAGGGAAAACATGAGCCTACATGTGGTACTAGCCCTGTTAGTACCCAAGAAAGATAGATCTTGGAGAATATATATTGATTGCTAGTTAATCAACAAAATTATGATAAAGTATAGACATCCTATTACTAAACTTATTGGTATGTTGGCCTACCCTTAAGAGTGCAAGTAAAGTGAAAAGATTCCATAGGTTAGCTAGCTTTTATAGAAGGCTTGTGAGGGACTTTAGTACTATAAATAGCCCTTCAAATGAATTAATTAAAAAGAATGTTAAGTTTCATCAAGGAGAACAACAAAAAAGTGCATTTAATTTGTTAAAAGATAGATTAAGTTTGGCCCCTTTACTTGTTCTTTTGAATTTTATTAAAATATTTGAAATTAAATGGAATGCCTTAGGCATAGATATTGGGCATATTTTAATGTAGAAAAAGGAGCTTATTGCTTACTTGAGCAAGAAGCTAAGTGGATTGGCTTTTAACTATCTTACTTATGATAAAAGTTTTATACATTAGTTCATGCTTTGGAAACTGGGTAGCATTACTTGGGGGCAAGTTCATGATTCACATGGATCATAAGTATTTAAAACACTTGAAAAGCTAAAGAAAGCTAAATAAGAGCTATGCAAGGTAGATTGAATTTATCAAAACATTCGTATTATGATACAATACAAGTAAGGTAAAAATAATATAATTGCTAATGCATTATCATAAAGGTATCTTTTTATCTTTGCTTTTCAATCAATATTGTTAGGTTTTGAATATATTAAAGATTTGTATAGGAATGATCTTGATTTTGCCACAATTTTTTATGCATATGAAAAGAAATTCCGTGAGAAATTTTACATGTATAATGGTTTCTTGTTTAGGGAGAATAAATTGTACGTGCCTAGAAAATCTATTAAGGAATTGCTTATGAGAAATGCCTATAAGGGAGGTCTTATAAGGCATTTTGGGATTAAGAAACCTTTATACATATTGAATGACCATTTTTTTAGCCTAGCATATATCATAATATAGAAAAGTGTTATGCTCACTATGTTACATGTAAAGAGGCTAAATGTTGAGTTTTACACCATGGTCTTTAAACTCCATTTCCTATTTTTAATGAACCTTGAACTAACTTTTTTATTGATTTTATGCTAGGTTTACCAAGGACAAAGAATGAAAAAGATTTTGTATTTATTGTTGTTGATAAGTTTTCAAAGATAACCCATTTTATACCTTGTCACAAGATAAATGATACAATAAACATAGCAAACCTTTTCTTCAAGGAAGTTATGAGATTACACAGAGTGCCAAGGAGTATTGTATTAATAAAGATACTAAGTTCTTAAGTTACTTTTGAACAAACTAAGGTAGTGAATAGAATAATAGATACTTTATTGCATTCCTTAATTTAAAAGAACTTGAAGAGTTAAGAGGCATACTTACCTTATGTTGAGTTTACATACAATAGAAGTGTTTACTATGCCATTAACCTTTCCCTTTTTAAAATTGTTTATAACTTTAATCTTTTAACTCCTTTGGTTTTAATGCCTTTACTTATAGATAAGAGGACACCTTTAAATGAGAAGAGGAAACTGGATGTAATTCATAAGTTGCATGAGCAAATTAATTTGAACACTAAGAAAAAAAATGGAACAATATCCCTAGTAAACTAATAAAAGGTAGAAAAAAGTTATCTTTAAGTCAAATGATTAGGTATGAATCTATATGAGGAAGGAAAGATTCCTGATTCAAGGGGAAAACAAATTGTATCTAAGAGATGGTCCTTTTCCAAGTGATTGAGAGAGTCAATGACAATACATATGGATTGGAATTACTTGGTAAGTATAATGTTAGTGCTACTTTTAATATCACTGATCTTTCTCTTTTAAAGTAAAATTTGAAGATTTAAGAATGAATCTTTCCAAAGAAAGGGAAAATAATATGAATTGAAGTCATGAGAAGAGCATTCATCAATTCTAGAGGGTCTAATGATAAGATCCAAGGCTAGGAAGTATAAGGAAAGACTACAAGGGTTATTAGACAAGGCTTAGATACAAGAGGAAGAAAGCTTCACTACAATATTTTTAGCCTATAGCAATGGCTAAAAACTATTGCCTATAATATAAGCAACAGTTTTTGGTCATTGTCATAGCTTGCATTACCTATTCTTCGAGCAATAGTTTCTTGAATATTTAGTAATGATTTTTAACCATTGCTTATTTTACTTTACATAATAGTTCCTAGCTGTTGCATGAATTAAAGGCAATTCTTGTGAGATATTGTAATTACATTTGAAAACCAATGTCTATAATTGAATCAACAATGGCTTTGGATTGTTGCCTAAAACATACATAATAAGCAACGATTTCTAATCATTGCCTATAGGAAATGGTTTCTGATTGTTGCCAATATTAGTATAAGCAATGGTTTTTTACTATTGCTTAAAATAAAAATAAGCAATGCTTGTTCACTATTGCTTATAAGAATAAGCAATGATTTTTTACTGTAGCGGTTTTTGATTGTTGCTTAAGGAAAATCAACAATGAGTTTTAACTATTGCATATATTAGAATAAGCAACAGTTCTTGATTGTTGCCAAAGTTTTTAATGACAATGGTCACTAATCATTGCCTATTTCATACAAAAAATGTTCTACAATAAATAACAATTTGAAAACCATTACCTATTGGTAAATAACATATCTTTCTAGCTAATAATTAAATTTTTTTGTTTTTGCTATATTTTTTTCTTATGTTTATTTTCTAAGAACATATAAATAACTAATGTAGTGTACACATTAAAAATCAAATGTGAAGCATGTGAAAATCAAACATCAATTTCATTAAAAATTAACTAAATGTGCACATTTTTCCCATTAATTTTACTGAAAGCATCCAAGTTAATAAATAATATTCAAAACATAACCCTCAATGGCATAAGGATACATCCTAATAAAAGGTCAACATAGTGTAATATTTATTACAAAAGATGTTTCAATATACTTCAAGTTATGCATTGTCTTCATCATCTATATTTAGCAAATCATTATCCAATAGTCTATCATTATCATATTCACTAGTATAATTTTCCTACGTGGCGTTAAAGAATTACAATTAGGAAAAATTATTGTTAATGTATATTATAATTGCAAAATATAAGATACTAAATTATAATCACAAGTACTATAGTAATAAAGTAACTTCATTCAAATGTCATTTAACAAATAATATGTTAGAAGATTATTTTATAGGGACTTCTTGTCTAGCATATCTTCAAGGAAATTATAAAGACACCTTTACAAGTTACAAAATAAAAATAATTTACAAGAATCAACAACTAAAAATACCTTTCTTAGTCCTATCTCTCCTCATAAGAAAATGAGAAAATAATTTCTAAAATACTCAAATAATATACAAATCATGACCTATTTCATTACTAGTGTCCTTTACAACAATTTATATTTTACCATTGAAAATCTTCAAACTAAGTAAAGTAACATTAAAAATCATTGCAAGAGATAATAGATTATGACAAACTAATTTATCATCCAATACCATACGAGACCATATATGATAGCTTGTCTAGACAAGAAAAAAGCTTTTACAAACAAATCATTTAACTTTATGACTTATTTATTAAATAACACAAAGGTGAACTTAATGAGTAATATAAACATGATTTCCCATGAAATAAATAGTCTCATACAAATAAGAAAAAAGCATTTACAAAAGAATCATTTAACTTTATGACTTACTTATTGAATAATATAGAGATTATCTTAATGAGTAATACAAACATAACTTCCCATGAAATAAATAGTCTCTTACCTTGGTATTTTCACTTTGTATTCCCTCTCTACAATAGACAACACAAAATTAAAGCGAATGATTAGTTAAGGCATTTTGATCAATAGTAAACAAAGATGACTTAAACATGACATTCAACTTAAGACACCAATATGAAAATGTATAAGATGCAAATAGTAAGATAAATTTCACTGCTTGGCAACTAAACATAATTACATTTACTTGAAGAGCACAACATAAACAAACAAAATATAAATCTAATTAAACATAGAAGATAACCTTGCCTACTATGCCCTAAATAATGTGAGAAGATTTAGTTTGATAAATGAACCCAAACTAATTTTAATTGCTACAATTCCAATCCTATACTATAACGTTAAAAGTGTAATGATAACTTAAATTTACTTAAATCATTGTTAGATATAATAAAATGGTTTATAAATTCAATACCTTTTCTTTGTTTAGAACATATGTTAATTGTAAAGAGGGTGAATGAACTTGTGCAGTAGAATTTCTTCCACTACTTGCATCACTTGGAGATGGTCTTGATTAAGTTACCTTTGCCTCAACAATCATTTTAATATTTTTTTTATAACAATGCATTGATAGTAGTTATTAAACCATCAAAATATGCTTTCATTTCTTGAACTTCACCTTTTAAAAAGTTCACTTTCTTATCATGCTTTCACTTAAGATTGATTATTTCTTTTTCCTTTTTCAAAGTAGTACGAGTTATAGTTCTCTCATAACAATGTACTCTTCCTAACTTTCCTTTACTAAACACAACTTGAAAAGTATTTTTGCTAGTTTCCTTAGAATTATGAGTTAAATTTCGAAGTTGTGCCTATTAAAAAATTAAAGGAATTAAATATAGATAGAGTACAAAAATAAAAACATAATGAAGAATATACTGTGAAAAAGTCATTGACAATTGTATTTTAAGTTTTTGAGTTAATTTGTTTTCTTTTATTACCTTGGCACATTTCAATGAGCAAGTCAATTTGTGTGGGCTGCTCATTATTCTTGTTCTTTTCACACTACATCACATAGTGCAAGAAATTAATAATTTATATAATAATGAATATTCTTTTTAAAACTAGTATATAATATACCAATTTTTGACATATTCTAGCAAAATATATAGGTCCTATTCGATGCCTTCACTATTGTTAAGCTATATTTTGAGCATTAGTTTGACTAATTTTCTACAATACAAAAGGAAATAGTCACAACTAACTTTCAAAAATAAATTCACAATGTTTAGTAATCGATTGAAAATTGTATCAAGTTTTTAAGTCACTTGGATTAAAGTACAACTCTAATATTTAATCAATTTTTTAAAATGCAATTTTGGATTTTTTATGAGACAATGCTTTAACATTTCAATGATAGTATGACACTTATCAATAGTGGTATTTATATCTTTGTAGGAAAATTATTTTTTTAATGGTCCATAGCTCAAGGAACAAAGTCAATAGGATGCCAAATCCTCTTACACATAGGTTACAAAAAATCAAATCAATAATATAAAGAACTAACCTAAGGGACAAAATTATGTAATCCACTTTTCTAGGAAGATAAAGATGATTTTCCTATTAGGGATATAAAAAAGTCAACATGAATTCTATTTTCACTAACTACAATATTGGTGAAAAAAGTTGAGCTGGACATTATTACTTCTTTGTTAAATAAGTTAATAGATGACCTTTTCTAATTGTTTTTCTCTTTTGGGATTTATAGGTAAAAAGTAACTTATATTGATTAAAATATGTAGTAAATCTAGTAAATTTTTACCATAAAAGCCAAAACTATAGGAAAGCATTGAAACAAGGAGTGCAAAGCATTGAGTTGAAGTAAACACTTTCTAGAGCTAAGGAGGTCATCATAGCATTGCCAATTAGCATAACAGTGATTGTAGTATGCTGTTTGTTACATTTCCTACATAATAACAAGGACTAGGTGTTAGTGTGTGTGTCCTAGGAGTTAATCATAAAATGATTGAAATAACACACAATGTATTATATTTTATTTTAGGCAATGCAATTATTATATTTTATTTTATTTTTGCATAATTTATAACTTAATATAATAATTATCCTTAAAATAATTTTACTATTCTTAAAATGTTTCCAATCGAGTATTGCTACAAAAGGGATAGCAATAATTGTAATATCCTAAGTTCCAATTTAAAATTTTATAAATTTTGACATTTATAGATAATTATTTAATTATTTATTAATATTAATTTTAAATTTACTTTCTATATTAAATATTTTAAAATATTGTAATGATACTTATGCCAATTATTGATTTGAAATTTGATTGAAATAATTTTATAAGAAAATTTTTCATATGTTAAGAGGCAATTTTTATTGCATAGATTTATGAAATGATTTGTGTGTATTTGATATTTTATTTTTGTTAATTGAAGGAGTTTGAAATTAATTTATTTTTAAATAATTATTATTAAATTGAGGTTAATTTAAATATTTTGAGAATTTTTTCATATATTTATGAGTATAAACTTTTATAAATTAATTGTTTGCATTTGATAAGTTTATTTTAAAAATTAAGATAGACAAAAAATAAATAAATAAAATAAAATAAGAATATAAAGAATTAGGATTAATCTTTACAAAATAATTGTTTAAGATTTAAAGAAAGATGAGCTAGAATTATACAATCAAAGCTCACAACTCATTATTTTAGAATCTCTCCCTCCCTCCATCGCACACATATGCGGACATCTCTTTCATGGCTAAAGTACCAATTTACTACTGTTTCAGAAATAAATTTTTGTTTTACTATTTTTTCAAAATATTTTACTAAAATACGTACAGTACCGGAGAGGCGCTAAAGCAGATGGCACCTCCGACAGCACAGGTGCCAAGTTGATTAGCGCTCTCAGTCTAAGTGGGGCACCATTCAAAATGGCGCCTTTGGCAGTGAAGGCGCCATCTCCTTTAGCGCTTTCAGCCAGTAGGAAAATGAAAATATTTTAATGTATTATATATAAGATTTAAGGTTTAAAAATAAATTAATTTTGATTGTGACTATTGAATAAAATTAAATATAATTTAAGGCATATGTTATATGTAAAGTAATAAAATAATATTTAGACTTGTTATATGTTTATTAAAAATAAAATAATTATAAAAATTGTTAATTTGTTAAAAATACATATAAGTTAATTTGATGTAGGAAAAGAAGATTTTGTATATATTTAATTTTTTGAAAAAATTAAAATTTGATTAAAAATTAAATTAAGTAAAATGTTGAAGATCTAAAATTTAAATGGAATGCATATAAATATATTTAATATTTTTAGGGTTTACGGTGATCGTTAAAAAAATATGATTAAACTATAATGTTTAAAATTATGAGTAAATAAATATTAAAAAATAAAATGCAATGAGTTGTGGAGCATGAATTAATTCTTATCATTAGAAAAAAGTCAACTTAAATACTTGAGAAAAAATTGAAATGAATATATGTTAATAATTTAAAATAATAAAAGTTATGAAAATAAAATATGGAATGAGAGAATAAAATTTTAGGTAGAAAGAAGTTATTGAAAAAAATTACATGTATTTGATACGTTATATAAGAATTCAATTGATTGTGTATTTGTGAGAAGATTTTATAATTTTGCTCTGATGTATGTACGTAAAAAGATAAATATATTGTAATAATTACAACCATCCTAAAATTTGATGTTTTATAATAAATTTTTAAGATAAACGTGTCTAAATATATAATAAATATGAAAAGAGAAGCTAATGTTTACGTAAATAGTGTCCAATCCCACATCCAAGATTAGTAATATGGCGGCTATATCTGCTAACCCTTTGTGCAGGCTCGGGAGTCACATCTCCAATGTTTGTGGCTCCCCTACCTCTAGCTCTGCCTCTATCTTTGGTTCTGTCTCTACCTCTACCTCTACCTCTACCTTTATTTGCGAGTACTAAGTCATTCATAATCATGCCACCAAGTGATGTCCCTTGATCCTAAGTGTGTAAATCAAACCCATGAGGATATGGCTAGGAAGGACCAGCATCACTGGAAGGAAAGACATGGAATGAAGATGAAACTCCTGGTATAGGAGAAAATGACTGAAATGAGGATGGAACACCTAGAGTAAACTGGAATATTTAGGATGATGAAGGAGTATATAGTGTAGTTGGGAACATGCTGGAGGATGAAGAAACATCTGATGCAGTAGGGTACACGTGAGATGAGACGGTCATATCTGATATCATCATGAAGGTATCATGAGTAGAAGATGATGGACTCTGATGTACCTGGGCAGTGGAGGGAACATCGGGCTGTGATGTAGGTCGTGGACCAGTGCGACGACGTCGACGTGTACGAGACTGATCATAGTCACCCTCCATAGGGTCAGGGATATGATGGGCAGGAGGAGCTGGCTCTACATGTGTACTAATAATCACATTATCAACCTCGTGAAGTGTATGAATGATGGAGTCAGTCGTTGATCTAAGAGCATCGAAGTTGAACCTAGACTGTCCCTCAGGTGTAGTAAAATTATGCAGTGCAGATACCTTATCAATCTGTACAGGTTTTCGACACTAAAGTTAGTAACAATACTAATGCATAAGAATATAATTAGACACAAATAACTAGCATGCAGAATTACCACAAGGTCTAGTGCTCCACCAACTGGTGTAATAAATTGCCTAGTAACCCATCTGTACCATGACATATACTCAAATCATAGGCCTAGGACCAATAGTGCGGACGGCTTGCCGATAACACATAAGTCTCGACGGATATCCCATATGCAATGTACAGCTGATGTCGGATGTGTCACTCCTCATCATGCCGACCGGATAAGTGAAGGCAATGGACCTTCACCACTTGCTTTGGTAGCTCAAGAATGGGCTAGCAAAGGCCGAACTGCCACAAAATCCTATCTGGCTGGTGCCACTTGATAATCTGAAAGTGTATAAGTGGCACCAATGCTGTCCAAATGTCACTCTCGTCAAAACAATACTGAGGAAGTGACACAGTGACCACTCAGTGTACGGGATCCAGATGATATGAAATTACACATTTATATTGTCATTTAAATGCAACAAAAATGGATAATGGAATGAAATAAAAATATTCATTAACTCCTTCAAACCTGATCGAGTCGAAGACGATCCAATAAATATCTATAATAAGGTAGGTTGTGTGCAGGACTATCCTGGAATGTCTTTTGATAGTACTACCTAACAAGTACAATAATTAAGTTAAAAAATGTAGTCATCATCTCAATTACAAGTATAGATTAAAAAATTCTCTAACCTGTAAGCAAGGGGGCCAGTCCCTGCATCCTCCTCTGGTGTAGCTGAAATAGTAATCGTGGGGGCAATAGTGAAAAATCTATCCCATGCCCAAAGCTGTAGTAACAAGCAACACCTTCCTATTTCTCTGTAATCAGGGGAAGTGGCTTTACAGAGCTCTTTGTATAGATAGGCCAAACAAGCAGATCCCCAACTATACGTTCCTACCTCTTGTAAGTCTCTGAGTAATGGTAAATGCATGAGGCAGACATAAGTCCCAAAGTGGTCGGGAAATAACGTCCTACCAATGAGACGCAATATGTATGCATGGGTGTATCTCTGCATTGTCTTATCATTGGCATCATCTGCAAGATAAGTGAAATGCCTCTCTAGCTAACTCATCTTTAGTCGCCCCCCTCTTATCACATTCTCGTCTACTGGTAACTGCAATCCTAGATATTCTTCTATTAGGCCTCCCCATCCCCACACAGTAGGCCCCGTCACTACCCGATCCGTAAATGGGTAGACTGAGCTGGATAGCAACATCCTATAATGTAATAGTGGTCTCCCCCTATGGCATGTGGAAAGTATGTGTCTCTGACCTCCACCGCTCCACGAAAGCACTGATCAACTGATGGTCTATAGGAACAAACTCGCTTATCACAAGACCGTAAAAACCTACCTGTCGTAGTAAAGGGACAATTAACTTCGGTGGCTATTGATGATGGTAGTGCTGAGCTCGTCTAATCCTCAACACATAGTCAAGCTACGAAAAAAATGTTATTACAACTGATAATATGGAAAAGTATAACCAAATTTAAGATTTAACTATTTTTATACATGGCCAGCCCAAATCCAATGGGATATATGCGAGTCTTGAGCCGTCAAAAGTGAAGGATTCTGTGGACCAAGATCGATACATCGGGATGTGGATCCCATCTGCCATTAATCAAATTGTATTAAGATGAAATATAAACATACACTACTATTGCATTCATATGCCATTTATTTACAAAGATTTACACAGGATGTTGTAGCAAAATAAGATTAAAGTCATTCGTTCACATTTCTAGTCATAGGGTCACATATATAACAATAATGGTATACACTTTTATAACAATGAAATAGATCACACCATCTGGGCATTACACTTATGACATTAGTTAACATACTCCCTAACACAAGTGCAAAAGTAAAAATCAAAATTAATGTGAAGAAAGTCTTTCATTCATCTCCATGGAGAAGTGGATAGTGTCTACGATTGTGACCTTCCATCTTACAAAGACCACACTTTTGCCTCACACCACTCTCTTGAAGCCAATCCATCTTATTCTTGATTCGTGTCAACCTCGATCTTCCCTTTTCATGCAATCTTTGAGAATTTGGAACCAAGATAGGAAATGGTGGTAAGTTATTCCATTATAACCAATCCCCAATCGACCACCACTCATATTTGTAGCAATTAAGTAGGGTGTTAAGTCTGTATATAGGATCGACATATAGTCCCTGTGATATGTTGACTGAGGTACAAGCAGCAATGATATGAGCATGGATACCTATATGCTTGGAATTGTCCACATTCACATTGGCCTTTGTCTAATAGCACTTGGACCACCTTTCCACATGATCCCCTAATCAAATTAGGGCCCTCCACCACTTCAAATCTACTACCTTGTCTATTATATGCAGGAATGTGGTAGGAAGAAGCACGTGTTTGGATAGTCGCAAGCTCCTATCTGAACTTGCTTGTGTATCTATGACCTTGTTGCAGTTCAACATATGCTTTTTTGCCCTTTCCACAAAGTACTTAACACATCTGTGAAATGTTTGTTGAATAAGGCCTATAATTAGTAGCTTCCTTAATCCTTTAAAGAGGCCATTAGTGCACTTTACAATATTAGTCGTCATATAACTGTATCTTCTTCCTTCATCATAGGCAAGTATCCATTTCTCCATTGGAATAGCAGTGATTTTCTTATGGATCTCCTCATTGACTTTGCTTAAGTTGTCTAATCTCTCCATGACCTTTTCTCGATTTGGCTTATAAGCTGAACACAAGGAAATAAATAGTTTAGCTGGATTGAACTATCAGTCAATAAAATTTAAAAATTCAAGGTTCAAAAAATAATCGTGACATAACGCATACCAATCTTAAGAATAGTTTTCCTAACATTATCGTCCATACATTTCTTAAGAACATTGTTAGCGATATGTCTGATACAGTATCGATGAAAAGCATGAGGAGATTGCCATCCTAGAGATTCTGTTGCTACAGCATCTTTTATAGCTCGATGTCGATCTGATATCAGGCATATTCCTTGTTGGTTTGTAACATTTACCTGTAATAATGCCAAAAAATAACTCCAATTTTCAAAGTTTTCCTTTTCAACAATGGCGAAGGCAAGTGGTATGGGACATTTATTACTGTCTTGTGTCGTAGCAATAAATAGTACACATTTGTACTTACCATACAGGAATGTTGCATTAACTTGTATAAATTGTTTGCAATAGGGAAATGCGGCAATACATGGCTTGAAAGCCTAGAAAACTCGGTAGGAAACACGTTTTTGTGGATCAACATGGTTATTAACTGTGATGAATTCTTCAGACTCCAACTTGAATAAAACTTGGTCACAATACCCTAAAATGTCCAACCATTTAGGAAGCACTTCATAAGATTTATCCTAATCTCCATACACTTTGACAATTGCCTTTTATTTTGCCTTCCATGCTTTTCTGTATGAAATCTTATACCCATACATGCTTTTCATCCTCTCTTGTATAAGCGAAATTAGGACATCTTGCTTCACTTTGATCATCTCCAGTATCATGGAACTAATGTACTCGGAGTTAAGAGACTTGTGATCTTATGTTAAACTGGCATTAACATATGTGTGAGGTCCTAAAAATCTAGTTATTGTCTAAGTGCTAGAATTCTTTAGATTCATTGCCCTAAGGCAGAATTTGCATTCATCACCATAGTTGTCGTACTTTAAACTCAATCTTCTAGTATCAGATTCCTCCACGTAATAACTATGATGCCTCTTGATGTGGTAATGCTTAATTGCAACAATCAATGCCTCCTTGCAATCAAACTCTTGTCCAATATATAAGTTCTCCATGCCATAGTCATCTCTCAATTTCATTACTTTTAAAAATTTACTAACATTCCTTACGGCATTCCAATCAATGTAGGAGAAGACAACAGCTTGAGGGACACCATATGATGTTTGTGGAGCATTGTCATTCCTCATACACTGACCTACAACATTGTCATCATGTATAGTTGCACGTTGTTCATCATCAGTGTCATGATTATCACCACTATTATAAGACACCTCATCATCTTTAAAACCAGACTCAACGTGGGCATCCATGATTGTAGGATCAATGGATTCTTTCTCTACGATCGGTTAGGTACTTGTTGACCCTATCATGGTATGTGAAGGAATTTTTGGGAGAACACTCGCCATAGATGAGTCCAATACAGGAACATAGCTATCGAAAATGTGGAACTCAATTGCATCCGTATAAGAAGGGCCTTCATGCACCATCGAACAACTAGTGTTGACATGAGCCACTAGATTTACGAGTGGTCTAATTATTGGTCCTCTTTCTTGTGAATTAAGGTTGGCAGCATGCAGTTCAGATGTCGTCACCTCCATGTACAATTCCATTGCTGTCATCATCGGATGTTATTCGTAGCTTGCTATGGCAAATGCCAAGTCTTCATTGTTGTCCAATTCGTATGCCATATATTGAGCTTCTGTTTGATGTTGTGGAAACCTATAAATAATTCTTCCAACAGCTTGATTTTGGGCAAGCTTTATCCGGGAATGAATTTTTTCTCACAAAACGTCCATGATGCTACATCCTTTCAGTTTCAATGCCTTTGGGGGAGGTCCATTGTACATTACCCCCATTGGTTCCTCAATCATTGTACCATTTGAATATACAAAAATAATTAAACTTTTCTTAATCTTGTTACTTTTAACTACAATACATTCACTACATCCTCACAACTGACACATACATTATCTTATACAATTGTTGTATTTACCAACCAATTAACTAGTATTTAATATTATAAGTAAAAAGTAATAATATGTATTGCTATTTTTATATGGTATATATTTTAATAATATATAAAAATCTATCTGTACAGGCTAAACCGATTCCGACTTGCACAAGCCCACGTTTTTTCCCTCATACATGTTGCTATTTTTATACTAATCGTAATTTTTCATACAATAGAAATTTTAAATTTTTAGTTGCAAGTGTGATATAAATAAATAAATTCTAAACCTATTTTTTAACATAATTTTGAATGTAGTATAAATAAATTATTACAAAAATATTAAATTTATATTTGAATTAATAATTTCAATTTTGACTTACTTGAACATAATTGAGATATGATTAATTTTTAAATATGATTGCCTATGTATATTTTTTGCATTATGATTAAATTATCAATTATGACAATATAATTTATTTCTGCTTGTTTTATATATTATGTTCAAGTCTAGATTTCTTTTTTTAAAATTATTATTAAATTAATTAACTGTTTTAACACAATACATTTAACATTTCATAATAATTTTAAATATATAACAGACATACCATATAATATAATAATTTTTTCTTGCCAATTAAATGTTATTATTTTTTAATCCTATATAATGTTTAGCTATATAATTTTATTTATATTTTAATTTATCTTCTCCAAGTGTTATTTTTTTTTGTTTATTGGTTACAAATTATTTTTATTAAATTGATTAACTATTTTAATGCTCTATATTTAACATTTCATAATAATTTTTTCCCTTCACACCTATTAATAACTAGTAAACAAAAATATTTACACATTACTATCTGTATATTTTTATGATTAAAATCATGAATTCTTTTTTACATACACTAGGTTCGTTTAATATTATATTACAATATCTCTTTATATATTTTAATATTTTTATAATAAACTTATATATAATATAATTTTTTTGCTATAATTATTATTCTTGTATTTTTCATATCTATTATTTAAGTAAAAAATTATTCATTATTTTAATAATATTATCTTAACTTTTAAAGCTTTTTTTTACTTCAATATATTTTAAAGATTTATTTTATTACTTCTCTTATTATATATCAAAATTTTACATTTAAAAATTTTCTAAACATAATTTTTACTTAAATCCTAAATACTATTTTAAGACACCTTTCTTTATCCCCTTTGTTCTTCTTTTTTTCTACCACAAACTATCACAGTACATATAAATTTCTACAAATTTTTCATATCATAAATCATAATTTCACATCATAAATCATAATAATCAATATAAGATAAAAATAATCTTATTATTTATATCATACCGTATATCCTAGAAAAATTTCTCTACCACTATAAAATATATTTTCATAATAACTAGTAAAAATTATAATACAAATATAAAAATTATAAAAATACTAACTGATAATAAGAAGGAGGTGCAAAAAGACTTGTAGATCTGCTGTTGATGAAATGCAAAGAAGGAAATGTTGTCAGATGATTAAATCGAAGAAAGAATGAAGAATTTTGAGTGGGAGAATGAGGAAATGTTGATGAAATGCAGTCCGAAGACGAAGAGTTGTGGTGCGAAGATGAAGAGTTACAGCGTTGGAGGGTTTGGTTTCGGGCCTTCAATCGGAAGCCATTTATATAGAGAGGGAGTGTGCGGGAACGCCAAACGCAATGGCACCTTCAAATTCAAATTTCCCCAAAGGCGCCACTGCATTTGGCGCCTTTAAAAACTTTGAATATAAAGGCGTCATTCCGTTTGGCACCTTTGCGAATCTTCAAATTTAAAATGGTGCCAAGGGCGCCATTAAATTGGCGTCTTCAGCACCATGCCCGCCAGCAAAAGCATCATTCAATCTGGTGCCCTCTTCAGCCGCATACGCATTTTGGTAAATTATTTTGAAATTATAGTAAAATGAAAATATGTTTCTGAAACAACGGTACATTGGTACTTTTGCCTCTCTTTCAACCTTTTTCTTGATTTTCGTGCCTTTTCCCTTAATTTCCTGGTTGCTATTTTTCTGTCTCTTTTCTTTAGATTTCTGGAACTCATCGTTGCTCTCTTTTTCATTTCACGGTACGGCCTTTTATTCCATCCCCCTCTTTCTTTTTCACGCCGGTCTCCCTCTCCCTATTCACAGCACCGCCAACCTCTCTTTCTTTAGCAGCTTCTGTTTCTTTCCCCATTTCTTATGCCGTCACTGCCTTCCCTCTCTTCTTTTTCTTCTTTCCTTACTTCAGCTATTGTTGGTCGTGTTACCATTCCCATCACCACGCGAAAGCCATTGTTGCAAGGTGCTGTCTCCGTCATGCGAGTTTCCTCACCAAACATCCAGCTAAACGGTGCTGCAACAATGAATCGAGAACTGCTGACCACCATGCTTCAACGTTAGTGTCTCGCGAATCTTTAGCTAGCCACCACCACTAGTGGCACAAGGGAGCCATGCAAAGCGACGACCCACAGTACAACAAACAAAGAACTCTGGCGCCATTCTACTGCTGGTGGAGACCCGGCGAGTTATCCTAAAGAGCAGTAAGACGATTTTATCTTGGAGCCCCAATTTCTTGCTTATTTTGAGCTTGACCTAAAATCATTATACCTGTATTACAGAAATGTTTTGATTATACAGTAATAAATAAAAATAATAATAATACAATAAAATATAAAAAAATAAATATAAATATATATGTAAGATATATGCTATAGTATACTAGTATGGTATGATTGAAGAATTAATAGAGCATTGCATTTTAAGATTGATGGGGGTGAATTTAGGAGGTTTTCATATTTTCCTTATATTTTTTTAATCTTTGATGAAGCTTGCGAAGATACAATTCCAAACTGTAAATGATTAAAGGATATGATTAGGGCATGTGTAGCATGTTCATTCTAATTTATTAAATAAATCGCTCAAGGTTCAAGAAAATCCTAACTATGTGAAATGTAAGTTGTTTTCTGAAATTGGAGCTGAAGGATATTATCAAATAAAGATATAGATAGGTAGGGTGAGGTAATTAGGGTTTTCTAAGATCATCAAACATTAATACTTTGGTTAGTGCAAGCTTGATTCAAAAATTTCTATAAAATGACATTCTAAATTTCATGAGCTAGCAAAATAAAATATAAAAAGACAACGAGTTAGAATATTTGAATATTATATAAAAATTTGGGAATCAAAATAGTAAAGGAGAAAGTGAGAAACGCTTGCCTATTCATAATTTATTATATAAATTGTGAAATAAGAAGATGAAAGAAAGTTGAACTTGCAAACTTCAAAATAAGCAAAATGGTGGAGGCTAAAGAATTGGGAATCTTCAAAATTGTGGGACAATTTCAGGTAAGTATATATCTCACCGCTAATCATATTTTAATATAAGATGATTTTATTATATTCTTCTTATTAATAATATAGACTTCATACTTATTATATAAAATTATTTTTGTGATATAAGAGTAATTAACTATTAATGAATGATAGTTAATCAAAATACGTAGCAAAAGCATGGTTATGTATAGGATTGCAATAGCTATGCCATATGCTTTGATTCCTTATAATTATTGAATAGTTTACTATATGAATTTGTATTGGATCTTGTAATATGAATAGAATGAAGCTTTAGTGAATTGATTATATTGTGAATGAAGCCTTATGAGGCATTGGAAGTCATCAAGTGTGTTAGAGCAATGACCTTGGAAATTGTAAATGGCGATGTGAATAAAGTAAAGCTTTAATAAATTTACTACATCATGAATTGAGCCTTATGAGGCATTGGAAATTAGTGAACTGTGCTAAAGCAACAACATTGAATATCATGATTTGTGATAAAGCAATGATGTGACAATTGGATAAGAAATTTCCTACAAATAGATGAGGAATGGATAAGATCAATCTAAAAGCTGGATGGAAAATTTTCAGCTAATAGTTAAAATTATAGAATTGACCTTGATATCAAGGAGCAGTCATATGTGCTTACTACATTTGAATATGTGGCATAATAGGATTAGTTGTGATTGACTTTCCTTGATGATATGATTATAGGGATTTATTTGCTAAGTCTTAATGATTGTGTGTATGTGGTACCTCCCTACAATGGGTAGTATATAATATTAAGTTCTAATAGATAGTTAAGACTCTTATGTTATGATGTGAGAAACTGAATTTAAGTCATATGCAGGTGGACTTCTATTTTAGATCATGGTTTCACATATTTTAGAAATTCAAGAATTAAATTTGCTATTATATGATTAATATGTAAATATTATATATAAAATTGACCACCTATAAAATAGAGGTAGATATATACTCACTGAATTCACGTAACTCACTCTATTTTACTTTAGTATTCTCAGGTTAAAACTTAAGCTTGTGCATCCATGGAGAAACAAGATTGCCTTACTAGAGATTTGACATTTGGGATTAGCTTTACTATAGAGATTTATGACATGTTGGATTGTTACATGTGTGTAAAATTGAAATTGTACTGTATTATTTGTATGAATATGATATTGTCATATAAGGAGAATGATCAAGTTCTGTGTTTTAGGACATGTGACCCTCAAGAAATGTCCAAAAATAAGGGAAATTCTTCCAATTTTTCATAAAAATTTAAAGTAAAATTTTGAATTCTCTTAGAATTTGGAAACTCCTGTTGAATAGAAAGAGTGAAAAATAGTTAAGGTTTGTGGAAACTGGTAATGGGATCCATGCCAATCATGATCAACTTGGGCTATGATAGTAATACATTGAGACTAGTATGTATCATGACTAATGCTTATAAATTATGGATATGTGATATCAAGTTAATATATAGATATATTGTTAGTGAATAGATATATTGAATTGACTCGCTGTCAGAATATTACATGGATTGACAAGTGTCATTAGCTATTTTCATGTGACCATAATGCAAGTAACCTTTTAACCTAAAGTCATTACAATTTCCTACATGAGGAGTTATATACTTTGATGCCGTTTTGTCCCTGTGTGAGAAGTTATATACTTTGATGTTGTCCTCTATCACCTTTAATCAAGATTACATGTAGGGCATTGATTGAGTGTATCATGAATCATGCAGAGGGATGTGAGTGATGTAGATGGAATTTTGTTCTTTCTATATAAAATGAGTGATATCCTTAGGCCGTTTGATTGAATGAGACTAAAAAATATATAAGCATGCTCAAATGGATTAATATGTAATATTGATCATTTGTTTAAATTAGTCTATTTAGTATTAAGAAATGTGGATTGAACATTAATGAGGATGACATACTCCATACCTTTAGTTCGATTTTGACATTATTACAAAAAAGACTATGTTGCAAAGTGTTGCTCACACATTGGTAGATACCGAATCATAGATATTCTTACTACTTAGGTAACAATGATATATTACTAAATATCGTTCACTATCTATGGTCCATTGATGGGTCATTACCAATGTAGTAAGAACCTGCAAGATCATATAAAAGAAGTAAGAATAAGATAATAATTAATTAAATTTTAATTAGACTGAAATCCTATTAATTAAGCTTCTTATTTAGTGCATATATATTATTAAAGTAACAATATATATATTTACATAATATATGGTATATTATGTGATATTATTTTATATTAAAGTAATATCAGGTAATTATGCCATTTCATATTAGATAATTAAATTATGAGATAATATTATTATTTAATAATATTAGATAATTATGTTATGAGATAATATTATTATCTAATAATATTTAGTTATTAATATTAAGGTAATATTAGATAACTAACAAATAAGTCATATCTCTTTCCTCGCTTTCACCATGATAGAGATAGAATTTTAGTTTTTAAGTTAAATTGAAAAAAAAAGGAGACGATTTCTTGGTCAGACTGGGAAAGTAACGTGTATAAGTTCCATAAAAGGCATGAATGCATCACTTTATAAAGGATAATAATAAGCTACCACCAAAATGACTTAAAAATGTACAAAATCCTAATCCCTTGTGAGTGAGACATTTCCTAGCAGATTCATGGGAGGTTGAGAGCTTGTAATTCACTTCATGTGGATATTATAGAGGCACAATAACTTAATTGTGCTAGTGATTTGTGATCTGCACTCTAAGAAGTAATCCTTGTGATATTGATCAATGTGTCTGTGCATTGATTCTAAGAAGGTTTCATATATATAATTTTGAAAAATTATTTTTCTGTTGCATTATATGATACATGTGAAACCTAACAATAAGCTTCCTTTTTCTTTTTACTTATCAATAGTTTAGGTTCATTTTCCATCTTGACATATGAATTTCCTTTCTCTAGAATATTAAAGTTTGTCTTACATCTTTTACTCAATGATAAAATTAAATAATGATTTCTAGATATTTAATTATCACATTTGGTTAAGGCTATTTATCATTCCCATCTAAAATAATCACAAAAATCTCAGCAACTATGAAACATAGATATTCCTTAAATAATGTTTTACCAATACCTAAAATGGTTGTGTACTAATACTATATGCCAATATTTATTAGATGCTTGTCAATTGAAAAATGGTGGATTTATGAATAAAAAAAATAGACATAAGGTTGTGGTGTATGCTATTTGTGTAGTGTTTATGAGTAGGTGATGAAGTTAAGCAACAAGAAATCTTAATTATTGCTTGAGTCTCTTAATGATAGCTTGCATAATATGTTTCTATACATAATATATTTGGATAATTTATCTATGATTGTCATGGAATATCCATATCCATAAATTTGTTTAATTATTCTAACATATGTATGGTAAAGCATTTATTAGAAATGGTATACAACTTGGTATTAATGTCAAACCTACCATTGGAGGGTTATGCCCAAAATTAACAAAACATAAAAAAGATTATAAACATGAAATCTGATCAAACAAAGTAACTGATATAAACAAAGCAACTGTTGCAAACACCAAAATTGGCATGAATGCATTTTGTATCAACATCTTACAAAAAAAGATGAAGCATCAAAACATACCTGTAATTAGCTAAGAGAAATTAGACCATTTGAACAAACACTCACTTGAAAAATAAATAAAGCTTAGATACTATTAAAAAAATAATGTGTGAATATATAAAATAATGATTTTAATACACAAATACCACTAAACAAGCTTACTAGGATTAACTTTAGCCAAAAAATAATAATTAAAAAAAATGATAGTCTACAAAGTATTGATCATAACCAAGGGAAACATCAATGAGTAACATTTCCTAAGAATTTTAATGTTCCAAGTTTGCACCATCAATTTACTTCTAAGTTAGATGCTAATGTAAACTTCCTATTAATAATGCCCTTCTTTTTTTGTCTTTATACTTCAATTCCCATCTAACTTGGAAATTTTCACTACGTATATATATGTGTTCCTATTTATTTATTTTGTTCTCATATGGTGTTTTGTCAATCAATTGCACTTATTATTCTTGCAAGTCCAAATTAAAGGCTTTTAGTTTTTTCCATCTATTTTGTGTTATCTTCTAACCTTGTCCTATTTTAAGAGAACATATTTTTGGAAGGTAATTAATTTTGGAAAGAGTTCTATAAAAAAATTAATTTTGAAAAGAATGAAATTATCCATTACTGAGAAGTTAGATTTGTTGGTTACAATCTCACGCTTTAACTATTAAAGACAACTTATTAATTTTTCCATAAAGAATGTTAAGTGTTTAGTAGCCAAATTGGCATGCCTTATGGTTCCTAAGCAATAGACTTTTATATTCAACTTTGGAGAGATAGAGATGGGTATTACACTCACATATGGCTTTGTTATGAAATTTTGATATTATAATTCATAATCACAATTATTGCATCAATCAATATAAAGAAATAAGGGCCCCAGAGCACCTTATATGAATTGTGCAAGAAACTCAGTGGTTAATGCCATCATTTGACATGATAAAACATAGACAAAGGTGACCAAACCAATTAATTTGTGCCTTTTATAAATTCCACCATGTGCATCTAAAGAAAAATGATTTCAAACCAAAAGCAAACATGGTAACGAAGCATATCTTCAATTGGAATCATTGATATACAAGGACAAAAGGCAAACATTTGGAGCCTATATAGACTAGTGAACAACATGAAGGAAGTACATAAGTAATAAACACATAAACAAGCAAAAATGAAGTTGAGTGAAGGATAGAGTTGAAGTCAGCAAGAATGACAAAAATCAAAGAAATAAAAAACTTTAAAGTGAAAATTCCAACAAAGATATGGGTAGAACAATTAAGTGATGAATGTGAACTAAGCATTGTTCTTCTAAATTGACACAAAAATCAAGCTATATATACAAATGAGCTAAGGACATAAGCTTCCTTTTTAACCTAAGATTCCAGACTGAAAGTGAAGCTAGGCATTCAATATGTAATGTAGTTTAGACCTAATTACATATGTGTAAAATTTCTAATTGCTTGTCTATGTAATTATTTCTTAAAAAAGAATAAATTTTTAAAATTAAGTTTCTAATTGCATGTCTCTATATTTTTTAATGATAATAATATAAATAAAATTAAAATTATGTTTAATATTTATGAAATATAATATTTTTTCAAATAAAGTTTAAAAATAAAAAATAAAATAAAATTTTAGAAAAATTAAAATAAAATTTGAAATTTTAAAGAAGTTTAATTAATTTGATATAGAATAAGTTTTTTAAAAAAATATTTTTTTGAAAAATTATTAGTGAACAATTTATAAGTGTTGTCTATTTTATAAAAAATAATAAATAAAAGAAAACAATCATATAAGCGTAGCTTATTCTAGATTTAGGCAATGGTTTTGTTAGCCTTAAATACACTTAAGTTTGTTGCTTATTCTAATTTTAGGCAATGGTAAAGGGAAACACATTGAAAATTGTTGCCTATTATAATTTTAGGCAATAGTAAAAACCAACACACTAAAAATTGTTGCCTATTTCAATCTTAGGCAACAATTTTTTAATCATTGGTAAATTTAGTGTTACTTTAAGTAAAAAATGTTGTAATGCTTGGAGTAGCTTGGAAGAGCATGGACCTTGTACATTTTGGCATTGCCAGATTCTCTTTAAATAGTAAATTATCAGGCTTAGACCTCATCTCTACTTACCCATGGTCAATTACCGTAGTTAATTATTAATAGTAAAGCTTGTTTCTGCCTGTCCATAGTTAGCCATTATAGTTGACTATCAGTTGTAAAGTTTATCTCTAACTGCTCATAATTGGCTATTAATGGGTCTAATGCATATTTTAAGTTGTTAAGCTTATTTCTTAGGTTGTAAGACATTTTGGGGCCTTAAGTTAGCTAGTCCATTAGTTTAGCACCTTATTAGGATAATTAACAGTTTCAATTGGTGTTTAGTGTGGGCTTAATTAAGCCTAACTAACTTTGTTAACTTGTTAACTTCAGAATATAGTGCTGGAAATCGCGCATCATACATGCACAGCGGAATAAAAATTTTGCACGATTTCCACCAAGGATCCATGCGAATTTAGAACGCCATAGATTAGGGATTAGGGTTTATACCTTTCGGCCAAAAATCTTCTGTCCGCTGCACAGCAAATCCGATTTGCTCTCCAAATCACGAGCCGGAATAGAAACTAGAATATTAGATCACCAGTACAGCATTTATGTGGCTGCATCTCTGTGGTATCCACCCGAACCCGTGAATCACCGATGAATGTCCACTACACACACCAGTTGGAATTGATCTCCTTACACCTCATAGTGCTAGCTACGCCTCTTCAGGAGTTTTTGGTCAAGGAGAGGTGCTAGGGTTTTCTATGCCTTTTTGGGGTGCGTGAATAATGATAGATATTCTATTATTACCCAACAAGCCTATTTAAATCGGTGCATAGAAAAACCTAACCTATTTGGGCTTTATTCCATGTACAATTATAGGTTTATTATTGGACCTTATAATTATAATATGAATTCCCAAATATTAAGCCCAAACAATTTGGTCCATTAATTCCAAATTCACTTGGCTCTAAGTATGCGATCCTACAGGCTCTCATTACGTTGGCAATGACCATTAATCATATTAATGATCATAAACAATGATTGGTGTCTAGCAACACATCATTGCTACCCAAGTAATAAGAAAGTCGGTGATTTGACTAAACCTTTACACGTGATCATCACTTATGTCCTTTTGTCCTATACATCTAGATTGAGCGCGAGACATGGACCGTGTCATTCTCGTATAGCCCAACCTTAAGGTTTCTTGATTCCTAAGTAAGCTGACTGAAACAAATATAATTGACATCTCATGTCAATTCATCTGAGCATGGCCATGCATTTTCTCAACTTTACTTAATCAAAGGGCCCATAGATGTTATTCCTGTTATATAGGAGAGACAAATCCCATCTTGATCACACAAACCCCTCCGCATGATATGTGACATATCCAATATCTACCCTTGCATTTACTTAACCATTAGTGACATAGAATAGTATCAAAATATTAAACTCACATGTAGGGAACCTTGGTGATCTCAGGTCAAAGGACCATATTAATAATGATCATTAAGAACCACTTATGACACTCATATAACGATCCATGTAGTGTTTTTAATATGGGTCAATCCAGTATACAAGTTCTCTAACTTGTACTCATGTGTAAACTTAATATCCCATATAAGTCTTCACACATGCTAGTCTTAACATATCAAAGCAACCTAATCCACAATGATATATGACTAAGGACATTTAAGAATATAATTATTCTAAGGTTATTATTATAATTGAATATATTACGCAGACAATATATATAAATATAATAATTGAAATTGCCATTAAAATAACATGATTCAAAATTACAATCACCAATATGATTGGTTTTAGGGCATATACGCTAACATATAGATGAGAAGAGTTGTTCCTTATTATTACAACTTTTGGCAAATTGAAATCAGAGAACTCTTTAAGAGCTTGTTCTCTAATGGTTCTAGCACAAACTTTAAATTTATCTAGGTTGATTTAACTTTTGTGGCATCAAATTTCACTTATCAAAAGATCAAAATCCTTTATGGCATAATCTCTTCTTATTAATTACTTCTATTCTTCCTCTTTTCTGAAATGTGGTGTGATTATCCTTTTTTTTGTTTAATTTCTAAGATTTGGGATGATTCAACCTTATAATTCATATAATGAAGACTCATTTTATTATTAGTGAGATATGGGATAAGATATAGTATAAATAGCATTGAGTAAATTTATTGTGTAATCCAAAGAAAAAGATAAAGGTACTATAAAGTTATTTCATTTCTCTACTAGGTGATCCTATACTAGTATCATAAAAGCTTTGAGAATGGGTGTTATCATGCATTAGAAACTTAATTAACAAGTATGGAAGAATCAAATTGAATCTTTTGTTAATGTGGTTTTGACAGATATTAAATTAAATGTCATGACTTGTTTTAGGGCACATGATTAGGTGCAAGAAGTCTTTATAAATAATAGTCTATAAACCTTACCTAAATAATTAAGATGTAGTATTTTGTATGCAACCATACCTTTTCTTCAAATAAGGATACATGTTTCCCATAATCTAATTATGAATTTTATTGATACACTATCATGCATGTTTATTCCAACTCTCTTAATACTTACTTTAACATTAAAATTTTTTAGTAAGCCTACTTCTAACCTATTTAGCATCAAATAAGAACCAAAAAGAAGGAATCCTTAAAGAAAAACAAAAGCAAAAAAGAATGGGTACTAAGGAACTCAGAGTGTGAACATCAAGTAATGGTAAAAAAAATTAAGCTTAATTTGACCATGATATATAACTTGCAATAAATTTCTTTTATAGAAGTTGATTAGGTTTCATCTAGAAGTATAAATAGGTTTCTATACCTTTACAAGAAAAAGGGAAAGAAGTTCTAAAAGGCTAACATGTACTACTATAGATTTACCTTTTAACATCAGTTGGTTTAATGTTTTAACATTAGTTCTTTCTTGATGTTTATATGGGTAAAGCTATATATCTAGGATATTCAACATCAATTTTAAACTAATGTGGAATATAGGTAATAACATTAGTTGTCCTACACAAAGAGCAATGACTTTCGTTCTTGAGTATTATATGACCAATCACATTAAACATCAGAGTATAACTGACATAACAAATTATAATAAATCAATATAGAATACAAACTATAGCATCAATTTGAGAACCATAAATAAAAATTAAAGTTCATTAATGACATAAGTTTCACATATAAAGTTAATGTTTATTAAATAACATACATAATATTATGAAAAAGGTGATCATTATTATCATGATTAATGTTATCTTATGTTTCTTTCCAATTGTATTGACCTATATCCTACTACACCCAAAGATGTAAGCAAACCTGATTATAGAATTCAACCACCATATTATTATTCGAGCAATATTGTTACAAAAATGCTATTTATTATATAAAAATTGTACCTATTAAAAACATATGTTAGAAAGTATTTAATAATTTAGAAATGTTACTATTTTACATATAATATGGAAATGAGAAATGATGTTTTTTAACCAATATCATTTTAATATGATTATTTCATATGTAAAACTCATCCATATCACCTTGATCATCTATTGAAGGTATTCTTATGAAGAATGGATAATTCTCCACCAATAATTCATCTCTTCCATAGTAAAGCTACATACTATTTATGATTGAATGGGTCTATAACATAGAACAATTGTTTTGCTTGAGATGCCATTATGAATGGCTTTCTATTGTGGCCTTCCTTATTAAGATCCATAAGCATGAATCCTAACTCACTAACTCAAATGTTGTTCTTATTCTTAACTTATTTACATTTACTTCCTAAATGTAATATAGTCAAGCTCCTAAATATCTTCAATAACCTTATAATATGACATATTAACCTAGATAGGGCTTTAATTTTTAGAACTACTCACATTCGTAGCTTGAGCCACTAAAGTAACCATATAGTTTTGCATAGTGCTACTGTCATCCTAGCCTTTAATGCTTATGATGTTATATCCATAATAAAGAGAAGACCTTCCATGAACGGCCCCTATGCCAACTCTTTAATTGCCTCAAAAATAGCATCCAATGATCTTTCCACCATTTAATAACATACTCAACTCTTGAGCTAATTGAGGAATGATCAATTATGTTTAGCTTGGATCTATTAATCATTCCATGTGTAATGTTATCCCTTTATAAGGGTTATATGCTCATCCTTTTTAGGCTAAACTTCATTAATATTGTGCAAGATGTAAAAGTGAGCTTGCATATACATGTTAAGGCTTATGCTCACCACTCAAGTACCTAATATGTCTTTACTAACAATTCTACCCTTATGATAAGACTTTAAAAGTCTAATAGCATTCACATTTGATAAGTAGTCACTATAGAACTTGGTCATTTCTTTAGCAATATAGCTTTTAACAATGTATCCATTTGGTTGATATTTATTCCTTACGTACCCTTTTAGGATTTTCATATATATCTCAAAAGGATACATTCACCTCAAGTAAATTAGCCTCCATAATTTTATCTTTTTCAACAAATGGAGAATTAAATGCACTATAATACTAAAAAATGAATGTAAGAAGTATATCTGTAGCTAACATAATGTAACCACTAATTATTTTTGCAAATCATCCAACTTTTTAATGTTATCAACCTTGCTACATATTACACTAAATAAGAAATAAAGTCTAGTGATAGTATGTCAACCATTATTGTGCAAGATTTTATTTATATTATTTCCTTCTATTTCATACCTCTTAGTGTGTTACATTTGCTTAGTTCCATAAAATTGGCCATGTTTTGTATTTTAAAGTTAGTTTTACAATATTTTGAATTTATTTGGTTAATATTAGATTTTTACACTATTTCAAGTTTTTGGCTATATCTTGAACTTCAAATGTCAGATTAGAATGATATTTATATTATTTAAAAGCTTAAAAAAGTTTTACAATTTTAATATTTTAGCCGAAGCCTAGTTTGGATATCTAGAAGGATTTATTAGTTGATAATTTAAAGTCATATTTTTGCCTTAGTTAAGCCAGCTTTGATTTTTAAGCCATATTTAGAGCTGTAAAGGTCTAATTAATATGAAATCAATGCCTAAACTTAACCCAGCTCTACTACTTTTATGTTAGTGGTTTATCAATACTATATAGTTTTGGTGGCCTTTTATTAGGTGGAAGTTAGACTTGTAAAAATTTACTATTGTAACTCTTGTAATTTGTAAAATAGGTTTTAGGCTTCTAAAAATTAGCAAGGCCCTATTCAAATAGCCCTAAGAGGCATAAGATTCAGATCCATTAGGTTTTAAAGGTCATCTAGTTAGATAAAGAGGCAATAACACACATTAGATACTAGACATTACATAATTTAGTAACAATTTTTCTTCTTCTTCTAATTTCTTATTCTCAAGCCATGGAAGGCTAAACATTTGGTTAATTCAAGAATTTTCAAACTTATTTTTATTGGATTATAAGATCCTAATTTGGAATGTTGATTTCTTTTAATTGATTTGAAATTGTATGTGTTGAATGTTGATTTAGTATAAATAGTGTTTAACCTTGTGATTTCTTATCTTTTGCTATTTTTATGATAAGTTATGGTTAGTTAATCATCATTTTACATATAAGGATACAAGGTTATAAGATTAAGTTAGAAGTTTTTGATTTAATTGCTTAATTCGACTAAATTCTATTTTAAATCAATTTTGATCTAGCCTTTTTATGAATTATAATAGTTGCTTAATTTTACTAATTTTAATTGATCAAATCTTAAATAGTCATTTAGCATAAATTCATAAATTATTATAGGGGTTACGAATAATTTGAGGTTAAGAAATTAATTAAAATAGTTAATTCTTATCTGATATATGATTAATCCATATTAAAAGCTCTCAAATTATTGGATTGACTACTTTATTATATTTATTTTCTTTCTTATTGTTTAATTTTATGTTTATTTTGTTTAATACATTTATTTGAATTTCATATCAACCCCTTAATTTGGTTTTGCTTTTTATCTAAGTTTTGCATTCTGCCTACATTTTATTTCACTACTATTTTATTTCCATTTGCATTCATTCCTTCTATTTTTAGTACATAGATAACTTAATAATTGTGTAATAATTGTTAGTAAATCATTTAGAAAGAATATTTCAAAGGATCACTAAATGTATGACCTAGTTTGTCACCCTATATTGCATTATTTTTAGTAAACTAGTAATAGTCTAATTTTTGTGTGTTACAATGCACAATTAAACATGTTTGAGTAAAATTGATTGAATAGTCACTATAATAGTTACTATATTAAAGAATAACAATTAAAAGAGTTCAAACTAACTAGTTTCAAGTTTTTCATTGAGATTAAGCTCTTAATGTTTGAAGAATATCCTTGTGGCACCTTATCACAAAGTGAACGCTTATAGAAACTTACCTTCTCCTTTTCTAGATAAAGTGTGGCAAACTAACAAAAGGAATGTACATTGACCCTTTCTTTCTAGTGTTAGTTCTCTCTAAATAGACATTTCAACCAAGTCTAACCTTGCTTTAATTCCATCCTTGGTTTTCTCTAGTATGTTTAATAATGATTCAACTAGGATATCATAAATATTTTTCTCTAAGTGCATAACATCGATATTATGTCTCATGGATAACTTTATCTAGTATCAAGGCTTGAAGAATATGGACCTCTTCTTCCATAAGATATCCCCACCTGCAGGCTTGTAAGATTAGCCAAGAATGACATTAACATTTTAAACTATTCATAAACCTAAAATATAGAATTACACATTAGTAATAAATCAAAGACATTATTTCATTTCCAATAATAAAATCAGTAATACATTTAAAAATTCAATTACACTTATTCATCCATACTTAATCTCCAATTAATAGAGTTAAACTTATTGTTTATTCTAATTACTTAGTAAAATTATTCCTTAACTTCTGATATTTATGGCCATGGTACAAAAATCTCTAGTAACTGAGATACACTTTCTTGCTAAACTTTAGTTGAAAAGAAGTACCATTTATACTAATAGGACATGCTCTAGGCCTTTTGATGTTGTAGCTAAATAAGTTATCATAAATTAAGAAGTCAGTGATTGTCTAAAAGAATATGGTATGAAAAAAAAAGACTTTTGTTAATATGCTTCAAAGATCAAGATGCCTTTTTTCTATGTTATCTTTAAGTCTTTAATAAGTGGTGTCGAAAAGATGCATATGTCATTTCTTAATTCTTTTGGCTTTAAAATCAATAAGGACAACATAATGTACATGCACTTCATGCATAACTAAGGAAGTAGATTATAGATCACTAATATAATAGGCATGTATTGTGTTTGCTGCTTATATTAATATAAAGGTTCATTCCATCGGTGCGCAGTGCAAGCCTAAGGTTCTTATTTTACTACTAAGTTCAAGGAACAATGTATCAACTATCTAGTATTGAGAATAATCAATTGAATGCCAAGGTTTACGATCGGAAGATGTTTAGTATGTATACCACATTAAGCTTTTAACATCCCTTACATTAGTAAACATTTTGATTAAACCTTGATATCACTAGAAAATACTATAACATTTTAGCTAAAACCTATTAATGTCATCATTTTTCTATAATTTGTAATGTGATGCCCTACATTTAAGACATTCTTCTAAAGCATTATTCTTATTTAGATATAATTTGCAATCATTAAAGCAAGCATGCATCTTCTTATACTCTATACCTCTTAGGCAAATGACTTTTTTGGTCTCATAAGTATAATATGGTAGCTCATTACCTAGGAAAAGCATTTCTTTCAATAATTGTAGTAATGCCATGAAGCTTTTGTCACTGCAACCATTCCATTCCTTCAAGTTGAAAAATCTCAATATAGTAGATAATTATATAAATTTAATACAACCTGGATATAAATGTTTTTCTGTATCACTTAATAAGTTATGATGGACATGTGAACACTTAGTGAAATTATCTTCAAGATCACAAATCATATCCTTTAACTAATCACCCTTCCTTACATATATGTCATTATCTTTATGGACTCTTGCTTTTGTAGGTATAAGATGAACTAGATAACTTATATTCTCTATTCTACAATCACTTATATTCTTGGTCAATGCCATTGAAAAATAGATATACTTTTATCTTTACTAGATTAAGCATCCCAACACAGACATATTCTTCATAAGGACACAATATGAGCTCATTTCTCATTTCCTTTTCTTTCTTTTTACCTAAAGCAAATCTAATAAACTTATTAACACCCTTAGCATATTTAGGAGTTAGATAATTAGCAAACTTCCAGCCATAATCTATGACTACCTGATTTGAAGAAGAAATGTAAAAAAAAATACATAAGAAATCCACACTTCAAAGAATAAATATACAAACACATGAAAAGAAAAAGAGTTCTAATGAAGTTGATAAACATATATCAACACTTAGTCCACTTAGAACTTTAGAAAAAGAAATTAGATACATAGAATCCATTTCAATATAAAAAAAACTACACAATCATAGCATTATACAATTCTTCATTATGATTAGAATAAAAATGAGCATCGCAAGTGCACTTTAGCATAATGAAGAAGACTTTAGCGAGCTAAGCAACAAATAAGAAATTAAACATGAGTTTTTATAAACTTTAATAGAAGTATATCCTTAAGGTAAAATGATTTTTGAGAGGAAGATCGAAGAATTTTGCACTTTACTCTTTGTCACTGAGTCAGAGATTACCTTCTATTTCAACTTTTACTCTCATTTTCTTGGATTATTTGAAAAGTAAAATGGTGCCATTAGATATTTCACATTGATTATATACTAAAATTGATGTTTAATATTTAAAATTTGAAGTAAAATTTTAACAATTGAATATAACACATCAATTAACAAACATCTATCATCTTAAATATATACTTTCTACATAGGTTTAGTACAAACACCTGATGTAATTTCGTAATTTTTTATTGTAGAGCATTTCTTGAATATATGAAATATAGTTAAATATGTCTATTATTATAAAAAAAACAATGTGATAGCATAAATACATTAATTCCTAGAAAGAAACCAATGTAGTTTATTTTTTTCATCATATTGAAATATTCCATTCTTAGCAACATGTTCTATTCTTCACACACTTACATAAAGACAAAAATTAATATATTGGAATCTTTGAAACTTATTATTTTTAAATATTTTAAAGAGAATGAGTAATATTTTTAACTTATTATGCATTGAAATGATTATCTATTAATATAAAGCTTTAAAACTTATAGCGAATAGTTATTTTTAAATATTTTAAAAAGAAATAGTAGCATTTTTAACTCATTATGCATTGAAATCAATATATATTCCAAAACAAAAAGTCATTCAAATGTAGAAAATTACTAGTGTAAGAAAAGAAATGCAAAAGGAGAAAATGATGAATTATAAAATTAAAATTTTATTTATTTTCATAAGCTTCTTTGCATTATTAAATCAATAGAATACGATAAATAGTTAACTTTTCATCACATATAGATCATTACATAATCAACTAATAGTCTAATACTATAAACAATTAACTTTGATGACTTAATTCTTATACTTGAGGGCTTTTGAATTGAAAGGACTATTATATACAACTTGGTAATGTTGAGATAATCATTTCAATAACAAATGCACCAATCTTCAACATATTCCTCACTACCTAATTCACTTTTGTTGAATTCTTCATGCTTGAGTAAGAAGGCCAAATATATGATATATGGTAATGTTGAGAAAGGAGTTTTCCACCATTCTTATGAAGATATCAAGCTGGAGGGAGACTCCTATCTTAGTAATAACAAATACAAACTGTTTAACATCTTAGTAAATATGTTTTCCTCCATTACTAACACTAAAGTTAAGAACAAATTCAAGGATAACCTTTTTTTTCCATCTTAAGAAGCTTGATTAGAGGAGGTTAGATGTCTTATTAAAGGACTTCTCTTTCCTTTTGGCATCTCAAGATAAAAACTATAAGATGTCAAAGGTGAGGCATGTCATTTGATAAGATTTGTAGCATCATCCAATAAGTCATCATAAAATGGAAAGGAGCTATCCTTGAATCAAAACTAAACTCTGGAATTAGATAATTGAGGCTACAGAATTATAGAGATGTTTCAAATAGAGATTAGACCACTAATTTATAGGCAATACATGACATTTTACATAGGTTATTAACAGATAATTAGCATTTTATAAATGAATTTTTCATGTTAATTCCATTCATATGCTTTTCAGATATTGGTTGCTTGAAAAACTTAATGTTGTAGGTGTCACCTTATGAATGCTATAGTACATTTTAAATAAGTAGACTATTGAAAAAAAAATAATCTTTATAGTTTCCAATAACACTATAAATATAAATATTAATAGGTTAAAAATAACATTTAGTCATTGATTTTTAATTACAATTGACATTTAAAATACCAATGTTCTTTACAGTTTCTAATAAAATTATAAATATGATCATAAATTAGTTGTTAACATTCCTTTATATATTAGTTTCATACTAAATTGACATCTAAAAAATAAATGTTCTTTATAGTTATCAATAACATTGTAAGTACAAACATTCTTCAGGTGTTAACATTCCTTTAGATATCAGTTTAATTTATAAATAATGCATAATATTCAACATTGTATTCATTTAGATGACAGTTGAATTTAAACTAATATGATATGCATATTCAACATTAGTTTATTGTTAAGCTATCCATTCAAGTTTCTCTATATTAGACCCTTTATATCCTATTATAAAATAAAGCTTTATAATGTTAGCTTTTTATTTAAACTGACATCATAAGTTGTACTTATTTTCTAAAATATCATTGCACCATTATATATGTTGGTTATCAATTTAACCTATGTAAATGGTGTAAAATTAAAAGGCAAATCTATAAATGAAAATGTATATCTGGTGCATAAAGCCATAAATATAAATATTATCACTCTTACCATCATTATAGCTTATTCATAACAAAATTCATGGCAAAGTAACAAATGCCTCAATTGACATACAATTAAAATGTAATTTAAATTTCATAAAATATACACACACATTTACAAGGAAAATCATAATAAGATTCCACATTCCAATATCATTATTATTTATCATACTAATAGCCTAACACCTTTCTCCATATATTAATTCATATTTTACAACCTAACATGTTTTTATACTATGCATAGGATCCATATTTGACACTCATATAGCATAATAAGATTAAATTTTAAATGCTTGATCATTGCAAAATCACATTATAACATAATTTCATAATCTAGAACATCACTATGCCTTCTTTATAGCCTTATAGTACTCATTTCACACTTACTATTGCATACCCATTTAGGTTACAACCATAAAATGTACTAGGTTTCCATGAAAACTCTTAAACTAGGAAAAATTCAAAGGTAGACAAGTTAATCAATTATATATTTGATTATGTGAACTTAAAAAGCAACTTTATTAAGTCATAATCGATTATGGGGTTTGAAAAGTAGCATGTTCAACATAATCAATTATATGAACCTAGAGAATAAATTTTTTAACCATAATAAATTATATAATTTTTTATATTAAGGTCCTTTACATATTTTCTTGCAAGAAACACTATTACTTAAGGGAAAATATATTCAATCTCACCTTTTAAGTCAAACTTTTAACTAATCCATCATGGAAAATAAAGACAACATTATAAGCCCTAGATATAACATAACATATGCATGAAATCTCATTTTATAACATTACATTCTTTAATTTTTCATTATAAAGATAAACCTAGTATACTTAGTCTAAATTATTAAATTTGATGTAAAAATATGTTAGGATGTTTACTTACCATTTATAGATGAGGTAATAGGTTATGGAATTAAGGGTTGGTTGTTCTCAAACATTAATAAACCAGGAAATTTAATATTGGGGTTCCAAAATATCATTTGAACTTAAAACCATCCATCTCTTACAACTCAAAAGAAAGAGTCGAAGAAAATTTCACAAAGAATGAAAGGTGGATTTCATTACCTTGTTTGGAATTAGGAAGATGAGAAGAAAAAAGGATGATAAGATAGATTAGTTCTTCTTTATTTCCATAAGGAAGAACATGAGTGTCAAAAATTTTAGGAAAATAAGGAAGAGGCACTACTATAGAATAACAAATACATGTCGTGTTTAGAAGCTTACATGTTGATTTTATAGCAATCTCTAATTGAGCATCATTATATATTAGTTTTAATATTATTTATTTAACTATCATAAATAATAATAATAATAATAATAACATCAAATATTACATCTAAAAAAATATATGTTGTTACATTTGAAACATTTTAAGAAATAACATTAGACATCAATTCTTTACAAACAATAAACATTTAATGTTAATTGTGCTACTTTAGTTTTTGTCAATAATTGACATTGAATGTTATATCTTTCATCACAACCCTAAGCTTTTCTCCTTGTTTCTCCTTTTAGGATCCTCCCTATCCTCTCCTCCCCTTATTTCTTATCAGGATCTTTCTTATTCCTCCTTATAAAACACCTAACCAAAAATAGAAATTAATGTTTTCTATGATACTGCAAAATCCTAATGTTAATAATTTTAAAGAACAAATTGAATAACAAAAGTCTAAAAAATACTGAGGCTATTAAATAAAAAATAATATACATAAACAAAATGCTCTAATTAAAGATGGGTCTTATGTTAAATTTATCTTGATACCTATTATTCAATACAAGAAGGTTGCAATCCTTAGAAAAACACTGTTGAATCTAAATCTTGCAAATGCAATGAGTATTAATAAAAAAAGATGAACAAAATCAAATTTCTTACTTGTACAAACTTTTAAAAGTTGCACAAAAATGAAAAGCAACAAAATATAATTGATTATGAAATCTAAAACTAAATTATAAAAAGAAAAACTAAAATTAAAAAACTTCCTTACTTTTATATCCTATGCTTTTTTAAAGAGTGTACTACCTAACATATTTAATGATGGCTAACAATCTTGTAAATGAAGTTTGGTTAGCAAAATCACAAAATCAAATAAAATCACTTTAAAGTTAGATTTCTAAATGGCACCATCATTGCTCTTTTTATTTACAACTTATGCTAGAAGGCAAAAGCTTTCAAGTGTTTAGATGTCAAGTATTAACTTCAAATCAACATTTGAAATGATAATGATGTCCTTCTACATATAAACTTTATGACAATAGTTACTTATTTAATAACTAACATTTAATTATTAAAGATGTTAAATTTGATTCAGCAATTAACATATTTTATCAATGTAATTTGTTTATTCAATAAAGCTCTAATTAGAAACAAGTAATTGATCATTATAGAAATGGAATCAGACATAACCAATTGACAACAATTGCAAAAATTATATGGCAATTGACAATTGTATAACCATGTTACAATTGATAACAATTGCAAAATTAAATATCAATTGGTAACAACAAAAACAAATATTAAAACTTTTATATAAAGTTTTCAAATTTTTATTTACACAAAAAAATACAATAAGTTAGAATAAGTTATTTACAATTAAAGTATTATCATCAAGTGATTTACAACAAGCTAATTACAACCACTACATATTTATATTTACATGGAAAGCTATTCAAAGGGATTTAGTTCCAATCTTGATGAAATATTCTACACAAAGCTTTCTCATTGCATCAAGCTTTTGTTGAGTGTATAGGTTAGTATTATTCCTAAAGCACTACAATTTATACACATCTAACATATTATCATCAATACTAATTCAATTAATTAAGCATATGAATAGTTGTAAATAAGTAATTACCATATTCAAAATCCACATATCAAAGTTTGGTATTTTCTCATAAAACATTTGCAATATCTTTAGATGTCAATTATATAAAAAAAAATTGACATTATAGGTTTCATAGTTATCCTATGACCTTTAAATTTATGCATTTTAACATTAGTTTAATAAAAAAATTAATGTCTTAAGTTTTCACGATTTCCCAAACTTTGAAAATGTCATAACTTTAAGCATTAGATAAATTCAAAATCGACATGTCAAAGTTTGATATTTTCTCACTTGACTTCTATAATATCTTTAAATATTAGTTATATAAAAATTAATTTCCTAAGTCTTGTACTAATTTAAAAAATGTCATTGCATCCAAATATATGTTAGTTATATTGATAACTCATCATCTCAAGTTTATTAATAATTTCAAAAATGTTACTGTTTCTAAATAGACATCATAAATAATGTAAACCAACATCTATCCATTAATATTAAATCAACAATTCTATAGTAATGCTTTATTAATACTAGAAAAATATTTTTATATACCAATAAGTAAATTAATTAGTTAATGAATTATTTATCCTAATGGTTGATTCTTCAAAACATTAATTTAAAGTTCAATTTAATTGATTTTAGTTTTTGTTCATAAATAATGTTAAATGAGATCATATGATGCACATACATTCAATAGTTAGTGATTTGGATGGAAAACTAATTAAAAGGATAAATTGCATCAATTGTAAAGTTTAAATGCTAAATTACCTTTTTACAAATTATAAGGTGGTTTTTGCACATAGGATAAAGTACTTGGGGTTAATGTGTATTTTACTCATTTTACTTAAATTAATTATTAGATTAAATAATATTCCTATTTATTATGCTGATATAAAGGAATCACATGTCATGCAATAATAATAACAACAACAATAGTAACAATATATTGATTTTAATTGACTATTGATGTCAAATTCAAATCTAAAATGTAATAGATTGTTTAACTCCTTTGAGACCACTTGCAAAATTATGATTAGGGATTGAGACTATTATTCTAATATTTTAACATCAAGAAGTGCCCCAACTTAGTTCAAGAATTAGCTTGACATGTAATTGACCTTATATATAACTCTTACCTATTAGACTACCAAGCAGGATTGGATTAACCAATTTTAATAGGTATACCTTTATTACATCTATCAATGCTTATGCATGAAACATATTCAAGGGATTTGAAAATTATTTTTTCTTCTTTTGGCTATTTTTAGGTAAAAGCTATATTTAGTCCTTAATTTTCATTGAAGTTTCAATTTTGTTCTCTAAGTTTTATCTAAAGTAAATTTACCTCCAATTATTTCTTTAAAAAATTGCACAATGTTAATCAATAGCTTAATATTGATAGGTTTTTTGAAGGGAAATACTTACATGAGAAATGTCAATTGACTTGGTATCTTACATATACACACATAAGTCATATTTTCATATTAAAATGGCAAAGTGACACTTTTAGTTCACTAACTTCAAATGAAGTTTCAATCTTGTTCCCTAAGTTCTATTTGAGCCAAATTTATCCTTTAACTTAATCCTATTCATATTGTAATCTATAAAGGAGATTTGTTGAATTCTAGTTTCAACACCCAAAATCATATAGAGCTAATCCTTTCAACTCAAAGACATTAAGGTTGTTACTTTTTAAATTGATGTATGAGACATATAGTAATGAATATGAACAAACACACCTTCAAATTTTGAAAATGCACTTTTGGTAGCATTACTTCCTTATCGTAAATCCTTAGCAACTATTTTGATAAGTAAGACAATTTAAAAATATGAATGTAATTTGTCTTTAAAGTTATTGAAATTATTATTTGCATTTATTCAATATCTATATTGGCTAATTATGATAAAAGCCATCACATATAAAGGAATTTTATCCTTACATTATATTGGAAGTGGTCATATTTTTAAAAAGTTAAAGGATAAATTTACCTCAAATAAAACTTAAGAGATAACATTGAAACACTAGTGAAAGTTATGAGATCAAAAGTTTCTTTTTTGCCATAATGACTAATGTGTGCTATGTGGATGCCATGTAACCATTTTTGTTAAAAAAAATACTTAATAATGTTAGCTAACTAAAGAATATTGTGCATTTTTTAAAGTTAGAAGATAAATTTGCTCCTAATAAAATATAGGGGAAAAATTAAAACTTCAGTCAAAGTTAAGAAACCAAAAATGCTTTTTGCCATCTTTTTATTATGTTTGAAAGAGAGATAGAATTTTTTGTGCATCATGTAATACATAAAAGGAAAAATGTCATATTTGGTCCTTTAACTTTTATTAATGTTTCAAACATATACTCTAAGTTTTATATGAAACAAATTTTGTTATATCTTTCTTAGAAGATTTAGAATTTTATTTCATGAGACAAATAAATTAATTGATTTTAACAAAAACAATTTGTTTATTTTGATTGTAATAATTTAGAATGAGGATGGAATACTAAGAGAAAGATATTTAATTAATTAAACTAGTCTTAAACAAAAATTTTGGAAAAATAGAAATAAATTATTTTAATAAGCTTAAAATGAGAAACTTGTATGATTTATTAAGGAAAGGTGAGTAGAATCAAAGAATTAAAATTTATAAGTGATGAGAAATTAGCATATAAATATAGAGAAAATTTTAGATAAAGGATGAAAATACTTTTACCCTTTTTATAACCCCAACCTTAGCCTATTTTCTTTTACTTTTCCCATACAACCCTAACTCCACCTCTAGCATTCATTTTCTTTCTCTTATCCACTTTTTCATCCAACCAAAAAAGAGGAAAGTAATCTTTGTCAAATTCTTCATTCAATCAAGGTAAGGTATCTAAGTCATCATTAATCTCTTGCTTTTCCAGTTCTTTTAAAATTTGACAAAACTCAACCTTTAAGCTTAAAAATGGAAAATTTTAAACCTCAATGTGAGATCCTTAAAATTTTGGATGATTAAGAATGAGGAATAATGGATTCAACCTCCTAAATCTTCCTTTATACTAGGTGATGAACATTCTAATTATACTTTTATGAGTATTAAGTTATGTTATGTTTAAACTGTATATTTTTAGCATGGAAGAAATATGCTGATTTAATGCTATTGATGCATGTAGGATGATGAAAATGATATAAATAGGACATGATATTAGTGTATTAATGAATGACTGAGAGTTGTTAGGGTCATAAATGAGTTTGATGATAATTATAGCCCCATGAACAATGACATTATGTTATGAAATATAAAGAAACCTAGTCTAATAGTCGATTGTTGATTTAAGGACTTGGTAAGTCTCTTCCTAGAAACTAATAATCGACCATTCGACTCCCTAGTGATCTATTATTACCCCATTAGTATTTAACATAGTAACATCCATTGATATTTTATGTATTTTAAACTAAATGTAAGTGTTTGTAATAAAATGTGTTCATATATGAAATGGATTGTTGATCCAAAATGGTGATTTTCATTCCCATGTTCACCTAGGGACAACTAGGATATATTAAATCAACTGAAGGATGATTGTGATTAAGTCACAAGGAGATTTGAATGCTTTTATTATCTTGTTATTTATGCATTATGCAACATTATTATGGCTTGAATAAATACATAAATTGGATGTTGACATGAATGAATATAATTGATTATGTAAATTGAAATTATGGCATAAATAAAATTATGCATTTTGTAATACCATTAAAAAGTGCAAATGATTATACATGATTGTGATAATACTAATGAATGTGGTATTGTGATAAGTGTGGCTAAGTATTTAGGTTTGTAAAAAGTAAATTTGGTTAGTAAGTTATCTATTGTTGCTTATGATTAATTATGGTAGAATATTCATTCATTAAGCTTTGGATTTTCCTATCTATGCATTTTATCTTTACAAATTCTTAGGTTGATACTTCATCGCCACTTCAAGATTGAGTTTTCAAGAGTTCATCTAGTATGGTTTTGGATAGCATTGGATTTTTTATTTAAATATGTTTGGGCCTTTATCTATGTAGGGTGAAAAATAGTATGATTATAACTTGTGTCTTCTAAGACTTGTTAAGCTAGCTTATCTAAAAACTTCATGGATAGAAGCATATCTAACTTCTTATAGATTTGAATTATATTTTTCTAAAAGACAATACTTTCTTTTCCCCATTAATGTATGGAAGACTTACAAGATCCTCATGTATGTTATGCTAGGTTAAAGTAAGAACATGGCTTAGTCTAGTGGAAATTGAGTAAATGGTTCCACACCAATCATAATTAGTGTTGGGTCATGATAAATTTACCCTTTAGCATTTCCAAAATCTACAATTTGTTGGAAAAAACATCTCTTTTTCAAATACATAAGCATTAAGTAATTAAATTAATCTAAGTAGCACAATAAAGTGCACTAATAATTTAACATGAAAAACTCCAAATTTTAGGAAAAAAAATCATGAATGAAAAAAGATTAACTATATCATAAAATATTGCAAGATAATATATATGAAGGTTTTTAACTATAATCCCACAATTTTTTAGCCACCATCTTTATATCTCCCTCAAAACCCTAACTTCTATAGATACTCACATCATATCTTTCTCATGTGTCTATTCCTTGAACAACACAAATATTTATAACTTGGATATACCTATTTAGAAGGGAATCACAACCCTACTTTAACATAGAAACCTAACTTGAATAGAAAGATAACTCACGATAGGAATCAATCACAAATTGATCATAATTTAAATTTAGGTTAACCATAATAATCTTTACTTGAACATAAATTTCATTATCTTTATCATTAATCTTTATGCTCCACTTATTGCTAAATGAGACCAATCATGGAGTGCTAACTATGCAAGTTATCTATCATTATAATATCTTCAAATTGTAGAAAGCATTTTTTTATCAAGTAGCTTCACTTTAATCTATCGTCACAAGCTTTATTGGTATTTATCCATAACTTCCTCATCTATAAGAATCTTTCACATCTGTAGGAGTACTAAATCTTGCAATCTTTTCAAATCATCATCATTATCATCATCATCATCAATTATATCTCTCACTCTTGGCCACCATAAAATCTTAATCCTCATCATTAATTATGACTCTATCACTTTTTCTTAAGCTAAAACATTCATATTCATTGCATTAACTAATCATCCTTTTTCACTCGCACATAATTGAATCACCAATCATCACAATACATGTCATCATTCATATCACCATCATGATCATTACCATTATCATCATTATAATCATAATTACCATTACTATTTCTACATTAACTAGGCTTTACCATCTTGAATTACTACTCTTACATACTCAAATTTGCTCTAATACTAGTTAAGAAAAATATTTCTTCTTTAAACCTATAGGCATTAAACAATTAAATTAATTTGAATAACAAAATAAAGCACACTAATAATTTAACATGGAAAACCCTAGATTATAAGGAAAAATCAATTATATCAGTAAAGATTATAGGATAATGCATGTGAAAGTTCTTATTATAATCTCACAACTTCCTAGCTATCATCCTTCCATCTCTCTTAAACCTCTATAAAGGTTTTTACATAACTTCTATAAGCATTTGCATCATATTTTTTTCTCATACCTTAAATCTTTAACCAATACTTATAATCCAAAACTATTTATTTGAAAAGGAACCATAATCTACTCTAACATAAAAATCTGACTTGAAAAGGAATACAACTCACAATAAGAATCAATCATAAATTGATAATAATTCAAATTTGAATCAAACTTAACATTATGTTACTCAATGCCATAAGGTTTTTTTAATGAAAATGCTGATGTGATATCTAGCTTGGAATCTTACATGGTGTACATAAATTATATTTTCATATTTTTATAGAAAAAATGCCCTTTTGGTCCCCTAACTTTTATTGAAGTTTCAATCTTGTCCCTTAAATTCTATACAAATTTACTTGTTGAAATTAAACCCTTTTATGTCACAGTTTATGAGATGGATTTATTGAAATTTGAATTTGTTCTACATCCAAAATTATATGAAATCAATCCTTTTAATCTAGAATCATTGATTTTGTGTTTTTGAAACAAAAACAAAAGTAAAAGGCATATAGTAAATTCATTAATAGTGATGAATTTGAATAAATATAACTTTAAAATTTGAAAATGCATTTTTACGCATGTTTGTAATAAATCTTTAGGGACTATTTTAATAAGCAAGGTAACTAAAAATTATAAAGTAATTTTTCTTTAGAGTTCTTCAAATTATTATTTGGGTTTATTTAATATTTAATTAATTAAAGCCAGTACATTATAGTGACATTTTCTTTTTACATTATGATGGAAGATATTGTGTTTTTAGAAAGTTAAACAATAAATTTAGTTTAAATAAAACTTTAGTGACAAGATATTAAAACATCAATGAAAGTTAAAGGATTAAAAATGTCATTTTGTTATAAAAATATGAAAAATATGACTTATAAGCACTATGTAAGATATCAATTTAATCCCATATAAGCATTTCCATTAGGAAAACATAACAAAATTAGCTAGCTAAGTAACATGTTGTATTTTTTTTTAAAGTTAGAAAGGGTGAATTTGTTTCAAATTAAACTTAAGGGGTGAGATTTAAGTGGCCAGTAATGACTTTTTACCTAAATAAAAAAAGAAGATTTCAAATCTTACTACACATAAGAATTTTATGCTTCTTATTGTGCATTATTCACACCAAAATTATACTACTAAAACTAATAGTATTGATAAGTTTATGTTGAATCCAAGGAAATAGTGATTAATCAATCGATAAAGAGTTGAATATGGGAAATTTTATTAAATTGCTATAAAAATAAAATTAAAATAAATAAAAACAAAATTAAATAGAAAGAAATAAGGTTGCAGTTATGAAATCTTCAGCTCAAGGGACATTTTGATCATGAGCTTATCAATTTATCACAAGCACTGAATAGATTACTCTCAAATTGATTACTTAGCCAATGATTGCTATAGCAACAACCTTTATATTTATATAATTCCTTAATGTTAATTAACCTAACCCCAACACCTATGTTAACCATTGCTATAGCAACAACCTTTATATTTATATAACTCCTTAATGTTAATTAACCTAACCCCAACACCTATGTTAACCCTTTATTGTTCAAACTTAGCGTTAACATTAGGTACTGAAGAGAGCCTAACATCTAAACAATGACATTCCTAAGGAATAACTAATACTGAATTAACAATCTAATCCAAAATTGAATTATCAATTCATTCCCTATTTCTCGTACATAACTAATGATTCAAACTAGCATGAAATAACTAAAACTTAATTGCTACTCACACAATAATTAATCATAATTATGAATATAATTAATTATTTAGTTATATATTGCAAAAAATAATCAACAAATAAGCCATTTTAATAAATCATTTATGCAATCATAAATAATTAAAGACGAAGAAATGGAAGATAATCAAATCAAGATTAAATAAATAAAATCCAAGCAAAAATCACTTGAATTGAATGTAAAAATTACATACTTATGTGTCCTTTGAGAATGAAAACGAAAGAAAGAAAAATACTAAATGAGAGAGTTGCTACCTTTGCAAGGACAAAAAGACCTAAAATCTAGATGCCAAGGGTTTCCCTCCCTTTTGGACTAATTCGTTTTGACTCTAAGGATTATAATGGTTTAGGTCTTAGTTAATTTATCGGCCTAAAACTTTACTTATGACCCAAAACATTAAAACTATTACATGTAGTAAAATCCCGTAATTTAGCTTCTACCCACTTTTTAAACAATTAAAATTATGTCATTTTACTAAATTCTTAACATGAAAGTTATTGGGATGGACCTTAGTTAATATATGGCTTTGGATTTGCATCATTTTTACATCCAAAGCACCAAGTATATCCCAAAAATCATGATTGGGTTAGGTAGAATAACAACATTGTATCAACTTTCTAATTATATTCAAACCTCCAGACATTTAAAATGGGTTCGGTTGTCTAATAATATTTATAGAACTTTTTGCTAAGTTTTTCAAATATATAAATGAAATCCAAATTAGAGGTACAGATATCAAGATATAACTAAAAATCTGAAATAATATAAAAAATTCTACATTACTTGAATAATTCAATTTTATTCTAGACCGTTTCCAATTACATAGCAAAATATAATTGACTCAAATTAAACATATAAACATCTTAAGAGATTAAATATAGGAAAAAATAAAAACTAAAATATTATGCCCATCACTTCCATATTACAATAACAACATGACTAAATAAATAGTCATTTGAATGGGGGAGGAGAAAGATCATGCAAGGATGGTTATTCTACCTAATCTTCACAACTAATTACTCCTTTTTTTTAATCCTCTTTTTTAGATTAATACAACTATCATCCGGACTCTTATAGCCAATAAGATCTACTGGCCTATCAAACACTTACTAGGTCTTCTTTTATTTATTGGTGATTAACTTACTAGGTCTTTAATTAATTTATGTCTTGTATTCTATTTCAAATAAATCATCCCGGAGCTACCTTACCAACTTTGTTAGGTCTTTAATTAGTATATATATGTCTCAAGTCCTATTCAAATTAATTATTACATCCGGTAGCTTATGAACTTGAAAGTCATTTTTTTAAAAAAAAATTATTTTGGTAGTTATGAACTTGAGAGTCTATAAATACTCGTGCAAATAATGTCCCTCTTATCATTATTGTATTCTTACAGCAATATCTCAGACTTAATAGAGAGAAGAATCATGTCCCGTCTTCCTGCAAATTATGGATTTCTTACAGTCCTCAGCATTGATGGGGGTGGCATAAGGGGAATTATACCAGCAATCATACTTGAATCTCTCGACCAATATCTTAAGGTACGTAACTGTAGCATATACATCCACATGATTGCAAAATGATGTTAGAGTCGCTCGGATAATTATGATTATGTCTAGTAAGGACATGGGATTAAATCGTATCTATCTAGAAATAGTTTATTTGTGTATTGCCTTTGATTTAAGTGATATCCAATATTCATTAAAGATTTTATTCCTTTTGCTACATTTAAGTTTGATTCCTAATTTGTGCATTTATGCATTCAATAATTTAAACATTCCTCTATTTAACTCCAAAAAAAAATTATCTATTTTCATTCTTATATATCCCTATTGTGAATTTTTTTTAGTAACCATATTCATCCTCATTAAATTCTTAATCTTATATTTTTTTTCATTTTATTTAAATGATGCACACACATTTATATCCTATTATAATTTTTTTAATAAAAGTCAAAGATTCATTTTGTATAATGATGAAAAAATAGTTATCTATATATGTAAAAATATTAACATAACAAAAAATAGAGTTTTAGTTGGAATTTATTTTTTAAAAATTTTAGAGTTTAAATTTTATCTACTAATAGTGTAATACTATTTGTAAATGAGAATAAAATACATTATTAAAAAATTAAGTGTTATTAAAAAAATTTAACTATAGTAAGAATTTTAATAATTTTTAATTGATATGATAATATATAGGTGGGTGATTGTGTAAAAATAGTTTACATATATAGTGAATTAAATTAAATTCATAACTTTATATTTTAACTCAAATGACCACATGTACAGATTTAATTTTCTTTTTTATTACATAATTAAAACTTTAAAGGTTAATATATATATTATATAAAATGGAATGGATATTAGCACATACAGTGGGTTGGTATGCGCCCGGTGCATGCTCATATATATATATATATATATATTGCAAGTTCCTGTTAAGTACAGGACAAATTGGCAACCCTGCGAGTGTGTGCATTGACATTAGTTTGCGGGCATTTTTTCCCCCTTTTTTAATCTATATTTTATGTGACTTGAGATTTGGAGCAATTAAATTATAATATTTAAAATATTTTATTTATGTCATATAGAGCATAGACCAACGTTGGTATATGGGTCCATTGCGATGATTGTTATAAATGATTATATATATATTATGATTTAAATTTGATTCAATGTTAAATCAACTGTGTCATTAAAAATCAATTATAACTCCTATATTACTAGTAAAAATCTTTAATTATTATATTTTTAATAATATATCATTTTTATGTTTATTAATAATGTAAACTGTTTTAAATGGATCATACATCAAATTTTGACTCTATATTATATCATATCATATCATATCATATCATATTATATTATTTTTGTCAAAAAATTTTCTTATATATAATGCCTGGCAACGTAGCCAACAATTTTTATTCACCGATTCAATATTTATGATATTTAATTCCTAAACCCCAAATCTTAAATACTAATATTTCGAACTTGTAGTATACCCTGGTTTTTCAATCTAGAAGATTCTGATATATGTTATATCTAGTTTTAAATGTTTCTAAAAGCTTAAAAACTTAAATTATTGGGAAAAAAAGTCAAGAAGTGATTTTATTATAATTTAAAAAAATATGTATGATTGTACGAAATAATAATTTAATAAATTTATATGGTCTCTTATGTAACATTAAAAGAAAGATAAAAATAAAAATTTTTAGGTGCAGTAAAATTCAAATTCTAAGCAAGAGAAGTTACAAAAAAATTTGTGTTTATGTAGGCATATTTTTAAATGGTATAAATGACAAAAATAAGAAATCCGAATTCTTGATTTAACTCCCTTATGTTTACTGAGCAGGAAATGGAGAAGGACGAGGAGAAGAAGAGGAATGTAAGACTGGCGGATTATTTTGATGTGATTGCAGGAACAAGCACAGGCGGCTTAATCACTGCCATGCTGACCACTCCAATTGCTAAGAAGAGTAACCAACCCTTTAATGCCCAAGAAATAGAGAATTTCTACATACAACACGGCCCAAAGATCTTCCCACAAAACAAGTAAATTCAATTATATTCTTATGTGAAATTCTTTAGATTTTTTTCTATAACTAGAGCGTTAAGTTTTTTTTTTAACACACATGCAATTTTTCAAATTTGAATTCAAAACACTTTTGAGAGTATCATTCCAGCATTCAAAGTTTTAAGTTGGGTTACAAGTTTACTGTAATTAGAAAATCTGGAAACAATAGAGTCATTAAAATATAAAATTGCCCCAAATTATAATTGTGGAAGGTAATTTATAACCTTCTAGGCTGCCAAATTTCAGCATTAAATTAGATTAATACGGGTCATGTAGCATTCTTTTATTCTTTTATTAATATAATCAGTTTGATTCTGATTAACTCAAGTATAATGATTGGGATTGTGATGTTTGCAGTAAACGTAACTACAATTAAATTGCTAGTCACCTTTTAATATACAATTGACATAAATTATCGTGGTTCTCTCATCAATGAACGATCATTCGTTAAAAGAACATTTAAAGTTGCAGTTGCTTATCACTAAAGCCAATTTTAACTAAATCCTATGATATAATCAGTTTTGATTGAATTGCTATAAACCATCGGGGTACTTGAACTATCTTAAACCGATGACTTCTTATGCGGTTTGGTTTTTTACAGCCTATCGCGTTTATTCATACTTGCATAAAAAAGCAAGTATTATATATATTGAAATATTGTCTTACTCGTTTATATTCAATTGCATTTGATTAAAAGAAAGTTCACACTCGCTTCATCCGTAAGAGTGATTTTCATTAAAAGAAAAAAAAAAGTCAATTAGTGAATTAATAGTTAGTGAATTACCGATCAATTTGGACTAGTTGTTGTCAGTTTACTTCAAACTACGGTTTTTTTTGCCTACACCTAACACCTCTAAGCATAGTTAATAAATTCGAACCAAATTGGTTCATTCAATTAGTGAATTAATAGTTAGTTTAATCTGAATCATATCATTAAATTAATTTTCTATATAAATGTAAAGAGTCAATTCAAAAAATGATTTTTAATTAATTTGGTTGAATCAATAATTTTTAAAAATTTCCTAATTTATTTACTTGCGAAATCTTATGTGACCTTGAATTACCTATTATTAAAAAAAAGAGGGGTCATCTATTTTTAACTTATTATAAAGGATGAATAAAATAAACCGATCAATTTGGACTAGTTGATGTCGGTTTACTTCAGACCATAAATTTTTTCCACACCTAACTCCTCTGAGCATAGTTAATAAATTCAGATCAAACCGATAGGTTCAATTGGTAAATTAATATTTAATTTAGTTTAAATCACATCATTAAATTAATTTTGCATGTAAATAAAAAATGATTCAACAAATAATTTTTAATTGATCTGATTGAATCAATAATCTTTAAAAAAATTCCTAATTTATTTGATTATAAGATATTATGTGATTTTAAATTATCTTCCTTCTATTATTATATTTTGATAGATAACGTGAACATATTATTATTTTTTATATAAATTTATATTTTTATACTTAAAGAAGTTGAATCAACGACTGATTGATGAGTGCCCAATAAACCAGCCTCTTCAACGTTTGATTTGGTTTTCATGACTAAGCCCCCAACAGTAATCGTTGATGATCCCCATTTTCCTTGTTTGTATCATACAGATGGACATTATTTCCGTCGGTTACAAAGTTCATCAAGGTTGTATTAGGACCAAAATACGATGGCAATTATTTACTTCAAATAATTCGAACAGATAGGAGACAAGAAATTGAGTGAGACGCTGACTAGTGTTGTCATCCCGACATTTGACATCAAGAAACTTGAACCTGTTGTAACCAATATATTTGCTAATAGTATTGGCACCAAAAGAGATAAAAGGAAATTTGTGGAGAAGGAGTAGAAATAAGAAAAAATATTCTTCTTCTAAAATTATAATAATTCTCACAAATACAAATTATAATTTTCTCATAAAATAACTCTCAAAACTTTTTTTCTCAAACACGCTCTGCGAGGCTCACACTAATTTGCTTACAAGCAAAAACAAGACACACTCTGTTTTTCTTTCTCTGCTCTGCGGAGCAACCTTACTGTTTTTCTCTCAAAAATAATTCATAAACAATGGAACCACGCTCATATATATATATATATGGCCATGCCTACCGGCTTGTTCCAATAATATATATTATCTTAATTTTCTAAAGGCCAACTTGTACTTTGCTTTTATTTAATCTTCTGCCGCATGTGTTTGCAGTGCGTCGCCCATAAAGCTTCAATTATTTCAGCTGCCAAATAAATGCACCGCTTCTTGATTTCCATGTTGCGGTTTCCTTCGTAGCTAAGTATTTTGATTGCTGCCATTCATTTTTTTTTAATTTCAAAATTTAACTAATTTCAACAGCCTCCCTTTAATTTTGAAATAATGCCAAGCATTATCTTCAACTTCTCGAATGTATTTGCTTTGAGTGGCTTTGTAAAAATATTTGCAACTTGCTCATCAGATCTACAAGACTCTAACTGTATTTCTTCATTCTTGATTAGTTCTCTGATGTAGTGATACTTGACACCAATGTGCTTACTTCTACCATGAAAGATTGGATTTTTTTGCTAATGCAATTGCTGACTTGTTATCACACATAATTGTTGTTGGAAATTCTTGCATCTGTTTTAACTCTTCAAGTAATCTAGCGAATCTAAACTGCTTAATATGCTTGTAGATGCTGCTACCTTATATTCAGCTTTTGCAGTTGATAAGTCCACCACTTGTTGCTTTCTTGATTACCAAGAAAAAACACTATCTCCAATATAGAAAACATAACTAGAAGTGCTTTTTCTAGTTTCAATGTCACCTGCCTAGTCACTATCTGTGTATCCAACTAAATTGAATTCATCAGAATAAGTATAGAATAATTCATGATCTCGAGTACCACTAATATACTGTAAAATTCGCTTTGCTACTTGTAAGTGTGATTGATATGGCTTTTCCATGTAACGACTGATAATCCTAACTCCATAAACTATATCTGGCCTAGTCGAAGTCAAATAACGTAGACTACCAACTATCCTTTTAAAATAAGTTGGATTTACCAATTCTCCGCTACCTTCTTTCTTTATCTCGAGACGTTTAGTAACTGGGGTTTGGATTGGAACTGTTGATTCCATCTTGAACTTTTTTAGAATATCATTAGCATACTTTTGTTGAGAGATGAAAATGCCATTGTCAATCTGCTGGATTTCAATACCCAAGAAATAAGCCATCAATCCCATATCTATCATTTCAAACTGGTTAGTCATAGCCTCCCTGAATTCTACAAACATCTCTTTAGAATTTCCTGCAAATATCAAATCATCAACATAAAGGCATACAATTATTAGACCTCCATTGGCTTCTATCTTGATGTATAAAGTGTGCTCATAAGGACATTTGTGGAATCCATCTTGTAGTAGATATGCATTGATCCGCGTATACCATGCTCGAGATGCCTGTTTTAATCCATATAATGCTTTCTTTAAGCGGTAGACTTTTTCCTCATGTCCTTTCTTCATATAACCTGGTGGTTGCTCAACATAAACTTCTTCTTCAAGAATGCCATTTAGAAATGCTGACTTTACATCCATTTGATGAATCTTCCATTTGTTTTGTGTTGCAAGGGTAAGAATCATTCAAATAGTATCCATTCTAGAAACTGGTGTAAATACCTCAAAATAGTCAATTCTTGGCTTTTGCTTGTAGCCTTTGACCACCAATCTAGCTTTGTAATGATCAACTTGACCATCAAGCTTGAACTTTATCTTGAACACCCACTTGATACCAATGGGCCTTTTATTAGGTGGTAAAGTTGTCAACTACCACGTATCATTCTTCTCGATTGAATGGATTTCATCATCCATTGCTTGAATCCATCGTTTATCTGCTGCTGCATCTTCATAGAAAATTAGATCACAATCTGCAAATAGGCAAAAGTTCACAATTATTTCATCAACAGTTGTATCTTCATTGTCATTATCTGATGTGATTATGTAATCATGCAAGCAGGCTGGCAACATTCACTTTCGTTGGGGACGTGTTGAAGTTTCTAGAATTGTTGTTAGTGAAGGAGAACTTCTAATAGGAGATGAATTTTCTGGAACAAAACTATTTGATTCAGCTAACTTTGGTTCATTTATAATGACTCCTTCATGCTGTTGTTCGTCACTTTAATTCCTGGTCCAAGCTTCATCTTCAATGAATTTGACATCTCTATTAATAGTTACTTCTTTTGTTGCTGGGTTGTATAATTTGTATCCTTTGCTCATAGTACTATAGCCAATGAAAATGCATTTTTGGCTTTTGTCATCCAACTTCTTTCTCTACTCATCTGGAATATGAGGATATGCAATACACCCAAATACACATAGGAAGAAAACATCTGGCTTGTTGGACACTTGTTTAATAAAAATACAACAAAGGCAATAGCTTCTGCCTAAAATGATTTTGGCAAAGATTTGGCTTTCAGTAAACTTCTAGTCATTTCAACAATTGTTCTATTTTTCCTTTCAGTTATACCATTCTGCTGAGGAGTATATCTAGCTGTCAGTTGATGCTGAATTCCTTGACTTTTACAAAAGTTTAATAATCTTAATGATCATTCTTTTCTAAGTGAACCAGAAAGTTATTTTTATAGTTATAAGAATTCTAATTATCTAAATAATGTCTCTAAGAGTGATGAGACTCACTATGATCGTTACATGTATGATACTAAATATACTTGGAATAATCACATTAATAGTTATGTTGACAGTTATCTTCATTCTCAAACTGGTATTGATAATTCCATTTTAAGTGATAGTGACAACAGTTACATTTATAGTTCCATTTATAGTCCGGGCAGAAACAGTAGTGAAAGCGAGAGTTCCAATATAAGTATAATAACTAGCAACACAAATGATAATGCTTTAACCATAAGAGAAGGTTCTAATGATCTATATGAGACTAAAAAATACAGTCATTTGTGGGTTCAATGCGAAAATTGTTATGGATTAAATTATAAAAAAATTTTGAAATAAAAAATGAATATTTGTGAACAATGTGGATATCATTTGAAAATGAGCAGTTCAGATAGAATCGAACTTTCGATTGATCCAGGTACTTGGAATCCTATATATGAAGATATGGTCACTCTGGATCCCATTGAATTTCATTCGGAAGAGGAATCGTATAAAGATCGTATTGATTCATATCAAAGAAAGACAGGATTAATCGAGGCTGTTCAAACAGGCACAGGTCAACTAAATGGTATTTCGGTATCAATTGGGATGATTCAGTTCCAGAGCCAAAGATCGTAGTTCTCGAACGAGCAATCAAAAAGATTTTGGAGCATATTCCGATTTCGGTATTGTTCCTCCAATGATCGTAGTACCAAGTACTTCTTGACGAGCTCGAATATGATCAGATTTATAAGTAAGCATCTCTTGTAAAATATGAGCAACACCAAATCCCTCTAGCACCCAAACCTCCATTTCTCCCACCCGTTGTCCCCCTTGCTTGGCTCTTCCCCTAAGGGGTTGTTGCATAACAAGTGCATAATGTCCACTGGAACGTCCATGTATTTTATCATCAACTTGATGAATTAATTTCAAGATATAAGGCTTTCCTATTATAACAGGCTGCTCAAAAGGATCTCCCGTCCGTCCATTAAATATTCTGCTTTTTCCCGGATACTCGAGTTCAAATATCCATGGATTCGTTAACAAGAGTTATAAATTATATAAACTTCTCAAAAGTCTCTAATTTTTCTTTGAGAAAATATACCCAAGTTTTTCTACTGAAATCATCCACAAAAATTAGAATGTACCTTTTGGATAGATGTCTATATGTACTAAACTCCAATGGTTGCTTGGCTCTTCTAGCTTTCCCAACTGGGAAGGAATCTTTGTGTTACTTTCTAAGGATACATCCTCACACTATTGATCAGGAATATTAATTTCTGGTAAGCCAGTAACCATCTTTTTCTAAGCTAACAGCTTCAATCCTTGAAAGTTTAGATGACCAAACCAGAGATGCCATAACCAATTTTCATCCTTCAGGATTGTTGAAAGACTCATCAAAGCTTTTGTTTGTAGATTTAAAGGAAACATACGGTTCTGCATCATTTGTACCTATGTAATCATTTTTCCATTTTGCTTCTGATTGTGCAAGCTCCATCTTGGATATCAATTTTGTGCCCTTTTTCAGAAAGCTGGCCTGCACTAAGCAAATTCCAGAAAAGCCTTGACACGTAATAGACATCGGCAATAGTAACATGTGTACCATCTTTAGATTGTATATTGATGTTGCCTTTTCCCATAACAAAATTTTGGATTTATTTCCAAAATTTACTTCTGCATGTACAGATTCATCCATATGCGAGAAAAGCTTCTTTCTTCCACACATGTGATTGCTGGCTCCAGTATCAAGATACCATGTATTTACATACTCTATATCTGACTAATTTGTTTTGCATGCGAGCACCAAATTTTCTTTAACATCTGCTACATTTGCACGTTCTGATGACTCATCTAGCATCTTGGAGTAACATTCATTTTTATAATGATCAAATTTTTTGCATCTGTGACATTGAACATTAGATCTATTTCCTGCTCCACCATAACCTCCTCGGCTTCTGGAAGGATTGCTATCATTTGATCTTTCTCTATTAGTGGTATTAAAATGACCACTTCTTCCACATCCTTGTCCTTGTCTACCATCTTAATAGTTTCCACATCCTCGGCCACCTTGATAACCTCCACGTCCTCGACCACCTTGGTAATCTCCACTATTTGGTTGAACCATCCTACTTTGCAAAGCTTGCTCAGGATTTAACTTGGTGAGCTTTTTGCTCATCTGCTATTATTGTGTTCACAAAGAACACAATAACCTATCCATTGACATGGATGATATATCATGTGCTTCTTCAATTGTTGCAACAACATATTCAAACTTTGCGGTTAAAGATCGTATAATCTTTTCTACAACTCTGGTGTCTGAAATATCTTCACCATTAGATCTCAATTGATTGATGATGGTCTGAACACGATCAAAATATGCTGGAATGAATTTTGAGTCATTCATGTTTAACGATTCAAAATCACCTCGTAGTGTTTGTAACTTTACTTGTCTGACACGATTGTCACCTTTGTAGGATCTCTGCAGAATATCCCACGCTTCTTTTGATGTATTTGCAAATGATATTTTTTCAAATATATGATCTTCAACAGCTTTAAAGATCGCGTACAGTGCTTTCTGATATTTTTTTCTGGCCTCCAACATTCTCCACCAAACTCCACAGATTTTAAGATCTGAAATATACTTTCATCTTGATACTCCAGTTGTTGAAATTTTTGCCGTCAAATTTTGGAAGCTACAATTGGATCGAATTTGTTGGCATTGTATAACCAAATGCTAATACCAAATGTTGGAACCAATATATTTGCTAATAGTATTGGCACCAAAAGATAAAAGGAAATTTGTGAAAAAGGAGTAGAAATAAGAAAAAATATTCTTCTTCTAAAATTACAATAATTCTCACAAATACAAATTATAATTTTTCTCACAAAATAACTCTCAAAACTTTTTTTCTCAAACACGCTCTGCGGAGCTCACACTAATTTGCTTACAAGCAAAAACAAGACACACACTCTCTGTTTTTCTTTCTCTGCTCTGCGGAGCAACCTTACTGTTTTTCTCTCAAAAATAATTCATAAACAATGGAACCAAACTCATATATATATATGGCCATGCCTACCGACTTGTTCCAATAATATATATTATCTTAATTTTCTAAAGGCCAACTTGTACTTTGATTTTATTTAATCTTCTGCCGCATGTGTTTGCAGTGCGTCGCCCGTGAAGCTTCAATTATTCCAGCTGCCAAATAAATGCACCGCTTCTTGATTTTCATGTTGCGGCTTCCTTCGTAGCTAAGTAGTTTGATTGCCGCCATTCATTTTTTTTTTAATTTCAAAATTTAACTAATTTCAACAGAACCCACCATCTTCTCCAGTTTTGCGGTACGTATATTACATAATTCATTTTTTCATACTTTCCTCAATTGCTCAGTGGATTTGGATCATTTCCCTTTTCATTTTATCAAGTTTTTGTTAAATTGGATTGGCACATAATTTTTTAGTAGGTCTTACCGCTCTCTAATATAATTAGAATATAACAAAAGTAAAAGACAAGTTTTAAATTCTTAGGATATAATTCTTAGATTTTTTAAAATAAATTTAGATAATATTGGAGAGAAATAAATAACAATTTTATAAATATAGTATTTAATTATTCATTTATAAAACTAATAATTATTATAACCTTCAAAGTTTATAACTAGAATTACTAATCTTTTATTTTTGAACTTTTTATAATCATTTGTCCTCCTTCTGCTTGTAATTATGTTAAAATAATAAGCAAATTTTTTTTTTTGGATCTAGCGTTAAAATTGAGCAGTAAAGATTTGGTTTGGTGTCATATGGTTTGCAGGAAAACCGAAGAAAAAATTACCTTATGAGGGATATATGCATCGGGACAACAGCAGCGCCTACTTATCTTCCAGCGTATTATTTCAATAGCGGAGAGCCCCCAAAAACCAACGGCAAACGTGCTGATGAAAATAATCGGGTACGTTTCGATCATGATAACGTATCGTTACGATTTCCTAAAAACTTATATGAACTATGCATCTTTAATTCCGTACATGGATATTGCAGGAATCTAATAATAAGAAAGATGGAGAATTTAACCTCATCGATGGAGGCGTCGCTGCAAATAATCCAGTAAGTTTCAAATATCTGTCATATATATATATATATATATATATATATATATATATATATATATATCTGTGTGTGTGTGTGTTTATACGAGAAATTCCTGTTGAAAATAACATGAGCCAATAAGATAACTGTTCTAATGACGTCTTACGATATGTGTGTGCGTGTTTATACGAGAAATTCCTGTTGAAAACAACTTGAGCCAATAAGATAACTGTTCTAATCACGTCTTACGATACGTAAGTCTGTAAAATAATATATATGCAGTTAAATATATACATTAGGAATAACTGGACACCCATTAACGCCATATATCATTCAAGAAATGAAACAAGAGGTGAATTTCTCTCTCTTCTAATTTGTCATTGTCAAAAACTGTAAATTAGAGTATGAGTTTAGAGGAATCCTTACTAAAAACATGAAAAGAAAATTCTCATATTGGCATAAAAAATTTTAATATATATCATGAGTAAATGATTGCTTTTATATAAATATAAAGGAAAACTACATTTTACCTCTTCAACAATGGGGGTTGTAGAATTTTATCCCCTTACACTATTGAAATTTTGAATTTTACTCTTCAATTTTATAAAACTTAGATTTTACCCCTACTATTATCAAGTTAACTAGCCATAACATTTGGTGGCGGTTTTGTAACACTTAGTGACAGTTAAAAATTGACGTTATCATTCTTAGCGGTAGTCCATAAATATCGGTTTCTAACTCTAGTAAGTAAAAAAAAATTTAAAAATTAATGAATATAGTGGCGGTTAAAAATCATCGCTAAGTGAAACATAATAGCAGTAATTTTTTTAATAAATTTCATTAAATTAGTAATAATGAAGGTAAAATTTAAGTTTCAATAGTCTAAGAGAATAAAATTTGATAACCACATAGTTGAAAGGGATAAAATATAATTTTTTCAATATAAAATTAGAAGGAATAAACAAATAAATCTTTTAAAAATTGAATATTGAATGCGCACACGCACGCGCGCGGTCCTACATATATATAGGCACACACACACTTTACGAAGTAGGAATCTTAATTTACTCGTTCTATATTAAATTGTCTTGGTAAAGGGATGTGGGATCATACAATGGTTATAGGTATTTGAACACAAGCTAGATCATATCTAAATTAACGTTTTTAAAATTTCATATATAATTATGTGTTTCATTTAACACACATTTACTAAATTTTAAAATTTTACTTCCGACTAAAATATTAAAACATAACAATATCCATTTATTCTCGAGTTCACCATTATATTTACAAGGGTGGGTTGAAGCGTGGCTCTTCCTAGTGCCCTCAGCCATCTTAAGATTGGGGAAATTTTCAATTTTTTCTGCACGATTCTGATCTTTAATGAAAATTCGTATACAGGCTCCGTTTCACTCAACTAGTTAATAAGTTAATTAATAACTGATAATTGATAAATTAAATAAAGTATTTTGTAAAATTAATTGTTAAAGTAGCTGAAATTACAAAATGACATATTAATAAAAATAGATATATAATTGAATTATATTAACATAATTAAAAGTTTAAAATAAAAATATAATATTTAATATTTAATTAATTATATTTTATAAACATATAAATTTATTTATATAATATTTATTATAAAATTATAGTAACTTAAAATATAATTAATTATATTTTATTATATTATTTATATATGTATTTAATTATTTATAATTTAAAATTAGGATATATTTATGTTAAAATTAAATTAATTATATTTTATAAAAATTATTTAGATTTATATTACAAAGAGTATAAGTTGTAAATTATTAAGAAGAATAAGAGTAAATTTAAAAAGAATTTGAAGAAGTAGTAACTTATAAATTATAAGCTATTTTAGGTAATTTATTAAATTAGAATTTATAAGCTATTTAGAATAATTTATAAGTTAATGTGAGAAATACTTTTAGAGACTGCCTTATAATTTATTAATTAGATTAATAAACTATAAATTAACTTATTTATTATGCAAAATAGAGCTATAATCTCCTAATATTTAAAGTGTTTTCATTAAAATTCTTAATAAATTATATTTCATCCCTTCTTAATTTTTCATTTTAGATTTGCCCCCAGGTGGTTCCAACATGAGTGTAGATTTCACTTCCTTATGTCTTTTTCAAATATTAAGAATCTATTCGGAGATCGTTTTCTTTCTTTCTTTTTTTAAGAAACTGTTCTCAATTGTTTATAAATTATTTTTTACTTTCAAAAATTATTTCAGACTCAAGGAAAATAAAAAGAATAGAGTGATTAGTATTATAAATAAGAAAATATTTTATTTAATTATAAAATTGATATCAATAATAAAAATAAATTAAGAAAATATTGAATTTTTTTATTTTTTATTTTTGAATTAAATATTTGAAGTTATAAATTTCAAAAAAAAATTATGAAAACAATTATCAAATTAAAACTTTTAACTTTAAGAACAGAAAAATAAAAAATTATTTTTAAAATACTAAACCAACATTCTCAATTTTCTAATAGGTGACATTCCAAAATTTCTAATTTCCAGTATTTATGCGGCTTGGTTGGGTCAAATTTGGTTTGAGCCCAAACCTTATGTAGGGGTTGGATCAGGAGGAAACACCATGCCCAAATTAATTTGGACAAATGATTAAATTTGGTTCGGTGTCCATGCTTACGAAATAAGACAGGGCCTGTGCCCATTACCCCCCATCGGACTAAGTTTAATATCAGTTAAATATATCCAATTGTTATGGGTTAAAAATGTATGATAATAATAATTAAGAATACATATGAGTAACATTTTATGTGTAGGATTAGGGTTGTCACCATTCAATTTATCATTTTTCTAAGTATTATTGTCTTTTTTTTTCAATTGTCCTTATTTGGCATAGTTAAAAATAAAATTTTATTTTATTTTTAAATGAATTTTTTAAAAATAATATTTAGCTTTGAGTAGAAATAAATTTCATTTCATTTATAATTCTCATTTAAATTATATTTGTATCATTATAAAATCTATCAAATTTAGCAAGAATTTCAATAGAATTTCTTTTATTTGGCATGAAATACATATTATATAAAAAATTTATTCCATTTCTAACATTACTAAACCATGATAACATCAAAGTATACTTTTAGTTGAATTTTATATATTTTTTAATACATTCCAAAGAAAAGAATTTATTTATAAATGAATTTAAAACATTATTTTTGATAAAACTTTCAAATGACAGAATTCATTTGTAAAAGAATTAAAATCATTTTTATTAAAATGAAATGAAATTAATTCTAAAAAATTGTGATGCTAATGAAATAACTAAAATTTTTTAAAAAATGATAGATAATAATACTTAAACATAACAAAATGCATTATTCTATAATGATTTGAAGATATTGTTTATTTCATCAAAAAATCTATAAAAATTATATATATATATATATATTAATGAGAATATGATATGTTATTTATATAGTAATTACATTGTAGTGCCACGTCTTGCGCTTCATTTCAAAAAAGTGTTAGCGCTAATCTTTATTTCAAATAGGTGTCTATTTTATAAATTATTATTATTATATTTATAAAATAACCTTTTTTATCATAAGAAGATGAGCACTCATTTTCATTTATCTTCTTATGATCTTTTAATAGAAAATAAGAAAATTTAATTTTGGTAGGATCTACCTAAATAGAAACATTTAAATTAAATTTAAAATTTTGAATGATCATAATTTTATGCTTGGTTGTCCGATTAGGGCAAATTATATGTTAATTTTATGTAACTTTTTAAAATTTACATGCTTGTAGAATGTTGTAGGTGTTTGTCCACTCTAGTTAGTGAAAAAAGCCTTTTTCAATGACTTTTTTAAAATTTTTCTTCATTTTCTTATTGTTTTGCCAACCTTGACCTCATTTTTCTCAATTTATATTCATCCCAATTATACATTAAACTTTTACTCCTAATTCTTTTAGCATATAGTATTGTTATAAAATCTTTCTTAATAATAAAACTACCAAAAAAATAATGTTACTATTTAAAAACTAAATAGTAATATATTATTATTTCATCCAAATAGTAATATTAATAAATGGAAAAATTAAGTCTCCTTAACAATCAAATTACTAAATAATAGTATATTACTATTTAATATTCAAACAGTAACATGTTACTATTTTGTTTCTAAATAATAACATTAATAAAAAACTTAAAATAAATAGATAAATTAAATCTTATTAATAATCAAACTGATAAAGAAGAAGATGTTATTGTTTCATCTCCAAATAGTAACATTGACTAAAAATTTAAAATAAATGAATAAATTAAGTCTTATTAATAACTAAATTACTAAAGAAGAGCATGTTATTATTTTATCTCCAGATAATAACATATTACCATTTAGTTTCAAAATAATAACATTGACCAAAAATTCAAAATAAATAAATAAATCAAGTCTCATTAATAACTAAACTATCAAAGAGGAGGATATTAGATAAAAAACTTAAAATAAATAGATAAATTATGTATTATTAATAACCAAACTATTAAAAAAGATGATATTATTATTTTATCTCTAGACAGTAACATATTATTATTTCATTTCTAAACAATAATATTAATAAAAAAAGCCTAAAATAAATGGATAAATTAAGTCTCATTAACAATTAAACTGCAAAAGAAGAGGATGTTGCTAGTTCACTTCTAAATAGTAACTAAAATAGTAACATCGATAAAAAATTTAGAATAAATGGATAAATGAAATTTCATTAACAATTAAACTGCAAAAGAAGAGGATGTTGCTAGTTCACTTCTAAATAGTAACTAAAATAGTAACATCGATAAAAAATTTAGAATAAATGGATAAATGAAATTTCATTAACAATCAAACTATTAAAGAAGAAGATGTTATTATTTTATCTGCAAAAATAAATAAATTAAGTCTCATTAACAACTAAATTATCAAAGAAGAGCTATTTCTTCTCTAAACAATAATATTAATCAAAAGTTTAAAATAAATGAATAAATCAAATTTCAATAACAACCAAACTACCAAAAAAGGGAATGTTATTATTTCGTCTCTAGACAGTAACATATTACTGTTTAGTGTTAAAATAGTAATATTGACTAAGAATTTAAAAAAAATGAATAAATTAAGTCTCTTTAATAACTAAATTGACAAAGAAAAATATGTTACTATTTTATTTTTAAATAGTAATATTAATTAAAAATCTAAAATAAATGAATAAATTAAGTCTCATTAACAATCAAATTACTAAATAATAGTATATTATTGTTTAGTTTATAGATAGTAATATATTACTATTTCATCTACGAACAGTAATATCGAAAAAAAAACTTAAAATAAATGAATAGATTAAGTCTAATTAACAATCAAATTATTAAAAAAGAGGATGTCACTATTTCGTATCCAAATAATAATATTGACTAAAAATTTCAAATAAATAGATAATTTAAGTCTCATTAGTAATTAAAGTATCAAATAATAACATATTACTATTTAACATTCAGATAGTAACATGTTACTATTTTATCTCCAAATAGTAATATCAATAAAAAATTCAAAATAAATGGATAAAGTCTCATTAATAATCAAACTTGTCAAAGAAAAATATATTATTATTTCATCTCTAGATGGTAACAAATGGTAACATATTATTGTTTAGCTTCAAAACAGTAACATTGATCAAAAACTTAAAATAAATGAATAAATAAAGTCTCATTAATAACTAAATTATCAAAAAAGAAGATGTTACTATTTCATCTCCAAATAGTATAACATGTTATTGTTTAATTTTAAAATAATAATATCGATCAAAAACTTAAAATAAATGGATAAATTAAGTTTTATTAATAATCAAACTGTTAAAGAAGAGGATATTATTGTTTCATCTGTAAATAGTAGCATATTATTGTCTAAATAGTAATTCATCTAAAATAATTATTTTTTTAAAAAAAGGGGCAAAAAAGAGATTATCTTATAATTTTATATAGGATTCTATGCCTCTAAGTTCTTAACTATTTTTATTTTTATCTTAAATAAAAATTTATTTTAATTCAAAGAAAATTATTTTTATTAATTTTATTTAAAATTAAAATTTTATATTAATTTAACTTTTATAAAATTAAAAATCCTTCAATTTTATTTTTTATAAATTTTTAATCTTTTATTTTTTATTTTTATAAGATTAAAAATTCTCTAATTTTAATATATGATAACAAAAGTTTTTGTTTCTCTGTTTTGAGTGTGTGATTTTATCTTTTGAACTTTCTAATAAATTATTATTTACAGGTAAACTTAAATGAAAGAAAGTAAACATATAGTACCTCATTGTAATATATTACAACAAATGGTATTGACTTGTTTTTTTCCTTATTTATATTTATTATTAAAAAAATGATATCTAAATTTATAATAATAGAGAAAAGTAAAATTTTAAAAAATAATTTTTAATTTTTTATATTTAATATTAAATAAATAAAATATTTTTTTAAAATATTATAATTATGTTTTAAAAATATTTTTCATCTTGTGCTGCGCGCCAGTCTAGTATTGCCCATTTTCCAATGATCAGCGCTACCTTATTTCGAAGACTTCAAAAAGTGAGGAAAACAAAGGAGTGCCATCTAGGAACAAGATGAGTTCCACAAAATGTGGAACCCATCCACTATTTTTTATTAAAAGAAGACTTTTTTTTAATCAAATTATCAACAAATTTCACGACAATGGACGTTATATCCCGGAGCACATACAAATCAATAGTCAGAGGAATTCAGGATTAGAGCCCATCCATTGCCTTATTTCTTTTCATCAACTTCTAAAATAAGAATTTCTCTTATATCAAAACTAGGGTAAAATTTTTATTTTCAATAACAATAAGGACTTCTTTTTAGACTTTTGTTATTGAGAAATAAGGGACATTAGGTTAACTTGACCTATCTTTGAAATTTCATAGGTTTATTTTATTTGATTATCATGAATCTGCAACATTAATTTCCTTAAAATTTAAAAGTTAAGATCACTTAATCATAATCAATTCCTACGGTACTTGTAATCACTTAATTATAATCACTTAACAATACGGTACTTGTAATATGTTCTCTTTCTCAATTATTACATTAAAAATAAGTTTTCAAATCATTCATGTTCCAAAACTTTATTTTATTAAAAAATAATAAATTAAAATCAGAAGATTTGTTTTATGGTTATTACCTATTTTGCTCTTTTTAATATGAGTTTTTTTTATGATTATTACGTATAACTATTAGCTTTCTTTCAATTAAACTGTGTTGTAATTAAAACATTTTCAAAATATAATTTAATATAGAAACTGATGATATTAATTATTATTAAAACAAATAAAAGGAATTGTACTAACACGTTCAAATTAAATTGAATAAAATCAAACTATAGTAAAAAAAATGGTAACAGATATAAAATGTGAACTCTTATTAGTTTTCTGATTACATAAAATATTAGACGATTTCACAAAAAGTACTCTAAAAATTGCAATATTTGTGAGTGTGTATAATCACGTCAATATTTGTTAAATATTCATATAATTTGATACATTTTTTATCAAAATATATTTTATATGTTTAATATATTATTTTTAATAAAAAATAACTTACTTTAATTTTCAAATGAAGTTAATAAATAATTAAGCATTACAATCATGAAAAATAGATAAATAGTAACTATGTATAATAAATTAAATGAATTCATCTATCATGTGCGACAATCATAAAAAGAATACTATGCATAATAAAAATCTTCTATTTTTAATTTAACACTTTTTTTACTAAAATAGATTTCTAGTATTATAATGGTTTGAAAATTTTTATTTAATGCATTAATTATGAGGGAGTAGATATTATATGCGATTTAAAAATGATTTAAAATTAAATTGATCTCAATTTTTAATTATTTTTGAAATTAATTTTTCAAATTTTGTATAAGTCATTAGACTTAGATCGGTACTAATGATACCCTCCTTATATGTTTCAAATTTAGTGTAAGTCATTAGACTTATATTGATATTAACGGAACCCTCCTTATGTATGTGTGTGTAGTTGCTAATCTTTAGATTTATATATAAAGGTTAAGCAACCTCCACTTGCATATACATGTGTGTGCATGTGTGTGTGTGATGAGAGAGAGAGAGATTGTTAATCTTCATATTTAGGTTGGCAACGTCTACTTTTTTATTTAGATAAAAAAATTATGTTATTAATTTAATGTTAATAGAATAATAAGGGATTTTTAAATAATTTTAATAAAGAGATATTAATTTAATATATTTAAGTCAATTTCATTAATTCTCTCTCATCTTTATTATAAATATACTTATTAATTGAAGTAATTAATAATGATGACAAATTGATTAAAATATATTTTATTATAATATTATTAATTTAGCAACATAATTTCTTTTCATCCATATAAAAAAATGGATGTTAGGAAGTAGAAGTTAGCAATCCTATATAAATATAACTCTATAGATATATTCTTAGAAATTAAACGAGGGAAAAACACATCCTCAATTAAAACAAAAAAAAATTACAAAATACATCAAAAAGTAAGCATCTAAAATTGAAGAGGAGATCAGACTCTAAACCAATTAGCTCGGTTATTAAATTGATAGAAGAATGAATCCTTCTTTAATCTTTGTAAAAATTACTTGTAAAATATTTTATATCAATTTTAAGCTTATAAAATATTAATTTATTTAATTTTATCCTTTTATTAATATTCATATGAAGATTAATTTATTTAATTTATTTTCACTAGGAACAAAATTAAATAAATTAATATTTGACGAAGACAAAACGCTAGGAAAGAAACATGTGTTTTATGCCTAAATTGAACCAAAATATATACTTATAATTATGTCTCGCAGACACTGGCTGCCGTAGGCGACATATTGAAGCAATTATCCTTGGGAACCGGCTCTGCCAGATCGAGAAATAGATACACCGCAAAAGAAGCAGCAAAGTGGGGCATCCTAGGATGGCTGAGCAAAGGCCATTCTAACTCACTGATCGATGTCTTCACCCAAGCCAGTGCTGATATGGTCGATTGGCACCTCTGCTATTTTTAAAGCAAATGGCTGCCTCCATAATTACCTTCGAATTCAGGTAAATTTTATCTAATCCCTTAAATTGAAAAATGCTATCTGCAGGCATATATGATATCTTTGAATCGGGGGTCGCAGCAACACTTATTGTAATTGCAAAATTGTAGTAATCATATCACACTGCAAATATAGTACTATCGAAAATCACATGGACAACATGAAAACAATCAAATTCTCTGTAATTCATGGAATCAGTAGAAGATTGTCTTCTTTTGCAAGTGTAAATAGAGTTTTGCTAATCCTATAAGTCATTGTTGGAATGTAATTGATGGAAAATATGCAGGCCACAGGGTTAGATAACAAATTATCTTCACTTGACTTGGCAACAACTGATAATTTGGAACAACTTTCCAAAGTATGGAGCAACTTGAAAGAAAAACCAGCCACTAGAGTTAACTTGAATGCTGGCGAGTACGAACCGGTACCTGAAGGGAACACAAACGAGGAGGCTTTGAAAAGGTACAAAGCAAACCATCATAGATCCCCTCAACTTTGAGAGTTTGTTTTTTTTTTTTTTTAATTTTTTGTTGGGGTTGAATTTAGGAGTAATTCTACGTGGAGCTCAAGAGGTTAAGTGTACTCACTGTTAAATTACCTTTAATTCATTGAAATCTATATTTTTTTTTTAGTTCATTTGTTTTATGATTTGAGAATAAAATAACTAATATTCAATACATTTAACTTTTTAAAAAATCGAGCTCTTATACAATTACTCATAAATAAAAGAAACATTCTCACAAAAAACTTTTAAATGATAAATTCAAGACAAGAAACTAAAATTTATGGATGAGAAAACTGTAGAACATTTTTATGTCTTTCTTTCTCTTAAATTATAAAAAAGATAAATTATATTCACATCTTTTGAAATTTAACTTAATTACACTTACACTCTTTCTAATTTTAAAAATATACACTCACCTCTTTTATTTTTTAAAAGCAAGGGGGTGAGTGTATGTTTAGAAGAAAAGAAAAGAAAGAAGAATCTATATAAAAATGATTATTATTGTTTATTTTTTAAAATAAAGAGAATATAAGTATAATTATATTAAACTTCAGGGAGGCGGACGGAGTGGTGAGTGTATTTTACGAAGAGAATTGGCAATGTGAAAAGTTAAGTGGATACTAGATGCAGATACAAAATAAAAAACACCTTAAAGAGAAAAAACTGAGCTCTTTTGATATCAATGAAACTGAAATATAAATAATATATATACTACGGAAGCCAATGATTTCTGTTGTTGCAGTTTTGCAGAAAAACTATACAATGAAAAAAAGGACAGGCAGAATCAAGCAAGTGGAAGTGATGGCTAAGATTATGTACCAGCTATTGTTTTCTTCATTGTCACGTAGGAAGTAGAAATTGGGAAGCAGATTGCTTGTTGATTGTTCTTTTAATAAAATGCTTTCCTGCAAATTGAAGAAGATAGTACGCTGATTGTGTGTTTGTTTCTACATTTTTCTTAAAATTTTTGTTTTATCATTTGTAGAAGGATATATAATTTGTGTATTATTCCAAGGCAAACTTGATGATCAAGTAATTGCAAGCATTTCCTTAGAAATTGTTTGTGTCTCTGAAATTCTGGCTCTTATTTACAACTCCCTTAAATTTGTTTCTAAACAAGTTGTTGGTGACAACCAGCTTCCAACGTGAATTATGATTTGATTTTAATTTATTTCTTTTTTGATTTGATCAATGCATGTAAGCTATAATATTCCTAGTATATTCTTAAATACTTTTTAGATACACTACAAAAAATAAAAAATAAAAAGTACTATATAGCAGCGATTTTAACCTCAGGGAGTGGTGTTTGCAGCAATTATGCCAATCTTTCAGAAATGGATCACCAACATTAAAATAGTGGCGGTTCCATGTAACTGCTAGAATCTTGAACCTGATAAATTGTGGTGGTTCCAACAGTTGTTATTCCTAAAATAAAATTTTATAGTAAAATTACCAACGGTTATTAATTGCCGTTAAATTTTAGCAAAAAATATTTTAAAAAATATATTATTAGTTAAAAACTGTCACAAAATATTTTTTCAAATAATTATTTTTTCTTATTGGTGGTTGAAAACTACCGCAAATATGCTGAAAATTTTTAAAAACAAACAGCCTCAATTATAAATTGTTGCTATGTTTAATGTGTTTAAAAAAATTGGATGCTAGTTGTCTGTTGCAATTATTTTTTCATAAAAATAGATTTTATAATTTTATTTAAATTTATTATCTATAATGTGAGTTTGAAAGAAAAAACACATAAAGCTAATCATAAAAAAATATATATATCTCATTTAAATTTAACAATTTCAAATGTATGTAAAAGTCTAAAAATTTATAATTTCAAAGTACATCAAGAGTAATATATTAAAGTTGCTTATAGGATGTAGCCTACAAAAATCCATAAAAAAGTGCTATTTAGCAAAACGTGCTTAGATGACCAACATTTTTTTTCCCTAAGCTTTGCTCCCTCTTAAAAAATTTTATGGTGCATAAGTGAAAGTACATCTTCTAGACCATTCTCTTGACCATTCTCTTGTACAAATCAAATTATGCATTGATCAATATACCTACAAGAAGTGCAAACCAATAATTGTGCCAATATATCAACATATACTTCCAATTTCTAAATCGATATATCCAAAATATATATATATATATATATATATGTGAACTACTACTAATCTAAAAAACAAGGAACCATTTACAAAATTAGAAAGTCTTCAATGAATAATTAAAAATTCTTTCTCATTTTCCTGTTTGGAGGGTAGTTGAAAATGATGAAGGCTAGTTGTCATGTTCCTTGTAAAATTCTTGGAAAGGTTAACTCATAACTTTTTTTGTGATTAGCCTCAAACAAAAAGTAAACTAACTTCCTTATATTTAAAAATTTGAACACTTTTAATTTAAAAATTACTATCTTTGGATTATAGAATATAGCCAACATGAACAACAATCAACATAAATAAGGTCATAAATTCATAATCTCTTCTTGCATCGTGCATGTCCTTTATCTTATCCATGCTTTAATGTGGGACCACAAAAAGGAAATAATCTTAGTGAAATCCAAACACCCAAGATATGGATAGTAGCATAGTATAATGGAAAGGAAACCAAAAGCAATGCTTTTTAAAAATAGTCTATCCTTCATCTTCTCTAAATTACTAATCACTAATTACTATACAAATCCTTACAATCAACCCCAAAGCAAAATAAAAGAAGCACTTCCCATTTGTCTTAGGGTACCTCTAGTGATAGATTTACAACATCCAAACCATAAATAATGCAAGTACTTTTATATGTTTAATACTTAGTTTAAAATCTAAAGTTAAATGAACAATGAAAAATAGAGTTAGTTTGCTTTCACTATGAAAGCTTTTAATGGATAATGAAAAATTCTTTCTCATTTTCATGGATGTTCTCCTCCATAATATTATTTATTTATTGTCTATCTCTCCTTTTCTATACTTTAATAGGTTGGCTTTGAAATTACTAAAACCTCCTCTAGTCAAGTCTACTTCAATTAAGAAAATATCATACATAGCAATCAAAGAAAGAATGAAAACCTAACATTTGTTATTGGTGGTATTCAATTCATGGCTAGTAATGACTATGTTTTTCCTTACAAAATTCTTACTAATTCAACAAAACACTTCCAAAATCTACCAACAAACATACTATTTAGCAAGCTTTCAAAAATCAAAATGAAGTTAATTCTTATTTAACAATATAAGAAAGTTTACATGTTAACTTGCATTGTTTGTTGGATACGGTGGAAGGAAAATTCCTATGTCCTTGATATAGTTCATGATGAATTGCACGTATTCCTTATTTTATGCTAACTCACCCTCTGTTTGTGCCAATCAATGTGTTTTACCTTCATTTGTTCAAGTGTTGCTTTCAATTTTTCACCTTCTTGTTGTGCCATGATATTAATATCAAATGAATCCACTAACTCTTTGTGTACTCATCCCAAAAATTTTGATTAGGAAAATATTTATCCTAAGCCCTTTAATATAGCTTGGATGCTCATTTCCCAAAACTTGTCCTAAAACATCATTAGGAGCAATTATCACACATTGGGACAAGTTTTGCTTGCTCACGATTACATTCATTTTATCCTTAAAAAATGAAAAAAATGGATAATTAATCATGCATTGGATATAAAGCATTGATAATTTCAATAAATATAACTCTCACCAATAAGACCTTTACTTCATTTATATAAGTACTATTTACATGTCAATGAGTTTTATCTTAAAATTCTACCTTGCCAATTGATCGTACAAGTTCCTTTTCCTATCATTATAATAAATTGCATAATCAAATTGTGCCATTAAAGCAAATATAAATTAATCAGTATCCAATTCAAATTCTACTAGTTGATACTTCATCCTAGCAAATGACATTAGCCTTACAGTGTGTAGAATTGTCTATTTACTTCTATTAATTGCACTTTTCTTGCTCATTTCCTATATACATTAACTTGAAGTGTTCATTTAGAAATTCATACAAACACATATTCTTGAATAATTATTTTAAAGTTAACATATTACTTTATATTTGTGGTTATCATGAATCTCAACTAATCCTTTTCATTGCTCCTTAGATACCCTATTTGGGCAAATTCATAATATATTCTACTCCTTACTCAATGAGGGATTATATTATTTATTGTACAAGTTTCCTTTTCGACCTTTCATCTTCTCCCAAAAGTGGCATTAGAATAGTTTCTTCCTAAATCATCATGCACAAAAAGTAAATATGGCTACAAAGAGGTAAACATCAAATATTATACAAAACAATAATTATAAGAAATGAATAATACACTTTTGTAACTTTTATAAAATATGTACAATGTTTCCAAGAATATTCTATTTGTTCATTTTGTTTTTTATTAGTTTTATTGCTTATTAGCTGTTGACATTTGTATACTCCCTTCCAAATAATTATTTTGCATACCACTACCAACTAATCATATTAGTAATTTTTTATGGAGTTTAGAATGTTAGGCCATTTTTCATAGTTTATAAGAAGTTTGGTATGTACTAACTAGCCTAAGTAACCTACTAATAGGGTTCTTGAATCATCAATAGGAACATAATTGCTATCTAATTCTACCAGCACTTTTTTCATCCTTTAAACTTTCAACTTCTATTTTTTCATATCACTGGACACATTTATAAAGATAAAGAGAAAATCAAGTCAATACATTATACATAATATGTGATAATCAAAATAACAAAAAAATAGTTAAAAAAGTAATTTACCTATCAAAGTGCACTCCAAACCATCTTAATTTTTGAATTTACTAGCATTTAAAGATGATGACTGAGGAAGCTCATTAGTTTGGTCTAAGCTTGGATCTTCATCTTCTACATTAAGATAAGGATAGTTATCCTCAAGTGTTGGCCTAATAGATCTAGTAAGCAGAGAAGATGGGCTAAAAAGGGTAGGCCTAATAGAGTCATAATGAAGGGGATGCTTGATAAGTCTTACATGCAATGGAGGTGGGTGTGGCACAATAGGTCAATAGGTAGTGGAGAAGGGAGAGGCATGATGGGTCTAGTGTGCTATAAAGGTAAGGAAGGCATGATAGGTCTTATAAGCATACAGAGTAAAGAATGCCTAATGGATCCATTAATTGATAGAGGTAGGAAGGCTTAATGGAACCAATATATGGGAGAGGATAAGTTGGCAATGAATATGTAATGCTGGCTATGGTACATATATTATACAGTTTGTGTAGAAGGGTAGGAAGTGTATATGTTGCATGCGTAGAGTGCGTAGAATGATAAGAATCATAACTAGATTAGGAGAGGCTATCTACACTTTAAGACTTTTTCCTTAGGCATTTTTGTAAACTATAAATTATAAATGTACAAAAACTTACCATATGGAAAAACCATAAAAAATCATATTGTCCATTAATCATATGGTAAAAACAATATAAATCATATTTTAAAAATATCATGAAATTCAAAAGTAAACAAATTAATTATATTAAAAAATTAACCATTAAAAACTTATTATAGCAAGTATATACAAAATTTCTCCTTCCTTTCTTACCAAGCTCACATATTTGCATCCTCCACAACAATCATATGAACATTGTTCAAGGCTGGATGATAATCTTACTTATCTTCTCTTGTTAATTGAATACTTTCACTATCACCTTTAAAAAAATGACCTAACTCTTTTGAGACAAACACCTTATGCTTATATATTTTAGTATTTACATCATTAAAGTCTCTTGGCTTCAGATGAACAACAACACTCATTATAGATATATTAGGTTATCTACATATTATACCAATTAAGCTTGATATGCAAAAATGAAAGGCTTATGCTCTTTCTAATCACCCATATGAATCAATCTATTATAATTGACAACTAGAATGCCCTACTTATCTTTTATGAACCCTTTATAATTAGTTACGTTAGTCTACATATATTTGAATAGGGTTACTTTCTATAGTCATTAGGCTTAACAATATTAATTAACTTCCCATAATAAGGAATCTTAGCATTTTTGTCATTTACATATTGGTGGCTTGAAACACATTAGATTCTTAGTGTTATAAAAACTCTAGAATTTTGTGTTTTCATTATATGTTCTCTATCTATTATGTGGAATTTACATCCATTAACATTAAATGCTAAAAACCTCCTAGTGCGATCAAAAGGCCCTTAGGCTAATTACTTTAACTTATCTAGGACAATCCCTATGACAACATTCTAGAAAACCTATAATGTGAAAATTGAATTAATCATATACTTATTATGTAATCAACTTTCAATTATTTTGATATATTTACTCATTTAGAAAACCACTTAGCAAATTCTTTTTCTTTATTAAAAATCCTCTACAACTCAATAGAGGATCATGTTTAACTCTTGTTTTCTTTTCTCTTGGAATTTTGTCTAAATTCATTGTAGATTGTTAATGTTTATATACAATAATAGGACACCATTTATACTTACTCCATGTATGGATTAACCTCATTGCAATTGAATAGAAGGTATTGATGTACTTGTAACATTTCCATAGATGTTAGCTTAAATTATGAACTATTACCTACTAACTTTCCTTTTTTAGGAAATCTAGTTGAAAACCTTTTCGTTTACAACATTGCTTGATTAATCATTTATGTGTGGTAAATGATTGAATCTTGTTTCTATTCCATCCAAATATCTTGAACAGAATGTAAGGTACTCTTTTAGTAGATATTCTTTAGCAATAGAACCTTTAGGTTATGCCCTGTTGCATACATAGGACTTCATATAACATAAGTATTGGGATCGGGAACCAAAAAAATGTAGCAAAATTAATCGATCTTAGCCAATGATCCATGTGAAATAACTAGATAAGGATAAGGATTTGATTACCTTTTGCAACCGCTTTAGGCATTCGATCATTAATCATCTTTTTTCAACTTGCTTCTAGTCGAAAACTCTAAGGTATCCACACAAACTTGTGAATCACTAATGAATGTTTCATGTGCACTAATTAGAATTCACTTCCTTTACCTTGTAGTGCTAGCTACATGCTTTTTAGAATTATAATCAAAGGGGGCTACTAGGGTTTTTTGTATTTTTGGGATGTGTGAATAATCATATGCTATTATTACTTAATAAGCCTATTTAAATAGGTGTATAGAAAATCCTAACTAATTAGGTTTTGTTTCATGCATAATTATGACCTTATAATTAAGCCTAATAAATATAACATGAAATTCCGATATACTAGGCTCAAATAATTTGGCCTATCAATTCCAAATCCGCTAGGCTTTAAGTATGTGACCCTCCAAGCTCTCATTACATTGGTAATGATCATAAATCACATTAATGATCATAAACAATGAGCGATATCTAGTAACACATCATTATTACCGAATTAATGAGAAAGTTGGTGATTTGACTGAATCTTTACATGTGATCATCATCTATGTTATTTTGTCCTAGACATCCAAATTAAGCACATGACATGCATTGTGTTATTTCCATATACCTCAATTCAAAGGTTTCTTAATTTCTAAGTAAACTAATTAAGATAGATGTAATTAACATCCTATGTCAATTCATCTGAGCATGACCATGCTATTTTTCTCAACCTTACTTAATCAAAGGATCTACATATAGTCACTCCTATTATATAGGAAGGACAAATTCTATCTTGATTATATAAATTCTTCCGCATGATATGTGACATATCCAATAACTACCCTTGCATTCATTCAACTACAAGTCATATAGAGTAGTGTTAAAATGTAAAAATTAAATATAGGGAACTTTGGTGATCTTAGATCAAAGGACCATATTGATAATTACTAAGAATCACTCATGACACTCATATAACGATTTATATAGTATTCTTAGGATGGGTTGATCTAATATATAAGTTGTTGGTGTATGTCCTAGGAGCCAATGATAAAAATAATTGCAATATTACATAATGTATTACTGTTTTATTTTGGTAATATAATTATTATATTTTATTTTATTTTACGTAAATTATAACTTAAATATAATAATTATCCTTGGAATAGCTTTGTTATTCCTTAAATGCCCCTAGCTAAGTATTATTACGAAAAGGATAGTAATAATACATCGAGACTAGCATGTATAATGACTGATGATTATGAATCATGAATATGTGATATCAAGTCAATACATGAAGTACATTGTTAATGAACAATATATTGGACTGACCCACTATGAGAATACTGCATGGATGAACGTGTCATTAGTTATTCTCATATGATCACAAATACACATAGTCCTTTGACCTGAAGTCATTACGGTTCCCTACATGAGGAGTTACTCACTTTGATGTCGTCCTATGTCACCTTTAATAGGGATGATAAGTAGGACATTGATTGAGTGTGTCACAAATTATGCAGAGGAAAGTAAGTGATGGAGATGGAATTTTGTTACTCTTATATAAAAGAGAAATATCCTTGGGCCCTTTGAATGAGTGAGACTTAGAAATGCATGGCCATGCTCAATCGGATCAATATGTGATATTAATCATTTATTTTAAGTCTACTCAGTATCAAAAAATATAAATTGAACATTAACGAGGACTCCATGCCTCCAGTTCGATTTAGATATTGTTACAAAAGGGATTATGATACAAAATGTTAATCATATATTAGGTAAATGTCGAATCATAGACATTCTTACTACTTGAGTGGTAATGATGTATTGCTAAATACCGCTCACTGTCAATGGCTCAAAATGAGTCATTATCAACGAAGTAAGAACCTACAGGGTCACACAAAAAGAGTAGGAATGAGATAATAATTAATTGGGTTTTAGCTAGATTAAAATTCAATTAATTAGACTTATTTTTGTCCATATACATATTATTAAGATAATATATATTTATTCATGTAATATATATATTATATATTATATGATATTATTTGATATTAAAGTAATATCAGATAACTACGTTATTAGATATTAAATAATTATATTATAAGATAATATTATTATCTAATATAAGATAATTATATGTCAATTTAATATTAGATAATTATATTATGAGATAATAATATTATTATTATTATTTAATATTAGATAATTAATAGATAAATCCTATCTCTCATCAGTCTCTATAGGATAAAGATAAGATGATAGTTATTTAGTGTGATTAAAATTTTTGAAGCATTATCCTAGTGGGACTAGGATTGTGATATGTCTTAGTTCTATAAAAGAACTTGAAGGCAGCACATTACAAAAACACATTGGCTTCAATCAAATCCTAAATCACTCTAGAAAATGTCCAAACCTAATCATAGTGAGAGAAATGAATCCTAACAGCTTCGTGGAGGGAAAAAATCATTGTTCACTCCATGTTGATATCAGTAGAGACACTGTACCTTTTGGTCAGCATTTGATTCATTTCGGTCTCTTAAGAATTTGTTCAGAAAGAATACGAGTACAAATAAGGTAAAACCCTAATACTGGTTTATGACTTTTACATGGATCCTAGGAAGGTTTTGAATTAAAATTTTAAAATTCGCTGCGTATGTTGATTTGAATCCTAATAGTGGTATCAAAGCTTCTTGCAAAAACATAAATTCGATTATGTGTTTTATTATTTCTATGAATGTTTATATGATAAATATTCTGTTTTGGTTTAAATTAGAATTACATGTTTTGATGAATATTTATGTGATAAATAAAATCAAATTAGTTTCTATTTAAACTAAATATATATGTGATATATATAAACTCGTGTTTAGTTCTGATATATATGTATGATATATATAATTTTTATTTTGATTCTGATTAGGAATTAATGAGATTAATTGAATGAATCTGATTATATGTTTTCTGGTTCATATTCAAATCTGTTTCATGTATAATTCTGGGTTTTAATTTGAATCTAAATTTATTTTTGTGATTGATTCTGGGTTCTATTTTGATAAGAACAAATAAGATTAATTGCGTGTACATGATTTAATACATGAAAATTATTTTCTGAAATAAGAATGTTCTGTTATGAATCAAAATTAATTAGATTTATTTCTTAAATTAGTTTTTGTATATATGATATACTCTGCATTTATGAATACAATCTATTTTGCACAGAATTAATGTGATTAGTTCTGAGTTTGTCTTCATATATAGATCAATTTAAATTCGTTTAATGTGATTAAATAAATTTGGACTCATGTATGAAGCATATGCATGAACGGTTTAATGTATTTAAACTTCGTTGGATCTATTTGATATAATGAAATTTGTCTACTTTGTTTTGATGTAAATCCTACTTCAAAACTGTGATTTGAATGTCAAATAAGGTTGAAATCTCTCCACGCCCCCCGCAAGGGGTTCTACCCCCTTAACCCTCACTCGCTAACTAGCTAGCGGGACCACCGTGCTAACTTTGTGTAACGTTCAAAAATTATTTTTGTTCTTAAAGTACTATTTTAAAACATGTTTTTTGATAATGATTATGTTATGAAATATATATATGTCAATCATCCTACTTATCTTGGTTACATGTATTTGTTAACAATTATTACATATGATGCATGAATGTGTTGTATAGTATGGCCCTTAGAGTTTTTATGGATGGATTTTAAATACGATCTGTGTGTCATGTCTTTCTTTATTTTTCTATTGTATATTATCTTATCATCTCACCCCCCCGAATGTAACTCAGGGTTTCTATTACAAAATTGTAATCACAATGGAGCAACCTTTGCTTGGAATGAGAAGAAGCTAAGGAGCTATGGGACAAGAAGAAGCTAACGAGTTAGTTTAGGAATATTATTAGAAAATAGAATTCTGGGCCATACTATGTGACATTTTGATTTCTTTATTATATGATGATATTGATGAGCATGCATTTACTATGTGATAGCATATGTTCCTGCTATATGATAATTTTATCCATCACTTGATATGTGATATGTAATAGTCTATTTTATTCATTTACTTTATATGATGTATGAGATATGTTAGATATATTGCATGAATAAATAGATTAGTTATGGTGAGATCTGATAAGGATTAAGTTAAAATCCCTCATCTGAAATATTAAGTCAGTAATAATTAAATGATGCCTTCCAATGCTTGGCACTCATCAAGGCCTTGATTGACATAAGGTAGGTTTGCCAAAGTAAAGTACCTCATTTATCTTGGTAAGATACGACTGGATAATAGTGATATTTGAATGTCAAGCATTAGGTCCGACTTAACTAGGATATCTCAATAGGATTGAGACCTAGAGGCATAAAGTTAGGTTTTAGTTCATAAGATAGACTAGAACAAGTATTGTTCACCTAACTATCCAAGAGTTGTATATGATACAATTGGCAAGTGTTTCCTACCTAAATAACTAAATTTTAAGTGATTAGCCAAAGCTAACTTAAGACTTGGTAAAATATGGATCTTGGCCCACTAAAAAGCCTAGACAATGTGACTTTTTGAATTAATAGTAAGGGCTATTAATTTGAATAAAATAATGGGAGGTACATTTAATAAAAAACCTTGTTGAATGTTTGAAACTTCATACTTACTTTGCATATTTTTATTGTAGATAACCAATGGCTAATATATCAAATAATCTATCATTGTGATCAGTCCTTGAGAAGGACAAATTGAATGGGACAAACTTCTTAGACTGGTACAGGAATTTGAGGATAGTTGTCAAACATGAGTGAAAAATGTATGTCCTAGAGGAACCTGTTCCTCAAGGACTTGAAGCTAGTGTCCCTTGGGCTCAAAAGGATGCTTATAAGAAGCATCATGATGATACATTAGACATCAGTTGTCTCATGTTAGCTACCATGGACTCTGAGCTTCAGAAGTAATATGAGAACATGGAAGCTTATGACATGCTGAGCATTTTAAGAAGCTTTATGAAGGCCAAGCTCGACATGAAAGATTTGAGGTGACAAAAGCATTGTTTCAATGCAAACTAGCAAAAGGAAACCCTGTTGGGCCTCATATACTTAAAATGATTGGGTATGTTGAGAGCCTTGAAAGATTAGGTGCTCCACTAGGCCAAGAGTTAGCCACTGACTTAATTTTGCAATTGTTGCCACAAAGTTATGGTAAATTCATCATGAATTACAACATGAATGAAATTTACAAACCATTGTTAGAACTGTTAAGCATGTTAAGAACTGCTCAATAAAATTTGTAAAAGACTAAACACAATACCATAATGATGGTTCAAAAGGGCAAAAGCAAAGGCAAGGGTAAAAGCAAGAAGGATTCCGAATTCAAAGACAAGCCCAAGTCTAAGTCTTCTACACTAAAACTAAAAGGGGGTGTGGCTAAGGAAGGGATATGCTTCCATTACAATCAAAACGAACATTGGAAGAGAAATTGCAAGGTCCATCTGGAAGATCTGAAAAAGAAGAAGGGAAGTAAGACTTCCGCTTCAGGTATTTATATTATAGAAATTAATGTTTCTACTTCTACATCTTGGGTATTAGATACCGGATGTGGTTCTCACATTTGTACAAATGTGCAAGAACTACAAAGGAGTAGGACTCTAGTTAAAGGCGAGGTGGATATACGAGTTAGCAATGGAGCAAAAGTTGTTGCCCTAGTCATAGGAACATATCATTTATCTTTATCTTCTGGTTTAGTAATTGAATTAGATGATTGTTATTTTGTGCTTGCTATTAGCATGGATATTATTTCTATTTCTTGTTTGGACAAGGAAGGTTTTTCATTTATAATAAAGAACAAAAGTTGTTCAGTTTATTTAAATGAAATATTTTACTGTAGTGCACAAATGTTCAATGGACTCAATATTCTTGATCTTGAAATGCTTGTATATAATATAAACATCAAGCAATTTAAATCAAATGATTTAAATCCAACCTATCTTTGGCATTGTCGTTTGGGCCATATAAATGAGAAGCGCATATCCAAGCTTCATAAAGATGGATTCTTGGATTCATTTGATTTTGAATCATATGAAGTATGTGAATCTTGTTTATTAGGTAAGATGACTAAAGCTTCATTCACTGGACATAGTGAAAGCGTTAATGATCTATTAAGTCTCATACATACTGATGTATGTAGGCCTATTAGTTCACCTGCTAGAAGAGGTTTCCAATACTTCATTACATTAACTGATGACTTTAGTAGATATGGATATATGTATCTTATGAAACACAAATCAGAATCCTTTGAAAAATTCAAGGAATTCAAGAATGAAGTGTAAAATTAACTTGACAAAAGTATTAAAACACTTCCATAAGATCGAGGTGGAGAATACTTAAGCCAAGAATTTAATGACTATCTAAAGGAGTGTGGTATAGTATCACAACTCACTCCACCTAGAATACCATAATGGAATGGTGTTTCAGAGAGGAGGAATTGTACCTTGTTAGACATGGTATGATCTATGATGAATCATATAGATCTCCTAATTTCCTTTTAGGGACATTCTCTACAGACAGCTACTTTTACGCTCAATCGTGTTTCCTCTAAAATGGTTCAAAAGACTCCATATGAGATATGGACTAGGAAACGTCCTAACTTATCTTTTATGAAGATTTAGAGTTACGAGACCTATGTAAAATGTTAAGTTTTTGATAAACTTGGACCCAAATAAGATAAGTGCTACTTTGTAGAGTATCCTAAAGAAACTAAAGGATACTATTCCTACAATCCTAGTGAAAGCAAAGTGTTTATCACACAAACTAGTATTTTTCTTGAAAGAGAATTTATCTCTAAGAAAAATAGTGGGAGAAAAGTAAAAATTGAAGAAGTGCAAGACTTACAAAGTAACACTAAACCTGAAATAGAGCCTGAACAGAGACCACAAAATGATGTGGCTCAGGAACTAGCCTAAGTAACACAAGACCCATGTAGGTCTGGTAGGATGCACCATGAGCTTGAGAAATATGGATTTCTTGTGACTCAAAATGGCGATGTTTTGCTCATGGATCAAGATGAGCCCAAAACGTACCAAGAAGCTATTAAAGGGCTAAACTCTAAGAAGTGGCTTGAGGCCATGAGATCTGAAATGGATTCTATATCTACTAACTAAGTATGGACTTTGATTGATCCACATGAAAGGGTAAAACCTATTAGGTGCAAATGGATTTTTAAGAAGAAAACCGACATGGATGGTAATGTGAAAACCTTTAAAGGGTGATTAGTCGTAAAAACTTACAAGCAAGTTCATGGTATAAGCTATGATGAGACCTATTCCCCAATTGTCATGCTTAAATCCATTCAGATCTTGCTTGCTATTGCAACTTTTTATGATTACAAAATCTAGCAAATGGATGTCAAAATTGCTTTCCTTAATGGAAAGCTTCTTGAGGATGTGTACATGACACAGCCTGAGGGTTTTGCCACTCTTAAAAATGCTGGAAAGGTATGTAAGTTACAACGATCCACTTATGGATTAAAGCAAGCTTCACGGAGTTGGAATCTTTGTTTTGATGAAGCAATCAAAGAATTTGGTTTCATAAAAAATGAAGATGAATCTTGTGTTTATAAAAAGGTTAATGGGAGCACAATTATTTTCCTTATATTGTATGTGGATGACATACTATTCATTGAAAATGATATCCCTACACTACAGATAGTAAAGACTTAGTTAAGAAATTATTTCTCGATGAAAGACTTAGGTGAAGCTGCCTATATATTAGGTATTAAAATCTATAGAGATAGATCAAAAAAATTACTTGGCCTAAGTCAGAGTACATATATAGATAAGGTGTTAAAATAATTTAACATGTAAGAATCCAAAAGAGGATTTTTGCCTATGTCACATGGCATAAATTTGTTAAAAGCTCAATGTCCTTTAACACAAGATGAGAAAGACTGCATGAATAAGATACCATACGTATCAGCAATTAGATCTATCATGTATGTCATGATATGTACTCATCCTGATGTCTCATATGCTTTGAGCATGACAAGTTGTTACTAGTCAAATCTAGGTGAACATTATTGGACTACCGTTAAGAATATCCTTAAATACTTGCGAAAGACTAAGGATTTATTCTTAATATATGGAGGAGAGGAAGAACTTTTTGTAAAAGGTAACACTTATGCTAATTTCCAATCCGAAAAGGATGACTTTAGATCACAATTAGGTTATATATTTAGCTTAAATGGTGTTGCTATATGCTGGAAAAGTTCAAAGTAGGAAGCAATGGCTGATTCTACTACAAAGGCTGAGTATATTGCTACATCTGATGTATCAAAAGAGGTTGTTTAGATCAAAAAGTTCATTACTAAACTTGGCGTTGTTCCTAGCATTGCAAATCCAGTAGATCTCTATTGTGATAATAATGGAACCATTACACAAGCTAAGGAACCTAGATCTCACCAGTGATCCCAACATATACTTAGGCACTTCCATCTCATTTGTGAAATCATTAATAGAGGAGATGTGAAGATATGTAAAGTACCAACTGATGATAATATCGCTTATCCACTGAAAAAACCTTTAGCACAGAAAAAGTATCATGGTCATACTATGTCACTTGGTATTAGATATATAAGTAATTAGCTCTAGTCCAAGTGGGAGATTGTTGGTATATGTCCTAGGAATCAATCATAGAGATGATTGCAATATTACACATTGTATTATGTTTCATTTTAGCAATATAATTATTATATTTTGTTTTATTTTATTTTATGTAAATTATAACTTAAATATAATAATTATCCTTGGAATAGCTTTGTTATTCCTTAAATGCCCCTAGCTAAGTATTATTACGAAAAGGATAGTAATAATACATCGAGACTAGCATGTATAATGACTGATGATTATGAATCATGGATATGTGATATCAAGTCAATACATGAATACATTGTTAATGAACAATATATTGGACTGACCCACTATGAGAATACTGCATGGATGAACGTGTCATTAGTTATTCTCATATGATCACAAATACACATAGTCCTTTGACCTGAAGTCATTACGGTTCCCTACATGAGGAGTTACTCACTTTGATGTCGTCCTATGTCACCTTTAATCGGGATGATGAGTAGGACATTGATTAGGTGTGTCATAAATCATGCAGAGGAAAGTAAGTGATGGAGATGTGATTTTGTTACTCTTATATAAAAGAGAAATATCCTTGGGCCCCTTGATTGAGTGAGACTTAGAAATGCATGGCCATACTCAATTGGATTAATATGTGATATTGATCATTTGTTTTAAGTCTACTTAGTATCAAGAAATATAAATTAAACATTAACGAGGATGACACATTCATGCCTCCAGTTTGATTTGGATATCATTACAAAAGGGATTATGATGCAAAATATTGATCATATATTAGGTTGATGTCGAATCATAGACATTCTTACTACTTAAGTGATAGTGATATATTGCTAGATATTACTAGATACTGCTCTTTGTCAATGACCCAAAATAAGTCATTATCAATGTAGTAAGAACCTACAGGGCCACATAAAAGGAGTAGGAATAAGATAATAATTAATTGAGTTTTAATTAGACTAAAATTTAATTAATTGGACTTATTTTCATCCAGATATATATATTATTAAGATAATATATATTTATTCACGTAATATATATTATATATTATATGATATTATTTAATATTAAAGTAATATCAGATAATTACATTATTAGATATTAGATAATTATATTTTAAGATAATATTATTATTATCTAATATTAGATAATTAACAGATAAGTCCTATCTCTCCTCACTCTCTCTAGGATAAGGATAAAGTGATGGTTATTTAATGTGATTAAGATTTTTGAAGCATTATCCTAGTGGGACTAGGATTGTAATATGCCTTAGTTTTATAAAAAGACTTGAAGGCAATACATTACAAAAATACATTGGATTCAATCAAACCATAAATCACTCTAGAAAATGTCCAAAATCAATCATAGTGAGAGAAATGAATCTTAGCAGCTTCGTAGAGGAGAGAAGTCGCTGTTCACTCCGTGTAGATATCGTAGAGACGTTGTACCTTCCTACCAACATTTGATTCATCTCTATTTCTCAAGGATTCATTTAGAAAGAACACGAGCACAAATAAGGTAAAACCCTAATACTAGTTTATGACTTTTGCATGGATCTTAGGAAGGTTTTGGATCAAAATTTTAAAATTCCGCTGTGTATGTTGATCTGAATCCTAATACAAGTTCTCTAACTTGTACTCATGTGTAGACTTAATATCTCATATAAATAATCACACATGCTAGTCTTAACATATCAATGTAACCTAATTTACAATTATATATGACTAGGGATATTTAGGAATACAATTATTCTAGGGTTATTATCATAATTAAATATATTACGCAGAAAATATATGTATAAATATGATAATTAGAATTGCCTTTTAAAATAACATGATTCAAATTTACAATCATTCATATGATTAGTGTAGGGCTTATACACAAAAAATAAGTATCTGTATAAAAGAATACATTATTGGAAAATTTGAACACAATGTTGAAGATGAATACAACATTTAAAGAAAATTATTATATACCTCTCAATTAGAATGTTGTATACATGCCTATCTATTCTTTAGCAATATAACCTTCAAGATGTGCCCTATTGTGTACATAAGACTTTATATAACCTAAGTATCTATATACAAGAATACATTATTGGAAAATTTGAACACAATGTTGAAGATGAATATAACATTTAGAGAAAATTATTACATTACTCTTAATTAGGTACATCCACCAATACTGTACACCTCTATCTATTACATAAAATTTATATCCATTAACATGGAATGCTAAAAACCTCCTAGTGTGATTCAAAGGTCCTTAAGCTAATCATTTCAACTTATTCGAGACTACCCTTATGACATAATTTTGGAAAACCTACAATGTGAAAATTGAATTGTTTATATGCCTATTGTGAAATCAACTTCCAATTGTTTTGATATAGTTACTTGTCTAGAAAACCACTCAGCAAATTCTTTATTAACAATCCTCTATAGCTCAACAAAAGATCATGTTCGACTCCTATTTTTTCCTTTTAACATATTGTTTAAATTCACTACAAGCAACATTGAAAAAAATTAAATAGATTGATAATGTTTATATGCAATAGCATAATATTATTTATACTTACTCTATGTATGGATCAATCTCATTACAATTGAATAGAACATATTGATGTGTTTATGACATTTCCTTAGATGTTAGCTTAAATTGTGAATCATTACCTACTAATCTTCTTATCTTAAGAAATATAGTAAAAACATTTTCATTTACAATGTCACTCGATTAATTATCTATGCATAGTAGATGATTGAACCTGATATAGATTCCATCCAAGTATTTCAAACAGAATGTAAAACACTCTTTTGATAGATATCTTTTAGCAATAGAACCTTCATGTTGTGCCTTATTGTGTACATAAGATTTCAAATGATTCAAGTATGTATGTAAAAAAAATACATTATTGGAAAAATGGAACATAACATTAAAGATGGATATAGTATTTAGAGAAAATTATTACATATCTCTCAATTAGGCACATCTATTGGTATTGTACTTGGCCTCCTAAACAAAGTTTATTAACAAGATGAACACATAAGTGAACCATAATGGTGAAGAATGATAGGGACAATAACATCTCTAAGTGATAAAGTGTAAGAATAATTGAACTTTTTCACTTATTAATTTCTAAAACATTCACAATTTTACTACATATTTGTTTGAAAAAAAAAGATTAACTCAACCATTATTATAATTACTTTGTGTGGTAACACATTATGTACTGTAATAGGCATTAATTGCTTTAAAAGAATATAGCAACCTAAATAACTTAAGTTATTTTAAGTCAATATACATTGAAATGTTGCTAGAATAATCATCAAGTATCTTAATATTCTTCAAGTATTGAAAGAATATATCTTTCATTTAATTTGTCATTGTAAACAAATACATCTAGATTTTTCCATTAGCATCAGGTGAAAGATCTCCCTTATGCCAATTGCCTGAAGGTCATTTCTTGCATTGAGATAGTCTTTTTTCCTCACACTATTATTTAAAATAGAGTAAATAAGATTGTCATATACATTTTTTCAATATGCATGACATCAAGATTGTGATGTATCATATTAGTCTCCCTAATATGGAAGTTAGAAGGAAATGGAATTCTTCTTCAATTGTTGGGTTTCATCTTCAATGCTATTCCCACAAAATGGCTTTTCTTTAGCATTTTTTTAGTGATTTTCCAAATATAGCATTAATATTTTCTACTTGTGCTTTGATTTCTATACTTAATAATACTATTGGAGGATTTTTAAACTCTCGATACCTATTGAAGTGAAGCTACATCAATCTTTAATCGAAATCTATAGTATAGTTTAAGAAATCAACAATGTGCCCTAAACCACCATTTTGCTATGAGGTAAATGAAAAGGAGTTACATTAAAGTTGCAATATGGGCAAGCTAACCCAGTATGTGTATTCCACCTAGATAAGGTGTTAAGTCTGAGAAAGTTACTAATTATCCACATTAGAATTGCTTGCATTTTAAATGTTTTATGCATCTTAACATCATATGTGTCCATGTTATCCTTTGATAACACCTTTAATTCTTTAATAAGAGGTTATAAGTACACATTTATTTCATTCCCCAATTATTTCTCACCTATAATGACCATTGAGGAATAAATCAAGTAGGCTTCATACATGCACAAAGAGGCAAGTCGTATGATATTAAAATTATAGGCTAAGTACTATGATTAGTACTTATGTTTCCAAAAGGGTTGAAACCATCATTTATAAGACCAAGGTGAACATTGCAAGCATTTGAAGAAATTTTTAGGTGTGTTGCATTAAATTTCTTCCATGCTTCAAAATTTCTTGGATTCTTCATAAATCATCTACATTATTCCCATTTACATGCCACCTCATTAGATTTGCTATCTTCATAGACATAAATAACCTATGCACCCTTGGCTTTAGTGGAAAGTAATGTAGAACTTTTGCTGGTTGTTACTTTCTCTTATCGATGACTTTTTTCTTCCATTTAAATTCTTAATATCTATTACATGTCTCCTTATTTTCATCATTACCCCAATATAATATGCATTCATATAGATAAGTATGTATTTAGTGTAATTAAGCTTGAGTTATAAATTAGTTTTCTTAGTATCATCAAAAGAACTAGGAAGCCTGGCATGCAAAAAGACATCTTTCAATAATTCTAAAATTGTTATCATGGCTTTATCCATCATGCAATAAAGGCACCTAATATGATACAAATTGATCAAAAAAGATAGCTTGGAGAACTTCATGCACCCATCATAAAGCTCTTCATTTTCATTATTAAGTAATCCAAAAAATTAAGTAGCATATGCATCCATCCTCTAACTAGGGACCTTAGCATCATTGGTGACATTTTCACAAAATGTTAGCTCTCCCATCACCTTGAATATTATCAAACCTAAAAGCATCATCTGCTATGTTTATTGCAAAATTTATGGGTTTTTCTATGGTGATTTATGAGGTTTCAACTATATGTGCCAAACTAAAGGATGCTTCCAATTTGTTGTCTTCCCTATCCACTATGTATTTAGAGGGAAATCACTTCTCAGTCAAATAGTCCTATTCTTTGTCCCTAATTAACTAGTTTTTATACTTACAATGATAACAAAAACAAATGGTTCTACCTCTAATAGATTCTCTCTCAAATGTGAAATTAAAAAATCTATTCAACCTTTGCTTGTACTTAGTTGTACTCTTTTCCTAATCAATCCAGGATTTGTTAATAACTAATCAATTAGAGCAGTGGAGGAAAAAGTATAAGCATAAGTAGGTAAGAAGATATGTGTCATTCCTATGTTTAAATAAGCATAAGCAAGCATGTGTGTAAGAAGGGATGGGGCATATACATAAATGTAAAAACTTATTATGTGTTAGCCTTATTATGCAAGTAATATCACTTAAATAAGAATAATTTTCTTTTATATTTGTTTACTTTGCATTCTTCATTAACTTCTAGCTATTTAAACTCTTTTCTATGTCACAATGAGTTTTAAACTTTATAAAACTCTTACAAGTGGAAGGTATTGAATTTTATTGAATAAAAAGGAACTTTAATATCATTCTTGACATTTGGAAACCAAAATATGCTATTTCACATTGGTCAAGGGCAATAACAAAATTTACTAAGGTTTATTCTAACACATGGAACTTGTAATTTGTATTGTTAATATCATAGTCTTAAGTTTTAAAGAATTAACATTTCTCCTTTACTTTTGGCAAGTTGGAAAGGGTTTAACCATTTTAGTCACTAAAATTCAATTTCTCCTTTTTTTGTAAAACATATAAGCCATTTATAGGCCCAAAGACATGCTTCCTAGGCCCTATATACTTAACCTTAAACATGAACCTCCTATATCCATATTGAGACACTTTATAAATAGAACTAAAATAACCAAGCCCCTTACTCAGATATCTCTAAAAGTGTGGAATAATATTAGTCATAACTAAGAAAATTCATTTTGAATTTTTTTATATTGATTAAAATTAGAACATAATGATTTTAAAGTGAAATTTATAGCTATTGATGGATAATGTGCTAATTTGTTAATTAATTTTAAATGTTTTTACTAATTCATATGAATTGTTTAATATTCTTTTTTTAATTAAAATTAGGATATGATAATTTAAAAGTAAAATTGATAGCATTAGTGGATAATATGCTAATATGTTGATTCATTTTATTTATGCAATTGATTCATATGAATTGTTTGAGTTTTTTTTTTTTAGTGATTAAAATTAGGATGTGATGATTTAAGAGTGAAATTGATAGATATTAATGAATTATATGCTAATTTATTGAATAATTTTAATTATTTTATTGATTCATATGAGTTGTTTGAGGTTTTTTTTTAATTTTTAGTTTTTTATTAATTAAAGTTAAGATACAATAATTTGAAAGTGAGATTGATATCTATTAGCAATGATTGTGCTAATTTATTTATTGTTTGAGTTATTTTGTTCTTACATATGAATTGTGTTTGGTTTTTTATTTAAGTTATTTTTTTATTATCTAAAATTAGTTTTCAATTAGGAAAGCAATAGAAAATTGAAATTAGTGTTAGCTTTAAGTTAGTTTTATTTTGAATTTTAGTTAAGCTAGCATTACTATTAGTCTTAGTTTTAGATTAGGAAAAAAATAAGAATTGAAATTAGTGTTAGATTCAACTTAGTCTTATTTTAAGTTAGGAAAGAGATAGGAATTTGAAATTAATGTTAGCTTTAAGTTAATTTTACTTTTAAGCTAGTTTTATACTATTGCAAAATTATGATACAACATCAGTTAAAGAAAAAATTGATATATAAAATAGTGCGATAATATTTTTGAAAATATGAATAACTTACTATATGAATTCAAATAAAGTATTAACATTGTAAAACCATAGTATTTTTCTATATCAATTATTACAAAACTAATGTCTAATGAGGGCTAATAAATTAGCTTCAAAAATAAGAATAAAGTTATATGTAAACTTAATATGATGATTATTAGTTATAATCGATGTCTATTTTTAGGCAGTGGATTTTTGAAAATTTTACACATCAGTTTAAACTTAGCTGATGTTTAAATGTATAACAACTGGTAACTTATTTTAAAAAGTGTGATATATATGACAATGGTTTTACATTAATAGAAAATGTATTCTTATTTCTTATAAATTTCACTCATACTCTTTTTTATATTTAAGTGGAATTTGAACATAATTCATTCATTCTTGGAAATGCTTCAAATCTCATGGAAGCATCCTATCTATAACTTCTAATATCTTTTACTTTCAAATAATAGAAGGCATTAAAGTCTTGGAGAGGATGCTTTCATATAATTCAAAGAATTTCTAAATTAGGAGCAAGAACAAGTGAGTTGTCTTTATATTCAACTTGGTACTTTGAAGCAAGGAATGACTAATCTTTACAGAATCTTATGGAGTAATTCAACATGAGAAAAATAGATTAACTTTCTTCAATAGATGAAAATTTGCAATAATGATTAATTTAAGGTATAAATTTAGAATATAGTGACTATGCCATAAAAGTGTAGTTTTTACGAAGGTTATTTTGTAGAATACATATAACTATAAAAGTGTTTTATATTTTCATTTGTAATTTTATCCATATAATTATCTACTATAATTATAGTCTCCATTTGATCTTTAGTTTTATTTATGAATATATAAATATGTTTGATTTTTTTCTTATTGTCATCTTTAATTTTTATAGTATAATGATATTAATGTTTGAAATTTCAAAGATTTCATTGTGTAAAATTGTCTTTATTATCTATAACAAATTTTGTAAGGCTATAGCATATTAGATTTGAAAAAAAAATATTACAAAGCCATGTCAATTATTTAATAAAATTGAACATGGATATCGAATAAAGATTTATTTCTAATAAACCACATTAGATTTTAAATATCAATGTCGAAAGGAATACTAAACATTATACCTAAAAGTAAGTTTAACCATTAGATGTTAATTGCATATAAGAACTAACATCTAAAAGTATATTTACAGCTAACTAATTTTTATTTTTATGAGATTATAGGAAATAGCAAAGACCTACCACATTAGTTTATGTTGACAACCAACATGTAAAGTATTATTAATAGCTAGCTAATTAAACTACATTACATCATTCATAAGGTTATAGGAAATTGCAAATATTTACAACATTAGTTGTGCAAATAATTGATGTCTAAAAAATGTTCAAGTGCCACACCTAAAATTGATAGCCTTTTTCACATTAGTATGTGACTTAAACAATGTTTAATGTATTGCATATTATTAGAAAATTTTGCTTATATTGCCTATTTTAAACATCTTGATAATGTCTTTACCTTTATTATTTAATTTAAGAATTTAGTTGAATTTAAAATAATTTTCTTTCTATCTTATCTAACATATTTAGAAATCCTATGGATTTTGTTAAAGGACTTGCCTTCTCTAAAATCTCAAGTTTCACAATGTGACAAGAATCCTTCGATAAACCAATGTTGCCATGCTATGAAGCTTGAGATATTAGAGGAAATAAATCCTTTGATAAGAATCATAAATATTTTTAAATGTGTTAGGTGATATGCAAAGGAAGCTATCCTTACATTCAATCCATACTATTGAATTAGTAATGGAAGCAAATTTATTGCTAAGACATGGTAATGGATCTTTTATACACCTTCACCTTTCCACAAAGCAAAGCTTCCATCTATAGTAATTAAGCACAACACAGGAAAGCCAAATTTTTCAATTTTTCTTATTGTCTCATATATTATTAAAAGAGACATTACTCAAGAAGCAAGGGTGTATAGATATAAAATTTAATAGGCATGATAGTTTAAGTCACCTATATCCTTCAACTCAAATGCCCTTAAGTAATATAAAAAAGAGTATAATTCTAGTCAATAAAGAGAATTAAAGCAAGAAAGGAATAGTGTATTTGTTAATGTAATGTTATATTTATAATAATTTTTTTTAATTATATTTATTGATGTAATGATATATATGTAAATAAATAAAATTGCAACATATATTTTTATTGTTGTTTATTGTCTCCTTTCTCATATATTTCTTAATTTATTTTCATTAATGTTTATGTTCAATTTTGCATTTGGATAATTCTCTTTTATTATAAAAAAATCATATATGACATTTGGAAAATAAGAAAAAATAACTCTCTATCTCTTAAAACATTAAAAAATAACTCTTTTTTAGTTAACATCTTTCATATGAAAGTTTACATATTTTGATGTTCGGCAATAAAAAAAATAAAGAAATCACATCAAATTTTTTCTTAAAATCAATCTTTTTGCTTTGAGATATCAATTTGTTATCAAAACTAACATGGGAAATAATATATTTCACATTTAGATATAATTTTGGTTTATATAGGAAACAACATTAGTTTGTAATAAAATTAATGCTAGGAATATATTCAAATAAGTTTTTTTTAAATTTAACACAATTTTTTATTTAAAACCCATCTAAAAAGTAATTAAGATGGTATTAGGTAACTAATATATTACATTTAACTATTAACGTTTTAAACATAATATGTTAGATATTAAATATTAGCTTTTTAGTATACAACTAATGTGGAAAAGAAAATGACTTTGTTTGGATTTTTAAAGAATTCATGAAAATAAAGGAGGGAGTTAAAATAAATGGCAATCTCTGCCGTGGCACCAAAATGTAAAGTTGTTTTCCTTGTAAAATTTATTGTGTCCTAAGGAGATATTTTTCAGTAAAGATTAGCAAAACTCATGTTCAACCCTAATTTATTGACGTTTTCTTGTCACCATTTAAGGTGCATTCAAATAACTTATTTTTCCTTTAAACCAAATAAGAACATTTTGATGTTATAAATGTATACCTCTATACTTGTTTAGATTTTGTGTGTTTGATTTCATTAGTTAAGTTTTTAGGTGGTGTGGGTGTTGATATATACATGACAAAATCATAAAATCCTTATATTATTCACATGTAGATATTTCTTGTGCATTTGTTGCATGAAATTTTAATTTGATAGTCATAGACCATGGAATAGATGTCTACTCATCAATGAACCTTGAATATTATACTAAAGGATTGAGAATTTATTAAATTTATTGTAGACCAAGAAAAAGATATTGATAATAAGCTCATAAATTATCCTTGTATGAAATGCATCTACATTAGGATGCTCAATCTAGTAAAGATAAAAGAAGACTTATTTTTCTATAGTAATAACCAAAGGTATATACATTGGATATGGCATAAGGAAGGTAAATTGTCTAGTTCATCTCATACTTATGAAGGTAAGAAATTCCATAAAGATGATAACATTGATGTGGGATTGAATAATCAATTAAAGAATATGCTACATGATATTGAAGATAATTTTACTTAACATTTTCATGTCCTTGATAGCTTATTAAATGATGTGAAGAAGCATGTATATCTAGGTTATACTAAATTTACAAAGTTATTTACTATGTTGAGATTGTTCAACTTGAAGGTAGGGAATGGTTAAAGTAATGAAAGCTTCATATTGCTACAATTATAGAAAAAATTGCTTCTTGAATGAAATAAGCTATGAATCATACTTATAAAGCCAAGAAAGTTATATGCCAAATGTGTATGGAGAGCAAAAAAAATACATATTTGCCCTAATGATTATGTATTATGTCAAAAGAAGCATAGAACTTCATATAAATCTCTAAAATATAGGGTACCAGGTTACAAACTGAGGAAGAATGATGACATCAATAGTTTAAGGGCTTTAACTAAGCTATGTGGTATCTTTCCACCAAACATGGCATTCAAATTGGACATAATGCAATAGTAAGCTTCGGCACTTGACTAGTTTTCCTTAATTACAAACAGTCAATACATTATTCCTTACATTTAGTCATGAGCTAAGAAACTTTAAGTTTACACTTTGTACTAATAGAATGAACCTTTTATGGTAATATGAGTGGCAAATATAACACATGACCTGTTAGGTTAATGATCTATAATGTACCTCCATGGTTATGTATGAAATGCAAGTCATGGTGTAGTCCTTATTGATTTCAAACCTTAAATAATCAAGAAATGGAACAGATGTCTTCTTGGTACTGCTTATTAATGACCTAAAGATGATATGGGAAAAATATGTCTTAGTCTTTGATGCATATTGTCACAAGTCTTTTGTTTTGCATATCATAACCTTTTGTATAATCAATGATTATGAAACATATAATAACTTGTTTAGGTATAATGTCAAAAGGTATGAAGCATGCCTTATGTATAAAAGTGACATTTGTTTTTCTCAACTAGAACATGAAAAGAAGATGGTGTATCTCAATCATTAAAAATTTTTGCCTTATTCCCATTGATATCATAAATTAAGGAAGGCTTTCAATATAAGTCATTGAAAGAAGTACTAATCCTAAACCCTTAACTAGAGATAAGGATTATGAACTAGTTAGAAATATTAATATCATTTTTGGTAAACCTTACAAGCATATAGGTGGAAAAACCTCATGGAAAGGAAAAATCCATATTCTTTAGTCTTTTATACTAGAAAAAGTTACTTGTAAGATATAGCATTAATGTCACATGCATTAAGAAAAATGTTTATAATTAGCTTATTAAAACATTGTTGAACATGCTAGGGAAAAGCAAGGATGGAGTCAAAGCTAGGCTAGGCTAGGTTAAAATGTCCTATTTAGAGAGCACTAGTACTAAAAAGAAGAGGCAAATATACATGTCTCCCTTTATATAGTTGTCCTTTAATTAGAAAAAAGAAGACAAGTTTCTACAAGTATTTATTTGGTAAGGATATTCTTCAAATATCAAGACCCTTGTCTTAATGAAAAACTTGTAAATAATCGATTTGAACTTCATGATTGCAATGCTTTAATGTAGCAACTATTATTAGTAGCTATTTAACCAATCTTGCCAAAACATGTCGGAAACACTATTACTAAACTTTGTTTCTTCTTTAGTGCAATATGTAGTAAGGTCATTAACACTAAAGAGTTAGACAACTTATAAAAAGAAATTGTTATTACACCATGTCAACTTAAGATATACTTTCCACTTCCTTTTATGGAATCATAATGTATCTAGTTATCCATTTGATGAGAAAGGTAAAACTATATGGACCGATTTACTTAAGGTGGACATACTCCTTTAAGTGATACATAAAATTATAAAAAGGTATATAAGAAATCAACATTGGCTAGAAGGATGTATTGTTAAATGATACATTACTCATGAATTGGTTAAGTTTTACAATGATTACTTATTAAATATGAAGGTTATTCAACTTCCAAAATCTTGTTTTGAGAAAAAAATTGTAGGTAATGGCACATTAGGTAGCTGAGTGGTGAATGTAAGTTATAAATTATGCTTGTAAACTCACCTTTACATTTTATATAATAGTGATGAAGTTTAGCTTTACATGGATGAGCATATAACCTTTGTAAGGAATTGAATTGTGGAAGGAATGATCAAAAGGTCTAAATTGAACACAATTAATCATTCTTAAGCTAGTTCCAAAGTTAAGTTCATTTTTGGATGGCATAAAAGGGATGCTATTTCCAAGACCATGAGATAGTTAGCACATTAGCCTTACATGGAAGTTATCTTTTATGATGAATATGACATCAATAGGTATTTTTTTTATACAAAGGGTCAAAATGATAGGACCACCATGCAAAATAATAAGGTTACTTTAGTGGCTTATGCAATGCATATGAATAGTCCAAAGATAAGAAACTTGTCTAGCTAATATGCATATCATGAGGACATTAAAGACATTTGAAAACTTAACTGCATTATGTTCAGGATACCTACATTTTGATATGAACAAGTCGAGGATATGAATGACGCTCAAATTAATTAGTTAGGATTTAGGCTAGTGAATCTTAATAAAAAAGGTTCATAAAATGGGCTATTCATAATGATATCCCTAGAAAAATAAGCTTTTTTTTATGTCACAAATTTATCTAGTAAGAAGTGGTGTGTAGCTCTATTAGGGAAGAGACAAATTATTGATGATGAGGATGAAGAAGACATGGAGGATGATTTTGAAAAGACTCCTCCATTCTCTATAAGAATACCTTCGATAAATAATAAAGGTAATGTAGAGGAGTTTTACATGTGAGATAATCATGCTCAAAGGAAATAGGTTGACAATCATCTTAGAGATATTAGAAAAAATTAAAGTTTATTGAAGTCATATTTCTCTTGCCTGTATTTTTTTGATATATTAAGATTTCGTTTGTTTTGTCAAAAAATATTTTTCATAGGAAAACGTCATTTGCATATCTATTAATAAAATTGTGATATACTATTTACATTATAACTAAAAAAAATGATAACTAGAAACTTAGAAATGAAGAAAAATAAATTTCTCTTTGAAACAAGGGAAGTTATTTTCCTTAAATTTTTCATATTCAACATTAAACAAGTAAAATGTTTTTATCTATTTTAATATTTTATAACTATATTTTATGCAAAATACTTTCCAATGAAACAAATGGAGCTTAGTAGCATTCCTAAATTATTATTTTTGAATTATATTTTAATCTTTTTATATGATGTGGGTTTTATATGTTAAATTTTGAGTCTTAGCAACCCCAATAGCCTCTAGTATAGTGTTAAGAGTGATGTTTCTTGACTCAATAAACAATACATAATACTATCAAAATTTGGAATTTACCAAGTAATAAAGATTCCTTTAATAAAAATATATAGTATTAATGTTACACTTACAACATTAATTATGACTTACTTATACTCTTTTTTTTATCATAATGGATTTTACAATAATTAGTGTCAATAGCCGTGTCATTTAAAGACAATATAACTCTTTTCTTTACCATTTAAAGATATTATCATCAATTTTTGCAATATATATATATATATATATATATATATATATTACAATTGTTTAAAACTAATTAAATATATAAAATTATTGCTATTAGGCATTTATTGTATTTGGAATACTATTTTTTACTATAGAAACATTGAGATATAGCTTAAATGCTACTATTTATAACAATAATTTTTATAATAAAAATTATTATTAGATTTTATAATTAGGTTTGATTAAATATTCATGGAGTATAATAGAAAAATAAAATATCCATCAATTAATTTGAAAAACCTTCGTCCTATATTATCGTTACACTTGATTTTTTAATGACAATCGATATAATGTGTAAAATTTATGATATGTAATATACAATTGTATCATTTTTTTTATTGCAAAATAATAATTAAGAAAAGATGGAATCACGTGAAATCTTGATTTCACGTGAAACCATGACATTTTTTAATGAGATTTCATGTTATTATATATGGATGTTATGGCGTGATCCCTTGATGTTAAAAGAACGGATTTCCATGTTGAAAGGAAATACTGTTTTCTTGTTTTTGTCTTTATATGAAATCAAGGACGCCTTTTCGTTTGGGTAATATTCTAAAATGGTTGGTTAAGATTCCATAAACGTTGGTTTTGTGACGTAGGAGATAAAGATACTATGTTTTGTTTCCGTGAAATCATTTTTTTCATACGTAGAAAACAAGAATATGTTTTGTTTTCTATTTTAAAAGTAGAAAAATTTATTTGATAATTTAATTTTAAAATTTTTTGAAAAAGTATAATTTTAAATATAAAACTTAAAAATAAAAAATTAACTTTTAGTTATTTTCAAAATCTATTCTTTTATTGTTGATGTCAATTTTATTATTAAATAAAAAATTTATTTATTTATAATACTAACTATTTTTTATTTTTTATTTTAATTCAATTTAAAAATAATTTTTAAAAATATAAAAATAAAAATATATTTAAACAGTCTAAATTATTCATTTTTTTATTAAGATATCAATCAATTTTGATACCCGGATTTGAAAGGAAACGAATATGACATTGGTTGAATATTGAGATTCTTTCCGAGTATGAAGGCATTAGCATGGATGACGTCAATCCCGTTACTAAACCAAAGCCTAAAAGGGCTTCATATATATATATATATATATATATATTAATTTTGAAATTACAGCTGATAGTAGGACACCAAGAATTTAAAGATATATATTTTTGAAACAATTCGTAATAAGTCATAATTCAAATTCAAAATCTAAACCTGTTTTAAAGTTAAAGAAATTAATAAAGATTTTAAATTTTTAAATTTAAAATAATGTGTATTATCTCTTGTGATGTTTGCAACTCTGCATGCATTTATATATTGCATCAACTTTGCATGCATTTATATATTGCATGATCTATGTTGTATAACATAACCCCATTAGACCAATATGATTGGATTTTATTTTATAATTGTAATTTTAAAATATAACCTACAAGTCATGTCTCTCTCTATATTTTTTATTTGTATATTCTTTTATCACTCAAATCCCCTCAAATGCAACTCAAGAATTCCTTTATCTTATGTCATGCAAATCATACATGAAATCATTTAAAAGAGTTTGGAATCATGAAAAGGCAATAAAACCTAAATTCTAAACCAAAGAAGGTGCTTGATAAGTTGTTGTATCTTAAGTTGATGAGTTAATCCTCTCATTCACATGAAAAAATCTTGGTAGTTAGGAGGCATACTATATGACATTTAATTTGATGCTTTCTTTGATGTATGAAATGCATTAGATAGCATTCATAAATAAAAGGTTACTAATTATGAGATCTAAAATAATTAAGTTAATTAAATCTATCAATGCAAATATTAAGTTAGTAATAATTTATGATGTTTCCAGTGCCTGGCAATTGTCAAAGCCTCAATTGACATAGGGTAGATTTATCAAAGCAAAATACCTTCTCTATCCTAGTAAGATGTGATAAGATAATAATAATATTTAAATGCCAATTATTTGATGTAAGTTAATTAAGTCATCTTAATAAGATTGAGGGTTTAGAGGCATATAATTGGGTTTTTGTTCATAAGATGGATTAGAATAAGTGTTGTTCACATAATTATCTAAGAGTTGGATGTGAATGTAATTAGTAAGTGTTACCTACCTAAATAGCTAAATCTTGAGTGAATGAGCTAAAACTGACTTGAAACTAGGTGAAATATAGATTTTGGCTAACCAAAAATTTTTGATAATGTAAAATTTTGAATTAATAGCAAGGGCTATTAATTTTAAAAGAGAGAGAGAGAGGAACACTTATTAAAGACCTTATTAAATGATCAAAACTAATACTTATTTTTTATATTTTTCTCATAAATATAAATTACAAATACATCAAACAAAATATCACTGTCATTGATGCTTAAGAAAAACAAATTGACTAGGATAATCTTCTTAGATTGGCATAGGAATTTAAGGATAGTCCTAAAACATAAATGAAAGTTGTATATCGTAAAGGAATCCATTCCTTAGCCACTTGAAGCTAGTGCCTTTCATGTTGAGAGAGATGCTTATAAGAATCATCATAGTGACATTTTGGACATCAATTACCCCATGTTGGCCACCATGGACTCTAAACTTTAGAAACAACATGAGAATATGGAAGCTTAAGACATGCTTGAGCTCCTTAAGAAACTTTATCAAGGTCAAGCTTAATGTGAGAGGTATGATATCTCTATAGCATTGTTTTAATGCAAACTAGTAGAAGGAAACCCTGTTGGGCCTCATATACTTAAAATGATTAAGTATATTGAAAGCCTTAAGTGATTGGATTTTCCACAGGGCTAGGAGTTTGTCATTGATGTAGTTCTACAATTATAGCTATAGAACTATAATAAATCATAACATAAATAAAATTGATAAAACAATACTAGAACTATTAAGCATGTTGAGAATTATTAAACAGATTTTGTAGAAAGTAAAGCCCAATACCATAATGATGGTTCAAAAAGGAAAAGGCAAAGGCAAGAATAAGAAAGATTCAGAATCTAAAGGTAAAACCAAGCTTAAAGAAAGTTCTCTTTGAATGGATAATTCAACTAAGTCCAACTTAGCTTTAACTTGATCCTTAATCATCTTTAACATGTTTAATAGCATTTGAATTAGACTATTATAAATATTTTTCTCCATATACATGATATTAATGTTATATTTTATAGATAACTTTTTCCAATATAAAAAAATTAAAGAATATAAATCTCTTCTTCTATGGAATATCCCCACCTACAGGCTTGTAGGATTTGCCAAGAATAACACTTAACATTTTTAACCTATTTTTAAGTCTAAAATACAAAATCATAAATAATTAATAAACTAAATAAATTATTTAATTGCTAGTGATAAAATGAGCAATAAGTCTAAAAATTCAATTACACACATTCATTCATACATGATCTTTAGTTAAGGGTATTAAAATCATTACTTTTTTTGATAACTCATTAAAAGCTTTCCTTAGCCTATGATATTGATGGCTATAGTACAAAAATCTCTGATAATTGAGATGCACTATCTTCTTACTATGCTTAGTTTAGAAAAACAAGTATCATTTTCACAAATAAGATATGCTTTATGCCTTTTGATGCTATAATCAGACAAGTTGTCTAAGTTGGAAAGTCATTGATTGTGTAAAAGAGCATGACATGCAAAACAAAAGACTCTTTATATTATGTAAGAAAGAATGAGACAACTTCTTCCCACATTATCATTATGCCTTCAATAAGCAGTGCCAAGAAGGTATTTATGTCATTTCTAGTTGTTTTGGCCTTGAAATTAACAAGAACAACATGATGTATTTGCACTTCATGAATAGCCAAGGAGATAAATTGTAGTTATAGATTACTAACATAATAAGCCATATGTTACGTTTGCTACTCATATTATTATGAGGGTTTATTTTATTAGTGCAAAGTGCAAGCCCATTGTTTCTTAACTCACTACTAAACTCAAGGAATATTATATCAATTATTCATTATTAAGAAGAATTAGCTCGAGGTTAAAGCTTACCATCGGATGATATTTAGTTTGCATGCTATGTTAAGTTTTTAGTATCCCTTACATTGATGAACATTCATTTAAATCTTGGTATTTCTCAAAGATACCATAATATCTTAGCTGGAGCCCTTTTACTGCTAATGTTATCATTCTTCTTTAGTTTGCTACTTAGTGCCCACATTTTGGACATTCCTGTAAAGGACTATTCTTGTTTTGTTACAATATACAATCATTAAGGTAAGTATATATCTTTTTGTACTCTATTTGCACAGGCCACATGAATTTCTTTGCTTTCTAAGTACGAACCAATAGTTCATTACCTATAAGAAGCGTTTCTTTCAACAATTATAACAATGCCATGAAGCCTTTGTCATTCTAACCATTCCCTAGCTTTAAGTTGAATAATCTCATTATAATAGGTAACCATATAAATTTGTTATAACCTGAATACAAAGGCTTCTTTGTATTACTTAATAACTTATAGGGGATATGTTAGTGTTTAGTAAAATTTTCTTTAACATCATGAGCCATCTCCTCTAATCAATCACCTATTCCTATATTTATGGCATCATCTTTGTGAGCTCTTTTACCTTTATAGGTATGAGATGAACTAGACAATTTATCTTCCTTATGCCATATCTATCACTTATACCCCCAATTAATGCCATTGAAAAATAGATGTGCTTTTTGTCCTCAATAAATTAAGTATCCTAACAGAGATACATTCCTTACAAGGATACAATATGACCTTATTGCTAATTTTCTCTTCTTTCTCTTTGCTTATAACAAATCTAATAAACTCATTAACCCCATTAGCATGTTTAGAAGTCAAATGATTAGTAGAGACCTATCCTTGGTCCATGACTACCTAATCTAAATCACAAATGCAACAAATACGTAAGAAATCCACATAATAAAGAATATACATATAAACATGTGAAGAAAATAAGAGTTTTAATGAAGTTGTTAAACATATATTGACACCTAATCCACTCAAATCCCTAGAAAAGAAAATTAGACACACAAAATCCAATTCAATATAAAAACTACATAACCACAACATCATGCAAATTAGCATAAAAATAAGCATTATAAACACACTTTAATATAGTAAAGAAGACTTCAATGAGTTGGAGGATGAATGAAAAGTTGAAAGAAAGTTTTTTTTTTCTAAACTTAGGTAGGAGTGTCTCTTTAGGGCAAAATAAATCTTGAAAGGAAGATCAAAGAACTCTACACTCTATTCTTTGGTGTCAAGTCAAAGATTACTTTCTATTTTAACTTTCATTCTTGTTTTCTTCAATTATTTGAAAAGTAAAGTGACATTCTTGGATATTCCATTTGATTGTATACTAAAATATCTAATGTTTGGAGTAAAATTTTAACGGTTGAATATAACATATTGGTTAACAAACATCCATTGTCTTAAATACATACTTTCCATATTGATTTAATATAAATACCTAATGTGGTTTAATAATTTTTTATTGCAAAACATTTCTCATATATGTGAAGTATAATTTAATATGTCGATTATTATAAAAATCCAATGTAATAACATAAAAATGTTAGTTCTTTGGAAGAAATGAATGTGATTTTTTTAAAAAATCATATCAAAATTGTCTATTCTTAGTAAAATGTTTTAGTTTTTGTATACTTATAAACTAAACAAATCAATATAATAAAATCTTTAAAACTTATATTGAATAATTATTTTTAAATATTTTAAAAAGAAAAAAATAATATTTTTAGCTCATTATGCATTGAAATCAATATATATTAAAAAATAAAACCATCCAAATGCAAAAAATTGTGAACATAAGAAAAGAAATAGAGAAAGTAAACAATAACAAATTATTAAATTATAATTTTATTTATTTTTGACTTATTTACATCATTACATTAGTAAAATACATTAAATAGCTAACTTTTCATTACATATATACCATTACATCATCAACTAATAGTTTGATATAATGAACAACCAATTTTATATATAAAGTATATAATAGGCACGATGGTTTGATGACTCAAATCATCATATCTATTATGCATTATATATACAACTTAAGGGATTTTGGGTTTTAGGGCCTATCATATACAACTTGATAAAGCTGAGATGACATTCTACTTACACCCTCATGGAGAAATCAAAGTATAAGGAGGATACTATCTCAATAATAACAAATACACTAATTTTTAACATGTTCCTCATTCCCAATTCTTTTTGGTGAATTGTCCATGCTTGAGTTGGAAGACTAAATATATAACATATATATAATTTAGTAATGTTGAGAATTGAGTCTTCCACCACCCCCATGGAGAAAGGCTTCCATCTCAATAATAACAAATATAAATGTTCAATATTTCAACATTACATTTGCGTCTATTACTAACATGACGGTTTCTTCCCTTCCATCTCAAAAAGCTAGATTGAAGGAGGCTATATGTTTTATCGAAGGACTTGCCTCTTTTTTGGCATCTCAAGGCACATACTATGAGACTTAAGATGTCAAAAGTAGGGTAAGTCCTTTGATAAGATTTACAACTTCCTCTAATTGAGTTTTGGGAGATAGAAGGGAGGCTATCTTTGAATCAAAGCCAAACTCTAGGATTAGATAATGGAGGCTAGAGTATCACAAAGATGTTTCAAATGGAGACTAGACTACAATTTATAAGAAATATAAGACATTCTATGTTAGTTATTAATAGATAATCAACATCTTATAAATGAATTGTTTTCATATTAAGTTCATTAATATACCTCTTAGATGTTGGTTATTTCAAAAACCAACATTGTAAGTACTTATCTCTTGAATGCTATAGTATGTTTTAAATGAGCAAACTATTGAAATATAAATAACTTTTATAATTTTGATAACATCATAAATATAAACATTTATAAGTTGAAGATAACCTTTAGATATCAATTTTTAAGTACAATTGATGTCTAAAAGACTAATTTTCTTTATAATTTCCAATAAAATTATAAATATATTCATAAATGGATCGATGACATTCCTTTAATTGTTAATCTCATATAAAATCAACATCTAAATAAAAATATTTTTTATAGTTTTTAATAACATTATAAATATAAATATTCATTGGTTGTTGACATTGCTTTAGACGTTAGTTTAATTTACAATTGACATCTAATATTTCATATGGCATTCATTTAGACAATGCTTGAATTTAAACTGATGTGGTATTTATATTCAATGTTAGTTTATTGTATAGGCTTCATCTTAAGTCTCTTTATGTTAAACCCTTCAATTTCCATTAGAAAATAAGACTTTATATTGTTAACTTATTATTTTAACCAATATAGTAAGTTACGCTTATTTTCAAAAATATCACAGTGCCACTGTATACATCAATTTTCACTTCAACCGATGTTAATGTGGCAAGGTTAAAGGAAAATTTTGTAGTGGTGTTGTAAATAAAATAAAACATCTCTTTCTTAAATCTAAACAACATTTAAATTAAAATTTATTTGAAAATAATATAAAATCTTATTTTTAGTCCTTCTAACCAGGAGTAAGAAAAATATAACAATATTATATGCACTAAAAATAGGATCTAAACTTAGGTTTCAAATGTAAATCAAATACTATTAATTGAATACATAATAGTACAATAAATTTGTAAAACCTAATCTAATTGATATAATAAATTTGGAACCCAATGTTAAATTTTACTTTTCACACATTTAGTATTTTTTGAGAAAAAAATCATGAATTAAAATAGATACATTATAAATCAAGATTATATGATTCCCAACCACAACTAGATAACTTCTTACTCATTATCACTATATCTCGTAACCTCTATGAAATTTTTTATGTAGTCCTCATAAACACTCTCACATCAAATCCTTTTTATATTACAAATCCTTATCTAAAAAAATTATAATATAAAACACTTGTTTGACAAACTCTCATAATCCAACTCTAATATAAAAAAATAATTTAAATAAGAAAATATCTCACAATTAAAAATAAAGACAAATCAATTAATAATAATTAAAATTTGGATTAAATTCAAACTCAACTTATATGTCAAGAAAAAGTACTGCTCGATAAATTTCGTCCACCAAAGCGTATTTTTCTCTGTTGAAACGAACTAATGCCTCGAAAAATTTATGCTTCCCAAAATCGGGCCAGAGCTCTTTGGACAGTATAAGCCAATTGCCACAACAAGAAGTTACTGACTCTGAGTTCGCCGCTACTTCTTATGAGAAAATCAGGATTTGGGAAAATAGAACAATTAGTTTGAAGTTCGAGCTCAATTTGATTTTCGTTTATGTCTTCCAATTGAATGAGGCCATCTTTGACTTTGTGGGCCACGCTTTTGCATTCTTGGACAATATCATATTTGCCACAATAACGTGGAGTTTGGATTTTTCTTTTGGGGTTTCATCTGCATCTGTTAGCGTCTTTTGAAGAGATTGGGGAAGTTTGGATGAATCTCCTATCATGGATAATCTAATGCCATTCCTGTCACAAGGTGGGAAGTATATTATCAATCATCCACAATAAGAATACATGGTTTCATTAGCAAAAAAAATGCAAGCAATCAAGAATTTTTATTATAATAAAAAAATTTTAACAATTTTTACATGATGAGTTAATGCATGCATAAGAAATAGTGTAAAAGAATATATATGTGGTGAAAGTGAAGTATAACATTATCTGGACAATTTTTTTTTCTATTTTCTGAAAATCCTTTCAGAAAAAGTTAAATTATATATATATATATATATATATATATATATATATATATATATATATATATATATATATATATATATATATATATATATATATATATATATATATATATATATACAATTAATATGATTTGCAAATTATATGTATATAATTTTTTTAAAAAATCAGTTATAAACACAAACTTCGTCTGTTGAATGCACATGGAAATATATGTTTATATTTTAATTGAAATTAATATTTAAGTTACTATAAATTAATTTAATTAAAAATTTTCTTTTAATTTAGATCGTTTATAAATATAAGTAATATTTACTCCCTCACAAATTTTTAGTGTTTGTTATCCATTATATATTGTTTATCTCATGTTCTAATTCTTTCTACGTAGCTGCTAACCTACAAAGGGATCAAGTTAATTAACTAGTTTGTTATTTGTGAAGGATCAAATTAATGCAAATGAAGTTAGTAAGAAATCAAAATGAGATTTTTATCATAATTATTTTAAACTCAACGGTGAATTTTGTGAAAAATAATTTTTTTAAATATTATACAATAATATAAGTATAAATTTGATTAATACCAGTGTTAATTGGTACCTATACATACATACATACATACATGTATTTAACAAAACTGTAAAACATGCAACTTGCAGGTCACATTTTATACTACTTAATTTTAGTGTCTGATTGATCGTCATCCATAAAGTTTGTGTTAGGGACATTAAAAAAAAATTTAAGCATTATGATGATGATAGACATATAAAACAAATTGCACTAAAAATGAAGAGAGTTGCTAGCCATCGTAACCAACCTCTTAAAACTTTCCATACGAGAGTGGAAAAAACCTTCAAATACACTCATCAAGAAATCAAGCTCCTCCCGTCCCACTTACATATATAAAAAAAATTTAAAATATTGAAAACTCACCTATCTCTTAGATCATGATCATGGTTCTAAATAATAATTACGGCTATGATTTGTTATGATAAATAAAATTCAAAGCAAATCTTAAAAAATATGATTATTACAATGTAAAATTACAGTTGCAATACACTTCACAACATCAATACTATATACAGTATTACAGTTATAGATTATAATTTAAAGTCTTGATCATGATTCTAAATTGTGATTGCAATTATATTATTGTGGTTTTCCTCCTGTTAGTAAAATTGAAGATAAATATGAAATAAATGTTACATTACAATACAAAATCATAAAAAAACATAATTACAGACTGCAATTTAGATCCTTATTCTATGTTAAAAGAATAATGGAATCCCAGAAAGATTATCAATGCTCATTAAAATAAACACATTTGAACGAATCCAGTTGTCTGTGGAAAATGCAAATACTGATAGAACCTTGATATCCCAACCAAGACACATATCAATTAGGTTTAACAGTGACTCTACACCTGCTTTGTGACGGCAGAGGCTGGCAAACTTCTCATATTGGCCCATCTCCCATTACCGTCCATTATCACTGCCACGTGCTTTGGCAAGAACTCCGGCCAGAGACCCACTGGAAGCTGTTCGTAGATGGCAGCTCCGTCGTTTGGCTCTGCCGTGGGCAGAGGAATGCTGGGGTAACGTTTTCTAAAAAGTGATAGCAAGCCAGAACCTATGAAGCAAAAATTTGAGCAGAACATTTTAATTGAGACAAGGCCGTTAGTGAAACTGCAAATTTGAACGACTTGGAATTTGGAGTCACAGAGAGGAGTTGGGGATCTCCTTCCTTTTGTTGTAAAATATTTATATACACAATTAATCATATCATAATAAATTTTTCAAAACTTGACATGTGTGACAACTAAAAAATTAATGAATAATTAACATTTTATGTAAAACATTTATCACTTTCTAGACAATTTACATAATATATATATATATATATATATAAGTTTTCCAATAGTCTCCGTTTAAAACGTGTTAAATGTAATTCATGAGTACAATTTGAGTATAAGAAAAGTCTCTAATCACTCAACGTCCTTCCTTTGAAACCGTTGCTACTAACTTAGACAGAGGAAGTTTGAATCCGTCCCAGCCCCTATCCCTCCTTCCCCCTCCAATGTTAAAAATGTTTGTTCTGGAAAATAGAACAATTGCTGAGAAATGATTCAGCCACACAATAAATTAGAAAACTACTTATGAAATACAAACGAAATGAAAAGTGACATTTCATTTGCATTATTTTTAAAAAACTGATAGAGAAAGTGTTTTAGTTAATTTAATGACAAAATCCTAATGATTTAAATTTAATGCATTACCTGTATAAATTATATATATATATATATATATATATATATATATATATATATATATATATATATATATATATATATTACTTATCTATGTATTATCATATATACCGATAAAAATTGTTACGACATTCTTTTTGTAAGTAAAAATTATTAATTTTTTGATACGTGTGTCATAATAATCTTATATGCTGTGTAAAAAACTTTACAATAACCGTGAATCAATTTAAACTCAAAATCTAATCAATAAGACCCATGTAATATATCATACATACATGAGACATATGATACAATAAAAGTCATCAGATAGTATATATATATATATATATATATATATATATATATATATATATATATATATATATATATATATATATATATAAGATAAGCAAATGTATTATACTTTATTTGGTCTATTACAGTTTAAAACAAAAGTTTATATGGAATTATATCTTACTTTTCATTATCGTGTTGAATGAAAATATACAAGTTTTAAAAAATAAATAATTTTACAAAAATACCTTATATCGCAAAAGCCGTTAAATGAAGAGATCTATTTTAACATGAAAGTGAGACATCGGTTTTATAAAAGAAAATTTCAAGTTTAATAAATGAATATTTATCTTAATTTGATGCTTATTTCTATAGAAAAAAAGGAATAGCAAAATAATATTTTTATTTGCTTTGTATTAGATTAGAAAAGGGATAAAAGAGAAAACGAGCAATAAAAAAAAGAGACCCACTAAAAACATTTTCTTATCACATACGGTAAGAAAATGATTAAAAATTTGACTTATTACAATTTTATTCTTAATTTTATTTAATTTGAAAACTGACATTAATAAAAAGGATAAAATTATCATTTAATTTATTTATAATTTTATTTTCTTTTATATTTTTTAAATAAGCAAAGAAAAATCATTTTATTCTTTTTTATTTCTTTTTATTTTCTTTGCATCCAAGTAGGAAAAGAAAAAATTTCTTTCTTATTACTTTCCTCTTAATTTATTTCTTTTTCTTTTATTTTCTTTCTTTTTTTTTTAGTAACCAAGTAAAAGGTAATACTCTTTTGTGGGAAAAAAAGAATTTTTGGATAACTATATAATATATTTAGTGGGTGTTTGACACAATAAATAGGTTAGTTTAAAATTTATTTACTTAATCAATAAATTATAAACTAATTTTTAGATGTGTTTAGTGGGCTAAAAGTTAGTAATTTATAAGTTTTTATTTGATAAGTTTTAAAAGGTAATTTATAACTTGTAAGTTAATAGATTTCTAAAAAAAATTTTAGATATATCTCTCTTCTTTTAATTAAATGACAACATATCCCCTAATTCTATAAATAAATATTCGATATACTTTAATTAATTTAATATAAATAAATAAATAATAAGTAAATAAATATGTGATATCTTAAAATATAATTAATTAAATTTTATATTATTATATTATTATTTGAATAATAAATAATATATAATATCATAAACATAATTAATTAAATTTTAGGTAATTATATTCTTGTTCTTATTTTAAATATTTTGATAACATTAGGGCTGGGCAATGGTCAGATTAGACTGAGTTTGAGCACCTTAGTCCACCAATCCATACAATCTACTAGCAAAGAAATTATCAACTGAAATCGATATCTTAACCAGAACCGATCTTAATTATAGAATGTAGTTGCAATTGGCATGGTTGGGCTACCGAGGATATCAAAATTACTTTTACAAAAACAAGATGATTAAACAAATCAAAGTAAAAAGAAAAAAAAACTTGTATATAAACTAGAATAGAGAAATATCATCAGGGGGATACTAAACAAATCAAACAATGACCGTTGTACAAAAGAAAAGCTGATTATCATTACACAAAAACCAAAAAGAAGATTTGAAAATAGAGTTTTGAGAAGAACAAAAATGAAACAAAATGAAATAAAAGCAAAGAAATTGTAGCTAATTTTGGCTAGTTATTACGTGTTTTCCTGTTAGAGGTTATGATCGATTTGTGTTGTTTGCTCAACCGATCTACGAGATCCGTGCTATTGTGGGTAATTTTTTCATTTCTCTGGCCAACAATGGCATCAGAAGACTCTAAACAACGAGGTTATCGTTCTGCTTTTATTGGTCAAATTGAATCAATACCAAAACGATGCCATTTAAAAGATATATTGGTTGAATCTTGGTTGAAATCGAATAACATCTACTCAACTTGCCTTCGACCGACATATGACAAAACTACCTTTTTTTTCATATCGACACCGTCCGAACTTGTTTAGTCGCTTCCAACCAACGTTTTTTGGGTTACGACACTCGTTTGGCTTCGGATTGCAGAATTCTACCCAGCTCTAGATAATATTAATATTATTTAATTTCAAAATAAACGTGAATTAGTTTAATTAATATATTTATTTATATTAACAAGCCCTTTTTATATCATTTCATATTTTTCAGCTAATTTAATAATTAATTTTATCTAATACTTTTAATATAATTAGTTAATTTATTAGTTATCAACTAATTTATTAGTTAGTTGCATCAAACAAATCCTTAGAAGTTCCAAAAACAATCATGATTGTAGAATCAATCCTATACTATTGCACTTTATGTGGTCTGTTAAACAAAATTTAAATAATGTTCTATTTCTTTCATTGGAAGGTATTTTTTATTGAAAAATATCACTTGTACATGTGTGCATGTGTGTATATATATATATATATTAAGAAAAAAAGTAGTATACCACTTGTATTAATAGTTTAAAAAAATAATACCTAAAAGTATGATATATTAGAAGGAATGAATTCTATTACAATGACATTTGTCATTGCTATTATTGACACTTAATTTTATCCAAATAATAATATTATTAAAATTAAAATTTAAAAAACTAATAAAAGATAATAAAAAATTAAAAAAAAACTAGCACTCTCTACCTCCCCTATCCTACCCTTATAATGTTTGGAGTCAAACTTTTTGGAAAGGGTAGCTAAAGGAGAAGCTAGTTTTTCCTTCTTCAACTTGCAAGACTTCAAATTTTTGATGCACTGCATACTCCTTGTCTCAAATCCATCTATAAAACATTTAAGGTAAAATCTTCAATAAGATATGGCTACCAAAATCTATTCCTATAAGAATAATAATGAAGATTCAAAAAAGAGAGGAAAATTTTTTTCAAAAAAGGAGAAGACACTAAGAGCAACAAAGCACAAATAAGGAAGGCTTCTTTGATTAGTTAGTGTTGTGAATGTTTCTTAGTGAGTATATCTTGAGTGTGATATATTGGGCATTTAGATAATTTAAAGTATTCTTTGTACTTATCACTTGGATCAATCTTATACATAAGAAATTATCATACAATTATAATTAATATTTGAATATATTTTAAGTGTAATTTCTTTATTCTAGTGAGTAAGATTAAAATTTTAAAAAAAAAGCCATCTCTCTTGTCACCACTCCTTCAACCTTCACCTTCTTTTCTGTTGCCACCTTTAGCCATTGGATGCCATTATTAGTGTCGTCCAACCTTCTTGCAGCCGCAGCACGCACACGGAAGACAAGTTATGCTAAGGAAAAGATCCAAAGCAAAAGCTAGTAAGCAAGCTCTAATAGTAGACTCTGGTTCCTTGCAATTTTTGTCACATTTTTTTTCCTAAATGCTATAGAAAAGCACAAAGTTATACTTGTAAATATAGGTTGACTCATAACCCAACCTTAATATATTAACCCATTTCTTTGCAGCATTGTGAAAAAACCAACAATCTATTCTCCATGAGAAGTGCTTCCTTTAGTAACTTCAATAGAGAACTGAATAACTTATTTTTTCACTTATGTAACACTTTAGATGCATAAGTTTGATTAAAAGGTTTAAGGATGAAAAGTTTAGCAATCAAGATACAATTTTGCCTCAACTCTAATGAATAACTCATCATAGATTTGACCATATGATATATTCCCCCTGAGTTATCCTCATCCCCATCTCCATCATTCTCAACTATTTGATCAACCATCTGAAGGCTGAAGAAGTCATCTATAATTTCAACCATCACATCAATATAGTCGGCCTCCTCTATCCCTCGCGTAATTTAGGCAGTTAAAGTAGCCATTTCACCATGATAAACCTATTCTTTGTAAAACATATCAAATTTATGATCTATTATATGTGCGAACATGGTTTCCACATCTTAAAGTAAAACTTTTGTGCAATTATTGCATGAACATCTTCCTAACCCATTTTGATTGATAAATATTTAATTCAAGCATCTTTTTCTTTTGCCTTTGATCGATCATACAAATGGCAGAAATAGCACTATATGCCTTTTATCATCAGGACATTCAACAATAACATTTAATTTGATCATTATTGATTGAAATTTTTAGTTATTGTAATAGGATGACCAAAAGTTTTAGTGCCAAATTGCACCCATTCACCTTTTGGTAGCCATATTGCAACTACATGTCATTGTAAAAGGATTATTGAAATTCAAATTTTGAATTTTTCAAAAAATATTTTACAATGATATTGTCATCAATAAATGGGTCTACATTTTTTTTGCGCCAACTATGATTTCCTATGAAGATATATTAATGATAATGTCATCAATTAATGTTTTTCCATTATGACTCCATTATCCAAGGAATTTAATTTTTCATCATTATTAGCTAACCCTTCATTAATGGCAATGTTGTCACTATATATCTCTAATTTATTAAAAAATGATTCATTAATTTCTCTTGTCTTTTTTCTAGCAATAACACCATTATAGAGTTCAATAATACCTTAGTATTATAGATAATGATTTTCTTTAAAAGTAATCAATTATAATTTAAATAAAATTGATTTTAGTCTTCAAATATAGTTATTAAAAAATAGAATATGCTATTAATTAATTCAATTAATACTTTTATACTAAAATTTTAATTTACTTAAAATATTTCTAAAAAAATTAAAATTAAATATATAATATTATATGTATATTACTTAATGTTATTAGTATCTAAATTATAAGTAATAGAAGTGGACATAAAAATTAGAAAAATATGAAACAAAATAAATAAAAAGAAGGGAAATAATGCTTGAGTTATAAAATAATAAAAGTTAAAAATAAAATATATAGTAAAATAAATTAATTTTATACAATAAAATATTAAAATTATTTATAATATTTTTATCATAAAATTATATTATGCTAAATTTATAATATTCAATAGTGTTTGAGTTGTAAATAGTATAACAAAAAAAATTTTAAGTAATAGAAGTGAACACGAAAAATAAAATAACTTGAAACAAGGCTAATAAAAAAATACTATAAGGGATTTTCATTTTAAATCCAATTATGTATCATAGTAGAATGATTTCCTTTGAAAGTAATCAATTATAATTTCTAAGATAAATATCTTAGGACCTTCACATATCTTTATGATGCATTTATATAGACAAATTGTATGGGATTATCTTTTTAAATCCAATTATGCATTAATTGTTGAAGTAATATGAGTATTATTTTTTATGAACTCACGATCTTTAAAAGCTTTGGCTAATTAATAAAAAAAGGAAAAACTTTAGGACAATAGAAGAGTTAGCTAGCAAACGGTAGCCTAGGGTAACAATTTAATCTCTCTTTTTTTCTCCCTTTAATAACCTTCAAAGCATGTTCTAAGATTAGAAAGGACATGCATATGATTGTAGTAAAATTTAAGAAATGTTAAGAGTCCTTTCTTAAAGAATGAAAATTATAGTCCTTTACATCTTTTTAATTCATAATGCATTACATGAATTCGGGTGTAGTTCCAATCATCTATAGTGCAATCCCACACAAATCATATTGTATTATTTGTTTATCTATGGTGTATATCTATTCTTACCATGTTTCCTATTTTAATAGTTCCTTCCATAATGTCCATCAAGTAGGTCATTTGAAAATTGAACCTATTAAATAAAATGGGGCAATAAGGAGCATAAATTTGAAGTTTTGTCTTTCCACTTACTCTTTCACTATAAATTTTTGCTCCATCACAGTTGTTGGAAAAAGAAACTATTTTAAAGTTAGTTAAAGCTCAGTAGATTAATATAGTTGTTGTAATCAAGGGGATAAAAAATCCACGTAGAAAGCTGAATAGGTATTTTTAAACTCTAGTCTTTCTAAAGCCACCAATTCTCAATTATTTAAGATTTCTTACCTTATATCAACACTCAAATATGAAGAATTTCTTAGATGCTCTGCCATTAGAGGTTGTTATAAGTAAACTAGCTATATCTTCAAAAATCAAACTTGAATTATAAAGTTTTAAATATGGAAGTTTAAATTTAATAATGCAAAAGAGTCATGTAAAACACCACTTCTGATTGAAAGGCATCTAAATATAAAGTTTAACAAGTAGAGTCCTAATGTTCTAAATTCATCTTTGTGAAGTACACCTCTTTCTTTCATAGCTTTTTTTAATTATGTTTGCATATTTTTTGTTATCCTTGCAATATTTGTTTGGTGTTGTTGATGTCCCCATATAAATGAACGATGCTACTCATCAAATACTTTTTACCACCCTATGCCACACTTATTTTAAAGTTAACAATCTATCCTCAGAGTCCTTTAATGGTTGACAATCTGTCAATTAATGGCTAAGAAGTGGGTGTAAGTTTTTGACATGATGTTCATATGTAGTTATTTCATAATTAACTTTTTAAACTTATTAATTTATTGTACAAATGTTGTTTATATCAACTTGTTCTTTCTAACCAAACTCATGAAAAGCCTTCATCTTCTAGTTAATTATGGTTTATATAACACCCCAATAGAACAAGAAAATTTTACAAAAATTTTGAATAGATACCACCATAATAGAAAACCAATAACGTAATCGAATAAAGTTTGAATAAACTATAAAAATGGTTTAAGGGTATATCTAGTTAAAAATTTTATAGGAATTATATTAAGCATTAGTATAGGTCAAAATATCATAAAAAGCCAAACTTTGAGTTTGAAAAAGTTCTACAAAGGCCTAATAGGAAATTAGGAGCTCAAGTAGCCTAAAATCAATCCCAATATTTTGAAAATTTAAAGATTAGGTACAAAATTAAAATAAATAATTTTAGTTTGGTTAGACTAACTTAACCCAATTGTTTAAAGCCTAAATACAAAAATTAGAACCAGAAAATTCAAGTTCAAATGAGGCTCAATCTTGTAATAGAAGCTTATGATATTTTCATGAAAAAAATGAAAAATTAAAGGCATTTGTTAGCAAGTTCTTCTAGGCATTTTATTTGGCTAAATTTTAGTGAATTAAGAAGAAAACTTACTAATTTTAGGGCAAAAAATTCTGCCTTATAGGCTGGATTTGTTAGCAAAATTTTACAAAAAATTAAATATAAGAAGCTTATGATGGAAGCCTTGGAAATTAGGATTTTATATAAAGCCTTTTTAGGTCTTTCTTTTGTACATTTTTCTACTCCTTTTTCCAACCAAAACATGAGCTCTCCAAGGGAGTTTCATTATAGTTTTCAATTTTCTAGGTTTTCCAAGAAATTTCATCAAATTTTAACAAGATAACCTAAGTTCTTTTCTATCTCATTCAAGTTTTGATGTCAATTTCAACTTCAAAACTTCTAAAAGTTTGGTTTATTGTAGCAAGATTATTATTTGCTATTCTAAGTGATCTTTAAGAAGTTAAAAACTTAAAAAATTAAGATGAGTGGGAACTACCCCTTATTCTATTGGGTTTTCCATTAAATATAAAGAGACTTAATGACATTTGCTATTATAGATGCACACTGAGTTGTGATATTGAATGGTTTAATTTGATATTGTATAAATGTTAATATGAGGGTATGATATTGGTATTATAGTGTTAATATGAGTAAGAGATGATTTATTAAGTTTTTCCTTAGAAAATAACCATAGGAAAATTGTAGAAATAAGATCTCATTGAGAAAGTTTGATAGTATGTTTCTATTTCATTTTGGAATTTAGGGTTAGAAATTGTTTAAATGTCTTTTTTTGGTATAATTATGTTAGAAATATTGTTAGGATAAGTGTGGAAAACTTTGAGAATTTTTTAAAAAGTTTAGAGTTATGAAAAGTGTAATTGAATGAACTTTGGTTATAATAGTTTAAAATAGAATTTTGGATTCTATATGCTACTATTTGGTGTTATTTAAGCTATAATTTGATGAAAAAAACTAAAACAATTGATGTTCATTGCTTATTAATATTTTATTAACTTTGTATAAAAATTTGATAGCAATTGGATTTGATTTGGATGTCTAGAAAGCTCCTTTTCTACAATAACTCCAAAATTGTCCAAAATTATCAATTTTGAGTTTTTAGTTTTGTGTGAATAGTACCAATATGTTAATTTTGAGAAATAATTGAAGTTTTTCATTAATTTTTATATCAAAATTTGATTACAATTAGAAGTATTTTGAATATTGGAAAGGGGCTTTTATTATGATTGCTCTTATGCTATCTTGTTTGAATTTTTTCATTTTGTTATTGAGTGAATAATACCTAAGAATAATTAATTAATGAGAAAATTGTTATTTCATGTACATTAGTGTGTTTAAAGCATTAAATAAAATTTTGATAAAAATTTGAATGAATTTAGGAGCCTAAAAAGGCACAAAACTATGGAAATACTCCCTGTTGCATAGCAAGTTCAATGTTTGATTATTTTTATTGAGCGATATCATAAAGAATTAAAGTTTAAGAAATAATTGATGATGCTGGAACTATAATTGATAGTTATACAAAAGAGTTAAGTGTTATCATTGTCTTGAATAAAAAAGGTTGTGTATCAACCTTGATATAATGTTATATGATGTTGAAAATTAAAAATATATGACAATGGCAAGTTTTTATGGTATAGTTGGTATTTTAACCATATCTTATAAATTTAAAATAAATTATTGATGCTATAACTAGCATCATAACATTATTCAACATAAATTTGATTTATGGGAGGAATTATTCATCCTTCACATAAAAGGAAAGGAATGGTAAAGGTTGGAGAGATAAGGTTAGTAGCTAATTGCCTAAGGTAGCAAGGGATAAGGTTAGATCAAAGATATAAGGAAAAACTTATATACCAACTATTGTCATTCTTTTCATTCTTTAGAGTAATATTGTAAATATTATATAAGAAAGTTATAATAGATACAATAGAGTTAAATTAAATCATTGTTTAACTTATTTTGTTATATACATATATCTTTGATCTATTATGATGAAAATTCTCTAGAAAAGAAGAAAAATAACTAATCACTAAGTATTTTAATACTCATACTCTCTATTGTTAATCTTTTATTTACATATTTTGAGTATGGATCACCAAAGAATGACTAATATCTATACAAGAACCTTCTTATCGCCCTAAAGAAATTCCAAGTTGCATTCTGTTATAAATTCCAAATGATAATGATGGGGCCTTGTATTGATTATTTTATAGGACTCAAAAGGCTAAATTTTGAGTCAAACCTTTTGTCCTTATCATGTTTTACCCATTTATTCATAAGAGGATATATTTGGAAGTTCTAGTTTTATCAATATACTAAATCCTTCATCTTTCTCATCCATTGAATTTGATCCCAAGGAAAACCCTGAATAGAAATAGAATTGGTTAAATTAGAAATTTCTCTACTTATAGCATTGTATGTAAACTTTTTTGTAAAATTTTAGCACTCTTGTGCAATACATTTTATGTATGTAAATTATATTTTGAATTTTCAATTACACATGTAGTTAATTTTACTTTTTATAAATGTCTATTTTTATCTTTAGTAAAGTTAAGTAGTAAAGAGTCAAAAATATTTTAAAGGCTTGTAAAGACAACTGACTAATAAATTACTACTAGTCAAGTGTTTTTACATTGGCTACATTATTCGAAAGTCAGGTTGTAACAAGTTGGTTGACACATTAATGGTTCACCATGTTTTATTTACATTGATTGTATCTCCCTTTTTTTGTAAGTATTTTCTCTAACAATGGCTATAACATTCTTAATATGACGAATGCATCTTCTTATGTTGAAATGGAAAAGCTAATATATGGACCTATATTCTCTCCAGCAATAACTACAACATTCCTAATATTATTATTTTTCCATTTTTATATTCTTGTTTTGTAGATTTTTTAAACATTATAAATTTCTTTTAAATTTTTTTATCAAATTAAAGTTATATAACAAATATTACAATTGAAATGGAAAAGATTATTATAGAAAATTATATATATTATATTATACACATATATAAAAAATATTATATTCTACCATATAGTATATACAACAATATTACGGAAAAGTCATGTTGCAAAAAAGATATTATACAAATAATGTAGTGACAACAAAATATACTAAGCTAAAAATTTCCAAATCAAATTTTGCAATAAAATTTCCAAAAACAATGTGGCAATAATAGTCGCAATAACATTTCTCAAATGAGTAGAAACCAAAAATCAATAAATATATATATCAAATTAAAAACTAGAGTAATATGATCAAATTTAAACTCATATCCATGGAAGAATAATGAAGGTAATAAGGCAAATGATAGGAAACTAAAAGAGCAAAATCTTTGCATTTTACACAAACAAAGAAGCAAAACATCACGTGTAGTAATAAAAAAATGTTATTCAAATATAAAATAAACAAAAATATAACTCACAGGTAGTAACAAATATGCTCTCACTGTATTCTCTCTTTGACTCTCAGGTGCTACTAAAGGAAGAAATTGTTCATTGCTAGTATTTATAATGATATCTTATACATATCGTGATAAAAAGGTTGTCGCTAATTTAAAATCTCATTCATTGCAATATGACCTCAAAAAATCTCATGACTTCTCCTTTTCCTAAGAAATTTTTTTACAATGACATAATCATTGGTATAGGAAAATTTTCAATTATTTCTATATAGTCTTTATCAATATAACTTTGACAGCATCCTCTCCCTTTCCTAAGCAACATGTTATGACAACAATGTCATCGGTATAAGTGAAACTCAATCATTGCTATATGACCTTTAAAAATATAGTATTGGTTGCATCTTCTCCTTTTCCCAATAAATACTATTACAACCACATAATCATTGGTATAATTAAACTTTGGTTGTTGCTATATAGTCTCCATCAATATGGTTTTGACTGTGTTATCTCCCTTTTCGAAGCAACCATATTATGATGACTTTATCGTTAGTATAAGTGAAATTCAATTGTCATTATATAGTTGATGGAGACTAGAGATTGTAGTTTTCTTAGTGCTATATATCAATAACAAGTCATCATTAAAAGGTCAAATATTACATTTTTAAAAAAATTACTTATCCAATTTTTGTCTAATTGACATATACCAATGACAATGTCATTGTTATAAATCTAATTTTTTTTAAAAATAATTATTTTGTTTTCTAAAAAATGAATTTTCTTTTATTTTTTCTCTTTATATCAATGACTTTGTTGTCAATAAATAGATACTAGACCCTATTTTTCACACCAAATCTCCAATCCATATAGTTCTATATATTTAGCAATGATGAAGAAAATATTGTTCCAATAAGTATCATTGCAATAAGTTCAATTTGTTGTAATCATAATGAAGAAAAACAAATTTATTTTTTAAATATAGGAAGCTATTTTTTTTAAATTCTTCATATTTAATATCAAACAAATAGAATACTTTCCAATATCAATATTTTATAATTATATTTCATGAAAAATATTTTTTGTTGAAACAAACAAATCCTAAGTATTATGATATTTTATTGGTGTTTGGATATTACATAAAATAATCAAGTCCACTTAGTTTATGAGGTTAATGTAGGCTAAATCAATCAACTTTCATTCAACCTGTTGTGATATAACATTAAAGTAAAATTTATTATTTCTATTTTACTCGCAATAGGGTTGTCTTCCCCCCAACCTAAAAAAAAAACTCCGACTCCCTGATTCCAAACATTGATGGGAGCACAACCTATAAAATAACATTAAATGTTACTATATTAGTAAATAAGTTACCAGCTGCAATGACGTCCTTTGTAAATTGTGAACCAAGTCTCCTATAAGTATTAATTAGAAAACAATTGCTTTTGGAGGATAATACTCATTATCATTCTCTCACAGTTGATATTATTATTATTATTATTATTATTATTATTATTATTATTATTATTATTATTATTATTCAGGAAATTGCAATGAGGTATTGCTTTGTGGACTTTATTTCAAAGAGGTGGTAGTGCTGGACTTTTTTCCAAATAGGTTCCAATTTTATAATTTATGAATATTATATACCAAAATTACCCTTTTTTTAATTGTGAGAATGTGATCGTAAATCAAAAACTTAAAAAAATCATAAATCCATCATTAGTTAACCGATTTTTGCATATAACCACTCGTTTTCAATCATCTGCATATGACATTTGAACAAAAAATAAGAAAATATGGGTTTAATAAAGTCCATCTAGTTAAAAAGGTGCAAATTAAGTTCAAAATTTTGAACAATTATAACTTTGTGCTTAGTTGTCTATTTTAAGTGAATTTTTTTATTTCATGTAACTTTTCGATATCTACGTGCTTACAAAATGCCAAAGGCATATTGTTGTCATTTTGCCCACTCTGGTAAAAGGTTTTTTTTCAATGATTTTTCTTAATTTTTAATTTAATTTTTATCAATTCAAATTCATTCGAATCCTATATTAAACTTTTGTTCCCTAATTTTTTTGGTATCTAGTAGTGCTATAACAATTTTTTGTAACAAATAAAATTATTAAAGAATAATAGATAACTATTTGTAGACTAAATAGTAATATGATACTGTTTCATTCTAAAATAGTAACATCAACTAAAAATTTTAAATAAATAGATAATAGCATGTTACTGTTTATTATCTAAATAATAATATATTGCTATTTCATTCCGGAATAGTAACACTAATAAAAAATTTAAAATAAATGAATAAATCAAGTCTAATTAATAATAAAATTGCTAAATAATAGCATGTTACTATCTGTTCCCTAGATAGTAACAAGTTACTATTTCATTCCAAGCTTAATTAATAATCAAACTATCAAAGAAGAGGATGTTATTGTTTCATTCCAAAACAGAAACACTAACCAAAAATTCTAAATAAATGAATAATAGCATGTTACTATTTATTCCTCAGACAGTAATATGATACTATTTCATTCCAAAACAATAATACCAACTAAAAACTCGAAATAAATGGATAAATTAAGTCTAATAATAATAAATTTATCAAATAATAACATGTTACTATTTATTTTCTAGACAGTAATATGTAAGTGCTTCATTCTAAGCCTAATTAACAATTAAACTGCTAAAGAAAAAGATGTTATTGTTTCATTCCAAAACAGTAAAACCAACCAAAAATCCCAAATAAATGAATAAATCATGTCTAATTAACAATGAAATTGCCAAATAATAGCATATTACTATTTATTCTCTATACAGTAACATATTACTATTTTGTTCCAAGATTAACAACTTAATTGACAAAGAAGAGGATGTTACTATTTCATTCCAAAATAGTAACACCAACCAAAAACTATAAATAAATGAATAAATCAAGTCTAATTAACAACTAAACTACTAAATAACAACTTGTTACTGTTTGTTATCCAAACAGTAACATGTTTAACAAACAGTAACAAGTTGTTGTTTTATTCCAAAATGGTAATATTGACCAAAAATCTTAAATAAATAGATAAATCAAGTCTAATTAAACTAACTATTAAAAAAGAGGATGTTACTGTTTCATTCTAAAATAATAACACCAACCAAAAAATTTAAATAAATAAATTCTAATTAATAACAAAATTATCAAATAATAGCATGCTACTACTGTCTATTCTCTATAGAGTAACATGTTACTATTTTATTTCCTAATTAACAACTAAATTATCAAAGAAGATGATGTTACTATTTCATTCCAAAATAATAACACTAATAAAAAATTATAAATAAATAGATAAACCAAGTCTAATTAACAATGAAATTGACAAATAATAACATGTTACTATTTATTTTTTAAACAGCAACATGTTACTACTTCGTTCTAAGCCTAATTAATAACTAAACTATTAAAGAAAATGATATTACTATTTCATTCCAAAATAGTAACACCAACCAAAAATCCTAAATAAATGGATAAATTAAATTTAATTAATAATAAAATTGTCAAATAATAACATGTTACTACCTATTTTTTACACAATAACATGTTACTATTTTGTTCCAAGCCTAATTAATAACTAAATTATCAAAGAAGAAGATGTTATTATTTCATTCCAAAATAGTAACATTAAACAAAAATTGTAAATAAATGAATAAATCAAGTCTAATTAATAATCAAACTACTAAATAACATGTTACTGTTTCATTTCAAAACAGTAACATGTTACTGTTTCATTTCAAAATAGTAACATTAATTAAAAATTTTAAATAAATAAATAAATTAAATCTAATTAACAATCAGACTACTAAATAATAACATATTATTGTTTGTTCTCCAAACAGTAACATATTACTACTTCTTTCCAAAACATTAACATTAACCAAAAACTTCAAATAAATAGATAAATTAAGTCTAATTAATAATCAAATTGTCAAAAAAGTTAATATTACTGTTTCACTTCAAAATAATAACATGAACAAAAAATTTTAAATAAATGAATAAATTAGGTCTAATTAATAACTAAATTGTGAAATAACAGTATGTTACTATTTATTCTTCAGACAATAAGTTCCAAAACAATAACACTAATAAAAAATTCTAAATAAATAGATAAATTAAGTCTAATTAACAACCAAATACCAAAATAGTAATATATTACTGGTTCATCCCCAAACAGTAACACTAATTAAAAATCTCAAATAAATAGATAAATCAAGTCTAATAAATATCCAAATTGTCAAATAACAATATATTATTATGTTTTTAAGTTCTTATTTATTTTTATTTTTATCTTAACTAAAAATTTATTTTAATTCTTAAAAAATTGAATTTTTATAAATTTTATTTATAATTAGAATTTTATATAAATTTAATTTTTATAAAGTAAAAAGTCTTGCAATTTTAATTTTTATAATTTTTTAGCCTTTTATTTTTTATTTGTATTAAATTAAAAACTCTCCAATTTTAATGTGTAGCGAAAGAGGTTTATGTTTTGATTTTTTTAGTCTTCTTAAAACATATTATAAATGTATCATTTTTATCTTTTGGATATCGTGATAAATTTTTGTACGCGGGTGCACTTAAATGAAAGAAAGTAAACTTGAGTACCTCGCTACAATAAATTACACCAAACGATACTAGCCTAACATTGTTATTATTATTATTATTACTACGCTTCAACGGCCTCACCGTACTATAGAGATAAAACAATATTACAACCGGGTTATCTTTCGATACATACGAAAAAATTCATCTCCATACGAATTCTAGCAACTTTGTTTAAAATCGCTATATCTTTCACAACGTTTTTATTAAAATTTTTATGTCTTTTTGCACAACTTTAAATGACGAAAATATAATTTTTGTATCTAAGTAAAATCTATATAAACTTACAACATTTTTAAAAAAATGTAAAATTTTCATACAAAAATTTCAAATTTTAAAATTTTTATATTAAACTTCTATAAAAAATTTTAAAAATAGCCAAGTATGTATCATAACTTTACCCAATATATGCTGCACATTAAAACGTTTTTTATCTGCAACAACAGCGCAAAATGCAATACCTATACTTAAATAACTGTTGTCTACAATATGGGCAACAATATTTTTATTGTGAACTTACTTTCATATAACCAATTCTTTTTTGGCCATAATTTTTTCAAGTTTCTGACAACTGTTTTTACACTCGTTATATGGCCACATATTTTAACTGTTGCATATGTAGGCAATAGTTACAAAATATTGGTAATATAATTTTAAGCGATAGTTTTAAATTATTACTAAAGATCTTATAAACAAAGTTTTTATGCTGTTACGAAGATAATAAGTAGTGTTGCTAATAGAATTATTGACAACGAATTCAATTGTTGCTTATCCTCAACAACGGGTGTTAAGATATGAGCACCGTTATATGCTACTGCTAAAGATATTATAGTCTGCACTTTAGATTGTTGCTTAGATAATGTTATAAGCAATGGTTCTATGTTGTCACTAAGTATATTAGAAGCTAATTTTTTAAAATCTAATTGGGATTATTTTGTATCTGTTATATATACTCTTTCAATATACTTTGCAGCATTTGTAAATAATAAAAATTAAATATTTATTTCATTAAAAAACAACCAAGTGCTAGGACATAATCAGCACACGTTTCCAATGCAAAATTTTATAACTAATTTTTCTAAAGAAATCCACTTAACAAATAATATTCAACATAGCATGTAACAAGTCTAAATCGAACTAAAACATATTCAAGTTAGTGCAAATTTTAATATAAAAAGTATTTTATTCTGTAAGTCAAAGATTATCCTCATCATCGCAAGTCCAAACCATATTAATAATATTCAAATAACATGCAACAAATAATATTAAAAATAGCATGCGGCAAGCTTGAGGTTTTATTGTAAAATAATGGACTAAACATATTTTAATATATAATTGAATTAATTCAATGTCATTAATATAATAATAATGCCTAGACTTTGTGTTATATTAAAACCCTAAAGTGTGTGTATATACTCTATTCTAGATTAATTGTGATGGGCTAATTAATCCTAGTTGGGTTAGGGTTAGGATCCCTACCCACCTCCTTATAAGGTGAGCTGCAGTCTCCCATCAAATTGCAATTTGTAATTTCAAATATTCTCTCTGAGACTCACCTGAGGAAGAGTAGGCAGTGATCCAACCAATTCTACAATCAGACATTATGGATACAGCAAGAAGGTCAGATAATTCAAAAACTCTTTATTTTATTTGTGCAATTATTGTACTCCTCTTTATGGATTTATGGTTGTATGAATATTAAATTATTTTGTGAATCCTAAAATTTTTCTTACAATTGGTATCAAAGCTAGAAAATCCATATTGATGAGTCAAATTGCACAAATTGTATTGTGCTATTTTATATTTTACCTAGTATGAATTCTTTTTATGTTTTAGCCATAATAAATCAAAATAAAATTATGGCAATTTTACTTTAGATTTATTGTTTCTTATTTATTTTAATCACAATGTTGTTTATTTGATTTGAAATCAAATTTTGAGAACAATTTTTCCAAATTTCGGTGATGCAAAGACTGTGTTTTAATTTTTATATAAAATGAGTTTTTTGATTATCAAATTCAGCATTTTATACATAAATGATCTGACGTCATGGACTGTGTGTATTGAACATTGAAAAGCAATTTTGTCAATATATGATTTGAATAGATATATACTTACAGTGAACGGTTCATAAAGCCTGATATATACTTCCGTGTTCTCTTTTTATATATATATTTCTAACGTTTCATATATATATATATATATATGGTGGTGCTCCACTCTCCGAGCTTATATTTTGGTAATTTTTTATAATTTTTGGAAACAAAAATTTTTATTTTTTTTTGTTTTAATATTTTGAGTATTAATTGAATTTTGGCTCGAATTTTCTACTATATAATCTTTGTATAATAATCTGTTATGTGAAATTTTTTTGGATAAAATATATATTGTATGCATATTTTCTTAATTTTTTTTAATTTTATACAAAGATTATAATTGCTCATATTATGCCTTTTAAATTTTATGTAATTAAACTCACCTATCGTGGGTTAATTGCATAAAATTCTTGTAATGTTTTATTTGATATATATATATTATGTAATATTATTGATTAAATTATTGTTATGATGATTTAATTTTGGAATAATTAAAATTAGGAGAGTACTATATTAATGGAAATTATACCCTATCGGTATAATTCTATTAATATAATTTGTAGGTGATAATATGAGTCTTAGGATTATATGTTAATTTTCTAAAATTTTAAATACCCTATCGGTGTTAGGTTTTAGGATTTTAGCATATAGTTCTTGTATTATGTTATAATACTTATACCCCATCGGTACTAAGTATCATAACATTATACTGTAAATAGTTACATATTTTGAGAGGAAAATTTTAAGCATGATTATTGTTCAAACATGCAATATTGTTAATTTGTGATTAATTTCATAAATTTTAATAATTTTCCTCAGCTTCTGTTCCTATGCAATTGACTTCTGTGAAAACTTTAAATGGGACTAATCATGAGGACTGGGTGGAATCCTTGAAACTGTATCTGGTAGTCTCTAACCTTGATCTAGCTTTACGTGAAGAGGAACCGGAGATTAATGAGGAGTCAACTCCTGCTCAAAGAGCTCATCATGAAAAATGGACTCATTCCAATAGAGTTTGTTTGATGGTGATAAAGTACACTATGGATAAAACCATTAGGCAAAGTATTCCTGATAGTCAGAAGGCAAAAATGTTCCTGAATTCAGTGGCTGAAAAATATGTTAAGTTTGATAAAGCTAAAAAAGGGCATTTTCTGTCCTTATTGGAGAAGACTGTGTATGATGGAGTGAGTGGTGTTCGGGAGCATATAATGAAATTAGTGCATTATTACAGTCGATTGAAGAGCATGAATGTTGATCTGGGAGATAATTATTTGATCTGGCGAGCCCTGGAGTCGCTTCCTCCTCAATTTGATGTGTTAAAAACATCTTACAACACTCAGAAGGGAGAATGGACTATTAATGAAATGATTTTTATAGTGACTCAAGCAGAAGAGGATATGAAGAAGACAAAGATGCAAGTGGCAAACTTCGTCTCTCATGGTTCGAGTTCTGGACAAGTAAATGGGCCCTTCTAGAAGGATAATAAGGGGAAATCCCATCATGAAAGAAAGAAGAATGATATGAGGGAGCAACATCATAAACCTAAGAAAGCCATGTTCAAAGGAAATTGCAAATTTTGCAAGAAGTATGGGCACAAAAGGGTAGACTGCTTCAAATTTAGGAAGTGGCTTGAAAAGAAGAAAAAAGGTAACCTTTTAGCTCTAGTTTGTTTTGAATCTAATAGTGTTGAAGTTCCTTTTAACACTTGGTGGCTAGATACTAGTGCCACTATCCATGTCACTAATTGCTTGCAGGCGCTGAGAAATCTGAGGAGGCCAAGTGAAGGTGAAACAGCTTTGAGATTAGGAAATGCAGACAAAGTACAAGTTCAACACATAGGAGTTGTTTCTTTACATCTGTCTACTGGTCATATTTTAGAATTGAAAAACGTTGTTTTCGTACCTTCCATGAGAAGGAATTTAATTTCTATTACTTGTTTAGACCAAGATGGATATTCATGTTTATTTGGAAATAATAATTTTAAAATATATTACGACTCCTGTGTTGTTGGAACTGGTACTTTCAATAGTGGCTTATATAAAATTGATTTAGATTATACTTTTGAAAATTCCATCAACTCAGTTGTTGGAAATAAAAGACCAAGATTAAATGAAACTTCTTCAACACTTTGGCATAGAAGATTAAGCCACATCTCCAAAGAAAGAATGGAACGATTGATAAAAGAGGGAGTTTTACCTAATCTTGACTTCTCAGATTTCAACGTTTGTATAGACTGCATCAAAGGAAAATTAACAGCTAGAGCTAGAAAGGGGAAGAGGACCAGGAAAGAGAATATTTTGGAGTTAATCCATACTGATGTGTGTGGACCCATCTCACCCAGTGCAATGGGAGGCTTTAAGTATTTTATCACCTTTACTGATGATTATTCAAGATTTGGATGGGTAGAACTTCTTTCTGAAAAATCTGAAGCATTAGAAGCCTTCAAAAGGTTCAAGGTTGCAATTGAATTGAAACTGGGAAAGAAAATAAAATGTGTACACTCAAACAGAGGTGGTGAATTTTATGGCAAATATGATGAAACTAGAAGAAACCCTGGTCCTTTTGCAAAATATTTGCAAGAGTGTGGAATAGAAGCTAGTTATAATATGCCTGGCACACTAGAGCATAATGGAATCGCAGAGCGGAGGAATAGAACACTCATGGAGATGGTACGATGTATGATGACTCACTGTACTTCACCAGAATTTTTATGGGGTGATGCCTTGAGAACAACTGCGTATGTGTTGAATCAAGTTCCAAGCAAATCTGTACCAAAGACCCCATATGAGCTAACATATGGTAAGAAACCTAGCTGAAACATTTTCATGTTTGGGGATGCAAAGCTGAAATTAGACCTTATAACCTACATACTAAGAAGCTTGAAGCAAGAACAATTAGTAGGTATTTCATTGGCTATTGTATTGGTTCAAGAGGAAGTAGATTTTATTGCCCATCTCATTCATTGAGAGTTGTTGAATCTAATCGTACTATTTACTTCGAGGATGAATTGGACAGTGGGAGAAAATCACTTCATATCTCCCTAGGAGAAGAACAAAGCAATGTTTCCCAAATACCTGATAAACACAGTGTTGTTCCTCTGATAGTGCCTTCTGAAGAATCATCTTATATAGAACCACAAATTGATCCAGTCCAACCCATAATTGAACCGATCCAATTAGTGAATGAACCAAATGAAGAAATTGAGGAAGCTCCCCTGAGAAGATCACAAAGAACCCAGCGTCAAGCAATTTCAAATGATTATGTTGTTTATTTGCAAGAACATGAGTTTAATGTGAATGACGATTCTAATCCTATTAACTTTTCAGAAGCTATTTCGAGTCCTAATTCCTCAGAATGGATTCATGCCATGGAGGATGAAATAAATTCAATGTACAAGAATAATGTATGGGATTTGGTAGAACTACCTGAAGGATGTAAACCAGTTAGTTGCAAGTGGATTTTTAAAACCAAACGGACTGCTAAAGGTGAAATTGAAAGATATAAAGCCAGATTAGTAGCTAAAGGTTACACACAAAAGGAAGGAATTGATTATAAGGAGACCTTCTCACCAGTCTCGACCAAAGACTCATTTCGAGTTATAATGGCTTTGGTAGCTCATCTTGATCTCGAGCTACATCAAATGGATGTGAAGACTACCTTCCTTAATGGTAACTTGTCAGAGACAGTTTATATGAAACAACCAGATGGTTTCCAAGAGAATGGAAAAGAGCACTTAGTGTGTAAGTTAAATAAGTCGATATATGGCCTGAAACAAGCATCCAGGCAATGGTATCTTAAATTTCATGAGATTGTGTCCTCTCTTGGATTTAAGGAGAATGCAATGGATCAGTGCATCTATTATATGATAAGCGCAGGCAATTTTATGATCCTGGTGTTATATGTTGACGACATTCTCCTTGCGAGTAATGATATAAATTTTTTGAACGAGACAAAATTAGCACTGTCACAGAATTTTGATATGAAGGATCTTGGAAATGCATCTTTTGTGCTTGGCATAGAGATCCATCGTGACAGATCCCGAGGTTTGCTTGGTTTGTCTCAAAGCGCGTATATAGACAAAGTGCTTAAAAGATTTAACATGGCTTCATGCTCGCATAGTGCTATGCCCATTCAAAAGGGTGAAGTATTTTCCAAAGCCCAGTGTCCTCAAAATGATGATGAGAAATCTAAAATGAGTATAGTCCCATATGCTTCCGCTGTTGGTAGCCTGATGTATGCCCAGGTATGTACACGCCTAGATATTGCTTTTGCAATTAGTGTGCTTGGGAGGTACCTAAGTAATCCTGGTCAAAGACACTGGATAGCAGTTAAGAAAGTTATGAGGTACCTACAGGGTACAAAGAATTATATGTTGACCTATAGAAGATCCAATTATCTGATTTGTACAGGCTATTCAGACTCTGACTTTTCTGGCTGTCCAGATGATAAGAAGTCAACATCTGGATATATCTTTATGCTTGCAGGAGGAGCTGTATCGTGGAAAAGTGTCAAACAATCTTTAACAGCAACCTCCACTATGGAAGCAGAGTATGTCGCTTGTTATGAAGCCACTTGAGAGGCTATATGGTTAAGAAATTTTATCTCTGAATTCTGCTTAGTTGAAAGCATTTTGAAAGCCTTAACCATTTATTGCGACAATACTGCTACTGTTAGTTTCTCTCAAAACAATAAAAGCTCTACTCGTACAAAGCACTTTGATGTGAAATTTCAATTTGTGAGAGAGAAGATACGTGAGCATCTTACTCATATTGAGCATATTTCGATAGATTGTATGCTTGCAGACCCATTAACCAAAGGCCTAGTTGTAGGAATATTTAAAAGACATGTACTAAATATGGGCCTTATTGATTCTTTTGATGTTTTGGGTTAGTGGGAGTATTTATGAAATTAAAATTTTGTTAATCTCGAGATTTTATAATATTGCCATTGTGGCAGTATAAGGAGACATTAAGACCCTATCTCAAACTATTGTAAAGTATCTTGGGCAGATGCATGGATCATTTTGTATATTTCGATTATGCACACATTTTATATTGTTTAGTCTTTTGGAATGGGTATTTCATATATGTATATCTTTTCAACCCTATCGGATGATCAGGTATGCATTTAATAAAATCTCATATTTGACCTATGGTTGTAATGGTATGAATTGTATTAATGACATTGTTTAAAAGTGGCCACATATTGTAATTTAAATTATATATTAAAATGTGTTTATCCAAGTGGGAGATTGTAAAATAATGGACTAAACATATTTTAATATATAATTGAATTAATTCAATGTCATTAATATAATAATAATGCCTAGACTTTGTGTTATATTAAAACCCTAAAGTGTGTGCATATATCCTATTCTAGATTAATTGTGATGGGCCAATTAATCCTAGTTGGGTTAGGGTTAGGATCCCTACGCACCTCCTTATAAGGTGAGCTGCAGTCTCCTATCAAATTGCAGTTTGTAATTTCAAATATTGTCTCTGAGACTCACCTGAGGAAGAGTAGGCAGTGATCCAACCAATTCTACAATCAGACATTATGGATACAGCAAGAAGGTCAGGTAATTCGAAAACTCTTTATTTTATTTGTGCAATTATTGTACTCCTCTTTATGGATTTATGGTTGTATAAATATTAAATTATTTTGTAAATCCTAAAAATTTTCTTACATTTATTTCACGTAAATAACTAATAGATTAGTTAAAAGTTAATAAATTAATTAGTAATTAATAATTGATAAATTATAACGATAATTAATAGTTGATAAATTAATTAATTATTTAAAAAATATTTTACAAAATTAGCTATTAAACTAATTAAAATTATAAAATTATGTAAAAAGCCATATTAATAAAAATAGATACATAATTAAAATAATTCATATTTATCTAAAAATTAAACTATATTAACATAATTAGGAAGTTTAAAATAAAAATTTAATATTTAATATTTAATTAATTATATTTTAAAAAATTATATATTCATTTACTTACATAATTTTTATTTTATTATTTATAACAAAATTATAATTATTAAAAATATAATTAATTATATTTTATGATATTATTTATTTATTTACATGCATATTTTCAGATATTTATAATTTAAAATTAATATATGATTATGTTAAAGATGAATTAATTATATTTTATAAAAATATTTTAATTTATATTATCAAGAGCATGTATTGTAAATTAGTAAAAAAAATAAGGATAAATTTAAAAAAATTTGAAGAGATAGTAGCTAGAAGTTATAAATTATTTCAAGTAGTTTATTAAATTGAAATTTATTTTTTAATAAGTTAGTACGAAAAATACTTTTAAAAATTAGATTTTAACTTATTAGTTAAGTTAATAAATTATAAATTAATTTTTTTGTTGTGTGAAACGGAGTGTAAATTACATTACAACATTGAATTTAAAAGTTATTTTATTTTGTAAATCATGGATGATCTTCATCATCCATATCTAGGAAGTCACCATCCAAAACATTTTGTTTTTCTTTATTTTCTAGCACAATTTTATGAAATTTCAAAAAATTAAATTAAAAAAAACACATAAAAGAAAACAAAAGAGTTAATAAACGTCAGAACATCAAATAGAAAGTCAACTTGAATGGCTATAGTAGCAGTATGCAGTGATATTAATTATTAGAGTAAGATGTCAAGAACCTTGTCTTGTAAACTCTCATTTTTAATATGACAAAAACTTTAGATCCAAAGCATCAATTTAACATTTAATAGTCCAAATATGATATTAATTATAACAAATAAACTAATTGATAATTAATAAATTAACTAGTAGTAGGTAACTTAACTACTAACTCTTAGTTGAAAGTAAATGACTAATAAATTTATTGATTGTATTAGAAATATTTGATAAAATTAATTATTAAATTAATTAAAAAATATAAATCAGTATAAAATGATATGTTAAGACAATTTTGAACAAAATTAAGTCATATCTATTTTGATGTTCAATATATTGATGAAATTAAGATATTTAAAATAAAAATATAATTTTCTAAAGTTTAATTAATTATATATTTATTTATTTACTTACTTATTTTATTTATTTATATTAAATTAATATATTGATAAAAAATGATAAGTTATGAGTTATACACTATCCTATAAAATTTATTAAATCAGAATTTTTTTATTTTACAATCAATTAATGCATTAAATATTTTCATGAATTAAATTATAATTCATTAATTAAATCAATATATTATAAGTTGACTTATATGTTTTGGCACACTCAACATCTCCCAAACAAACTCTTATTGAATTTATTACATGTGATTTAAATGAAAAATTTTGCGCAACTAGTACGTACAAGCAATTTTCAATATGATATAGACATGCCAGATATGAACTTCCTAGGCTAATATATGAAACATACTACTTAAAAATTTGGAAAATTGTACTTATTTTTTAATTTTTAAAATTCAAAGTGTCATATAATAATTTTTAAAATTATTAAATTAATACTATTTATTTTTATTAAAAATAAATAATTGTGATTAAATAGTTTTAAAATTAGAGTAACTAGAGTAGATATGCTTTGAATGGAAAAAAATTATAAATAAAGTTAATTTTATAAAAAAATTATTAATTTTATATAAATATTATCATCCTATATAAATTGTGTTATAAGAAAAAAATGTTATACGTAATTTTTCATATAAAACTGGCAATTTTTTCGTAAGAACTTGTAACGTACTTCGTTCATAAAATTTGCATCCAAAACAAATTTGTCCCAACTTCCACCCAAACATAATAAACTTGGCCATAGTTTCATTCTGACAATTTGAAAGTTTATTGCATAATCTTAAATTTTAATAAACTTGGCCATAGTTTCAATCTGACAAATTTCAAGTTTATTGCCTTATCTTAAATTTTAAAACTCTGGAAATACAACAGGATGTACAAAGAAAATTAAATGCCAGAAGCCCAAAAGATCTCGAAACATTAATTTCAACGTTCTCCGAAGCATAAAATATTACCAGAGGCACCAACAAGCGTATGTCTTGTCTACAAGTTGTTGGTATACAAAGTAAGTTCATATGGATATGTTTACGTTTTTTTTAAAATTATTTTTTATTTTCAGTCAAATTTACAAAAAAATATAAATAGTGTTTGGAATGAATAAGTAAAAATATTTTATTTAATTATAAAATTAGCACTAGAATAAAAAATAAGTTGAGAAAACATCAAAAATTTATTTTTATTTTTCTAATTTTAAATTATACATTTAGAACTCTAAATTTTAAAAATATATTTTAAAAATAATTTATCAAACAGAGAATTCTGTTTTTAAAAATAGAAAAGAAAATTATTTTTATAAATAGTAGATAAATAGATCCTACATTAAAATTTTTTCAGAAAATTAAATTTCTTGACAAGTAAATTTCACTATGAGCTTCTTGGGAAATCATTTTATTGATAGGTTTCTACATGAAATTTCCACGGATAGACAAACAGCTTCCTTGGTTCCGTGAAAATTAAAACTACTCAAAAAGATCTTGTTTCTTCCCCCTGTTTTGCGCCAATCATACAAACCACGTGCCAATTTTGTCACGCTTTCTATATTATATTCTCGGAACCAAACCAACATCTAACATCCATGTTTAAAGAAGAGGATAAACCCGCAGCAATATACCGGTAAAATAAAAAAATTGGATATATAAACCAATAGACATGAGTGCATGTTGGCATCACATTTCAATAATATCCTGCCTTAAAATTACAAAAATCATCCTCAATATTATCAATATTCACACGCTATGTCCCTCCTCCCTCTGCTCTTATATATCCCTCGTCATTTACTCTTCATCCAACACATATTCTAGTTAATAGGCCATGAGTCGATGATTATTTAACAATGATAATTACAAATTTCCTTCTTAATATCACTAACACGCACCCTTTGTATATAAAAGTATCTATCACTTTACCATAATTATGATTCTATTATTTCCTCATATGCTTTTACATTCTATCATTTTCTTCTATACCCTATTAATTTAAGCATCGGAGTGCTTTTTTATATTTTGCAAGTTTCCCATCCCAATGCTCAGATCTTAGAGACTTCATCATTGGCTCTATAGCCTATTTAGCAACAATTTTCAATTAGAAATAGTTTTATTCATCTTGAGATGGTTCTAATAATCTTTTGGTTATTATTGCAAGGGATATCATGATGCATTGTTCTTAGTTCTGAAAAATTCTTAGAGAATCTCAAATTTCTCATTCCGCTATAGAATCAGTACATAATAATCGGAGGAAAGAACACTACAACACTAATTCTACAAATTCCCAGATAATCACAATAGAGAAAGAAGATTTCTTGGCATGAAAAATTAGATTTCTCCAACATATTGATCCAACTGATTTTCCTTTCTATGATTAATCTTTTCATTTATGTTTTTGGCAAGAACATTATTGTTATTTAATCTAATTTGGTCACTTCTTTGTTGTTTGATTTAACTAGTAAGCTCTTTGTTCAATGTTGTTTCCACTAACAATATTTCAGAATAAACCATGATTGATGGTTATGAAGGGAGTCCAATTAAATAGCAAATGTGATCAAATCCAAGGTTCTTTCTCCATCTCTTTCTTAATCAATGTTTCCATTAACGATCACTATGTGATTACAAAATTTTCTAGATTTGTCTATTTTTCTCAATTGCCTCTAACGAAATCTAGAACCATTGATGCCTTTATTTTCCGCAAAGAAAAAGTAATTAAACAATAGTGTCACATTTTACATGAAATCAAGTTTTTCAAAAACAAGATGAAATCAATATTTATGTTTTATGTGAAAATCATTTCATTTGTTTTCACGTTAAACTATTTCATTTTGCATAAAATCCTTTTCTATTTTTATGTTAAATGTTTTAATATATGAATGTTGAATGGGAATTGATTTGATTTTGAAAAACACACAAAAGAAATGATATTGCTATTTTTTTTTACATAAAATCACCTTATAATTTTAAATTGATTGACTTCATTTGAAAATTTTAAATTAGTTTTTCTTTTCTTCATCATGAAATTAAAAAAAATGTGATAGGATTTGATATATGATTAATAAGTGAATGAGTTTGATAAAACATGATTTCATTCATATGAGAGAAATCACATTATCCTTTTTCTTTTTGAAAATTCTTTTATGCAAAGATTTCATTTTGAAAATTGGGTTTTATGAAATTAATTGATTTCATCTTGAAATCACATTTGAAGATTTTAGGATATGCCATGCTTATTTGTTTTGTTCTTAACATGATACCACATTAGCAAAGCTTTTATATATGGAAATAATGTTTTGATCGAGTAATGTGAAATTACATTAAAAAGAGCTACCTTGTTTTCAAGCTAAAATTATGTTTAAAAAATTGCCTCTATTTCACACAATACTATGTTTGAAATTGTTTCATGTGATTCTTTTTTGAAAGATTATAAAGTGATTCTTTCATTATATTTAAAAAATTTCCTTTCTATTTCATGATATCACATTTGAAATCATTTCATGTGATTTCTTTTTAAAAGATTAGAATGAAATTCTTTCATTATATATATTTTAAAAAATCACTTTTGTTTCACATGGTGTTGTGTTTGAAATTATTTCACTTGATCCTTTCCTTTTTAAAAGATTATAATGTGATTCTTTCATTATGTCTCTTTGTTTCATGTGATATCATGTTTGAAATTATTTCACATAATTCTTTTCTTTTTGAAAGATTACAACGTGATTGTTTCATTATGTTTAAAAAATTGCCTTTATTTCATGTGGCATCACATTTAACATTGTTTCAAGTGATTCTATCTTTTTTGAAAGATTATTGTATGATTCTTTTGAAATCTAAATTGAATATATATATGGTATGGTTTTAAAATAAAAGAAATTATAAAAATTTTAAATTTTATTCTATATCATTGAGTCTACATAGATGCATGATCATTAATCGTATTTTCATTGTGATAATGAATCTAAATTTTGCACTAGGAAAATAGTACAATTATATAGTGACATTCTTAGTATAGAAATAGGACCCAAATGCATTAACTCCTTAATAGTTATCACAATATATGAAATAGCTAACCAAGAGCTCTTTGATCTAGCCTTAAAATTGAGAAAGCAGGTCACAATCTATGTGATAGCTTTCCACAAAGATAAGCCAAGATATGATAGGTAATTATACTTTTGACCTTTAGTTTATCTGCATTAGTTATATATATTTTCACATGGTCATATATTCACTATGCCTATTCAAGGCAAGGTCCTAATGAAGGAAAAGCCTAAAATTCTTATTAATTGCTTCTACTAGCCACTTTTGAATTTGAACAAGACCCTTATAAAGTGTTTAATGATAAAGAGAGAATAAGGCACTTATTCGAAGATTATCTCCTACCCATGCAAACTATATGACTTGTTATTAAAAATTAATTCAAGAAATTTTTAGACTAATTCATTTTTCTCTTTTTATAAGATGATTGATAGAAAGAATTGACCACCATATATAAACTTATATGGAAAGGTGAAGAAACCATAAACCATATGTTATCCCTTGCTCTCAAATATACATTAATTTAAACTTATCTTGAATGATCACTAACTTTACCATCAGAGTGTGCAGGATTTTTTGGCAATGCGCAATCAACTTAACAAAAATCAAGAAAGTTAGATAGAAAATAGTAATTTAAGAATTAGATAAATAAGTCCTAAGCTTATAAAGCTTAAGGAACCTATATGTCCTCAATAATATCCAATGCCTAAATTGAAACCTTTCGAAACCAAAGCTTAGGAGGAAATCTCCCGACAACAAAATTGGTCCCTTAGTTGCATAATCCTAAAAGGAAGTCCTCCAACACTAAAGCCCAAGTAGAAATCATTTGGCAACTAAACTAACCCATCAATTACAAAAGCCTAAAGGAAATCGCCCCACAACTAAGCAAAAGAAAAAAAAAAGAAACTCAAAAAGCAAAGTCTGAGAGAAAATCATTTGGCAACTAAACTAACCCATCAATTACAAAAGCCTAAAGTGAAATTCTTTAATACTAAAGATCAGGAGGAAATCCCTTAGCCACTAAGACTCAATCCCACAATTATTTCTTAACTCAAGTAACTCCCTCAGCCTTGAATCAAACTTAAATAGTTCATAGTGTTGTAATAGCTATAAACAAATCTTCTAAGAAAATTCAAGTAAACTCTTCCAAGTATAAATTATTAGTTAATTAAATATTTGTCTACATGTTTTATAGGATTTGAGCCACATATTATCACATTAGCTTAAGTATTATTTAACTATACTTATAAAATGAATTTAAGCCTTTTTAGAGTGGCGTCTTTATTTCTTTATTATTTTACTCCACAAGTATTGGTACCTCTTCCTTAAAATGATGTGGTGGAAAGAAGGGAAAGTCACGGTGATAATTACAAACCTATCTTTCAACACCATACCCAAACCCTATACATAGAAATATCTCTTATCACTCTACCATGATTATTATGATTCCATTATTCTCTCATAAGCCTTTACAATCTCTTAATTTTCTCGTACACCTTATTGACTTAGGCATTGGAGTACCATTCTCTATTTTGCAAATCTCCCATCCTAATACAGGATATAGAATGCATATTACTAAGAGTAATTAGTAAACTTAGTACCATCAATTAACTATTACTTGTTCATATTTTCATAGTCCTTATCATAAATTAAATGAAATGTGATTAACATTCATGTGGCATTTGATTCATGAAAAATTTCTTACATTCTTAGGAATATTTTAAGGGAATGTGAAATCCCCCTATTTAGTTCAATTTTTTTTAAAAAAATTCTTAACAATGATTGATACCTAATATATTTCCCCAAAATATTCCCATAGGAAGATGTGAGTATCCTATATTTCCATGGTATGGCAATATTTAATTGATATAACTAGACTATTTTGCCTACGCTTCTATTAAATTTAACCTTATTACCATTAATATATTATTTTTTCACCACTTACCATCATTGACTATCACTAACCACAATTCACTATAGTTAATCACTGCTTATCACCACCTATTATTGGTGACCACCTCCTATTACCATCTATCTCCAATAACTACCACTGATTACCACTTATTTTTAGTGATCATTATTGACTATCACTCATCATTAGTGATCACTATTTATCACTACTCATCATTAATGATTACCATCCACTGCCACTCATCATTGGTGACTACCACCAATTGCCACTCATTGCTAATGACCATATTTAGCCAAGAACCATTGTTAGTAATCATCGTCTACCACCACCCATCATTGATAATCATTACCGACTGTCACTCATTGCTAATGACCATATTTAACCATGAACCACCATCTGTGACCACTATCTACTACCAGTAATTATCGTTTACCACCCTTTATTATTGATGATTATTATAAACATCACCTATCGTTCGTAACTATTGCCACCAGTAGCCATTATTAATGATTATCACTGGTCATTATTTACTACCCATAACTAGTATTCACACCACCTATCCCTAAAGACTACCTATGATCACCTATTCCTCCTTATCACTGACCACCATCAATGACTACCCATTTATTATCATTGTCATGACCATCTTTTGCTAGTAAGCATCATCAGCTACTACTCACCATCATTAATCACTCAATTTTTAATAAAGATATTTTTTGTAATAATAATATTTTTCAAAATGTTCAAAATAATTAAAATATAAATGAAATCTCATTTCATTTTTTAGAAACGAAAGTAATTATTTTAAAAACAAATCCAAATCATGTTAAAACTACTTTTTTGTAAATCGAAGTTAATGTAAACGAGATTTCCATTATCACTAAGAATAATATACCTTATTTGAAAAACAAAATCAATTGATTCATTTAATTAACACAACACAAAAATCCCTTTACTTTTCATATCCATATATGGGTAATATAGCAACTAAATTTTGATTTCTAGATGTGAATTTCATTTAACGAGTTATTTTCGTTTTCTCAAAATGAAGCATGTATGACGATTTTAACTTGATTTCATGTAAAACAAAAGGCATAAAACCATTCATCATGTAAAATTAAGGCAAATCTTATAACGTGATTTCACAAAAACCACTTTTTCGTGATAAAAAAATAATTCACTATAGCATGTATACATCAAATGAAATAACTTATAGTTTTGCAAGTGGCTTTGATACCATTGTTAGGTTTCAAATAAAATAACATAGTGGAAAAATTAGAAACTTACTCCGAAACCCACCAAGAATTTAAGTGAAAGAAGCATAAATCAATATTATTGTTTATACCATTGTTGCCTGCAACACACTTTTGCTTCCTAATGAACAATCTAATCACCACCATCCGAATAATCCAATCACAAGTGCAAAAACAGGATTATCATGAATCATGAATATCATCCAAAAGAGTAACAGCTCCATAGTATTCACATGAGCAATTGAATACTTTATCTAATCAAATGGGATCATTTTATCTCTCAAATGCTAGATGCAGAATTTTTTTTTATTATATGACAACCTTACATAAAACCTCACAACGTTCTCTTTATCTCATAGATAACCATCTAGTTTTTCTAATCTTAGCCATATATTTATCTAATCATATGATATTTATCTTAACCAGATATTTCCTTTTTATAATTAATGTCTCATAGTCAAATATTATTATATGCTTAATTTATTTTATCTCATAGATAAAATTCCTTTTTGATTTTTAACCAAAATTATCTTAAGAAAAAAGATATTTAGGTTTTGATTATTAATGAGCCCAAATAAAACTCTAGTTAATAATATGCCTTTATTTAGTATCCTTAAGGATAGGCCAATTATATTATATTATTTCTTGGTGAAGCCTAATTATATTGGGCTTATCTCAATTAAGAGCCCTAATCTGGCTAAAAGTTCTTAATTATATTATAATCTTAATATTTGACATGTTTTTTGTGTGTAATCCTATAAGTTCTCATTACATTGATAGTGATTTTAAAATCTTATTTTAATATTATAGATAGTAAATTATATTTAATAATACATCACTACCACCTTAGTAATGAAAATGTCATTAATTTGACATAAGTTTTCTATGAATAATATTCCCTATAGTTTATTCTTTTTTATCATGGATATCCAGATTGAACTTAAGGCATGGAATGTATCACTTTTTTTCATAATTTAATCTAAGTATTTCTTGATTCATAAGTAAACTAACTAAAACAAATGAATTAATATCACATATTGATTCATCTAAGTATGGCCATATATTTTGTAATCTTACTTAATTAAAGAGCCCTTAGATATCACTCCTCTTATATAAAAAGGATAAAATTTTATCTATATCACTCATATCTTTCCACATGATTTGTACTATACTCAATCACCACCTTTTAGGCTAACTTTATTATAGGTGACATTTGATAGCATCAAAGTACATAACTCCCCATGTAGGGAACTATAATAACTTCCAGTAAAAAAATCATATACACTATTATCACTATTAGAACTACTTATGATATTCATACAATGATCTATATAGTACTTTCATGGTAGGTTAATTTAATACATTTGTTCTTTAACATATACCTATGAGTTGGCTTGATATCTCATATCCATGATCATAGTCATTGGTCAACATATATACTAGTCTCAATGCATTACTATTATTCCAATTTATAATAATACTTATGTAGTGATATTTTAGAAATAATATAAATTATTCTAAGGATAATTATTATATTTATTTATATTATGCATATATCACATTAAACACCATAATTGGAATGTCTTTATAAAGAAAATACAATATAATGTATGTAAATACAATCATCTCATCTCGGCTACTAGATCATACACTAACATGTCTCCCTTTAGTATTATTTCTTCTAGTTAATTAACTAAAATTGTGACAAATAAATGGGATTAGGTTGCTAGAAATTGGATAACAAATTGCATATCAATCATGAATAGGTTAATGTTGTGATAGAGGTGGTATCAAAGCATAGTTTAGGTTCCTAGTAGGATGAGACCTCTTTTTTTTATGTTCTACCATGATAGGTGTTGATCAAAACTATATGTGCACATCTAGGATCACATATCACCAATATTATTTTGATGAACCTTATAATGTTGTAAATGTTAGTGGTAGAGCATGTGTATAATATATATGTTGAATGTTATTTAATTCTTTCAAAATCTTATGAAATAGGAAGATGGTGAATACAAATGAGAATTTTTTTTTAGGCTCACAACCATATAGTAGTAAAAATATTGATAAGGAAGAGAATGGTTTGTAGCTTCTTTCTTGGGTTGTAACTTTCAAGAAACATGTTTTTGATTGAGTGGATAGATAAAAGGCTTAAACATGATAAGGATCAAAAGGATTATAAGAGAAATTGAGGTGATTATGATAGAGATCATGATCATGAAAGAGAATAATAGTAAGAGCATACCCTTCCTTCGAAAAGAAATGAAATATAAATTCAAAATGATGCTTGTTAATATCACTAAGGTACTCTAATATCAATTCAATAGTGCATCCTCATCATTTCTTAAAGAAAATTAAGCAACTTGGAATTATATTGCAAAGCTTTGCTCTTTTATTAATTAAATTGGTGCATTACCAATTAGATAATATGGTTTATTACTAGTTCACCGACACCATAGCAAATCGGGATCCATAATTAGAGCCTTTAACTTAGGTAGCTTTTCAAGAACTTTTCCTTATGATGCTTGATAAATCTTTTAAAAGTTTAAATCTTTTAAGCAAGAGGCTTATTTGTAACTAAATATGATGCTTGATACATCTATTCTTTTAGATATTTTCCTTATTTGATTTCCACATAGAGAACAAAAATGAATTATTTGTGTAAGCGTTGTAAGGTTATTAACATTGAATTACTTGCCAAAAAGTTATAGATCAATCACTGATGCTTGAATTTATATCTAAAGAGAAAAGAGAAAGAAAAAGTCAATAGGGAAAAAGAAAGAGAAGTCGATTTGAGAAAGTGAGCTACATATAGTCTTTTAAAGGGATTCCCCTTAAACTACACATAAGCATAATGGAGTTAGTTCCACTATGACACCAACTTCATATTCTATAGGGCAAAAGAGTCATTCAAACTTTTCTTTAAGCTAATAACAAAATTAACTTTCAACATAAGGTAATGGAAAATATGGGGACCTATGGTATTAGTAATTCTATTTCTGCCATGATGGTCCCTTGTAACCATTTTGGAGAAGAATATTTCAAATGTGGAAAAGTAGGGCATAAAGCAAAAGATTACCCTAAAAATGTTGTAAGCCAAGAAGCAAGTTATTATATGTCCTAACAAAGTATCGTAAATCCTTTAATAGTTACTAAAGGTGTTAATTTGGCTAACTAAGGGAGAAAAGCAAGCAGAAGCCAAGCTTGAGTTTATATTCTTACTCAATAAAAGGTTCATGCCTTTAATGTTGTTGTGAACTTTTCTGGTAAAGTTTTATTTGATCCCAAGACCATTCACTCCTTTGTATTAAAAAGATTTTTTGCTACCCTAGATAAACCTACCAAATTAATAGATTCATCCCTGATTGGGATGACAATGATAGAAAGGTCCTTTATAACTACACATACATTAAAAGCTTATCCCCTAAAGATTTAAAAGTATGTAATTCCTATAGATTTAGTTCTACTAGATATAAGTGATTATGATGTGATCTTATGCATGAATTGGTTGCTTAAATATTATATGTGTGTGAACTATTTTAACAAATCTATCACCTTTTCTATAGAGGGCTTTCTATCTATTGAGTTTTTAGGAGACAGGTTGTTGAAAACTATCAATATTGTCTTAAGAATCAAAGCTCAAATGCTTATTAAAAAAGGAAAAATCATTTATCTAACTTTAATTTAGGATTTGAATTAACTAATTCTTAAAGTTAATAATGTTCCAATGGTGAGAGTTTTTTTGATGTATTGGACCATGGGATAGAATTCCAGATTGACTTATTTTTTGGAATAAAATATACCCACATATAGGATAACCCTGATAGAGTTACCAAATTTGAAAAAGCAGCACAAGAATTGATAGAAAAAGGCTTTATCCATTTAAGCTTTTTAGCTTAAGAAGTTTTAGTATTATTTGCGAAAAAGAAACATAGCACAATGTGGTTATACATAAACTATTGTCAACTTAATAAAGTCATTGTCAAAAATAGGTATCCACTACCCTCATTGATGATCTCTTTAATCAACTCTAAGAAGCTAAATATTATAGACTTGTCCACTAGGTATTGATGTATATCACAATACACCAAAATTAAATTGACTCATAAAATTGCAATAAGGGTGAATGATGTTAATCCCATAAAGATTAGGCTTTAGTTTATTCCCAATTTAGTTATGAAACAAGAAGAATTTTTAAATGCCTAAAAAATAGAATTAAAGATAAGAAAAAAATAATATTATAAATTGAAAATATAAAATAAAAGTAAAGTTTGCATATAACAAAACAATTTTCAATTCAAAAGATTATACATCAATGTACTAATTTATCATCAACCATAAAATATATGTAACGCTAAATTAAATATTTAGTTGATGAAAATAACCCAAAAACTCACAATTATTCCTAAATTCCCCTTTTCATGTAATTAGAATTAACAAATCGAAATTGGTTAATTAAGCCTAATCCTTATTTACACCTAATTGAACCCAATTGAAATCAAAATAGAGTAAAGATGAGAAAAATACAATCAAAATAGACTAAATAACCCTACAACTATGTTAATCACAAAGTCCACTCTCTAATTCATCCACCAAACAATACCTAATTGAATTAATTCAAAATTATAAAAATAACCCAATCAACTACTTCAAGAATAATTACACAAATAATTAACTAATGGATCTTTTGTAGAAAATTATCTATGCAGTCATCAATAAAAGAGATATATGAATAGAGATAATTAATTAAATATAAAAGATTAAGAATAAGGTCTCAAAATCAATTAGAAAGAGTATATCAAACCCCTTAAACTATAAGAAGAGAGTATAGCCACTCATGGCTTGAAAGCTAAAAACATCAAGAAAAGAAAAACTCTATTTTATTGATTACTGAAGTTAGCTTTGGTTGGCTACATTTTTGCCCTATATATACCTCTTAAATTTGCTTAACTTGTTTACAAGTACTTAAGGTTAACTCTTAGCTAACTAATGGACTAAGCTTTTAATAATTTGGAAGTCTATAAACTAGGTTATGACTCAAACACCAAAATATGTCCAAAATTGTTTAATTTACATCATTTTGGTTGGGATTGTATTTCCTCCTTCAAAATGGCATCATATTAGCTCTAAAAGCTTATAAACATATTGATTTGGATCTTAGCTAATTTAGGGCATCTGGATTTTGCAATTTGGACTCCTATAACTCAAGTTATGGGCCAAACAATAAGGAAAGGTCAAGTCCATTGTACGGAGATAACATCATTAAATCAAATTTGAGGCCAAATTTAATCAACCAAACATCTAAATCAGCTCTTTCATAAGCCATAAAAGCTATAAATAATTGTCTTAGTTTTTCATTTATATAAAGATTAGCCTAAATAAAAGATCTAAAGTTTAAGTTATGGCAAAAAAATATGAAATAGTGTTGAATTCTTACAAGTAGTTATTATTTTCTATTTAACCCAAAACTCATGATTTATTCCAAAATAAACTTAAATCCATTAAAATAAGCATAATCACAACATAACAAATTTAAATAAAGGAAAAATAAGTATAAAATATTTTGTATATCAAATTCCCTAACACTTGGCATTTCCACATCCTTAGGCAAAACATACTTTATTCAAGGCTAACAACTAAATGAAAAACAAGCTTATCAATGATTTTAAGAATACAAAACCAAAAGTAAAAAGACAATCAAACTCTCAAGAAACCTAGCACTTCATGATTAAATTAATCTTGATAACATAAATATTAATTAATGTAACAATTTCATTCAAAAAGATTAGACCAAATTAGTAGGCCCTCATAAGATGTATCAACTCTCGAACTTTTAAGTGTTTATTGTCATTTATTCGCTTAAATTCAATTAATAAAATGTACAACTATAAGCTTGCTTATCACCTAATATCCACCAATTAAAATCACATGCAAAAAATAAATCAAAAGAACTTTATTTAAGGTTGTATTAAGGCTAGAAAGAATAAAGAAAGGAAAAAAATTGAGATGTGTAACAAAAAAATCAAAAAAAATTAATAGAGCATTTGAAACACAATATGAAAATATTATGAATAATTCCAATTTCTACACAATACCTAACTTTTTTATTTCAAACACTTATCAACCACTTTTTTTTATCTTTTTTTTCACTTTATGCTTTATTCTTTCTTCTTTTTTTTAAATTTTCTTCTTCCCTTTTTTTTAATTTTAAATTTTTCTTCTTTCTTTTTTTTCATTTTTCATTTGTTTTGAAGAATAAGAAATATTTAATCACAACAAATCATTTTCCATAATATACCCAACACATACTTAATAACCTATCCTATAAGCTTACAAATATTTTATCGATCCCTAAAGTTAGATAGAGCTACTTTTTTTCTTTAAAGGCTTATAATTAGGCTATCCAACAAAAAAATAATTTAAGGCACAAAGGGGCTAATTAATGTAAAAATTTAAAGGAAGGCTATTTGGCTAAGTAAGCTCAAGTGCAAGATTGTTTTTATCATATTTATGCATACATGTTGAAAAATGTAATCTAAAAAAAAAAGTAAGATTTAGAGCATAAAATCATATATGAAAATCACATAAGAAAGAAAGAATAGTATGAATCTCAACATTAAGGCTCAAAAGCTTACAAGAGTCAATGTCTCTTACAATCAATATATAAATTTAAATTCCATCATTATACTAATCATTAAGAATTAAGACAATCAATCTATCAATTCAAATTCCATCATCATACTAATCTTCAACAATCAAGACACTTTAATCAATCTTGTATGGACTACTTAAAAATCATTAAAAATCTTAAAAACACATCCAAGATAATTTTTTAATTTTTTTTAAAAATGAAAGATGAAAGAAAGAAAGAAAACTAAGAAAAACAAACTTAAAACCTGAAGCCTTCACACTTAAAATTTACATTGCCCTCAATGTAAAGTATATTAACATTAAGAAAGATTCAGGACCAACAAAATAGAAGTGAGGGAAAAAAGAAAGCAAATCTATAAAAATGTAGATTGCCTCTCAAGAAGCACCTTTCTTTGACATCTTTAGTTAAATATGGCTGTTCATCTTTCAATTGGGCTTTAATTCATAAGGTATTGCCTCAAATGGTTTTAATAAAGGACACTTCAAGTGGACATATAGTGGTTCCATTTCTAAAACTAGTCTAAGCATCATCTCTCTGCTAAATTATCATAAGCCAATTCTTGAGTATTGTGATTGGTGTGAAAATATCTAACTAATATTAATATACTAACCAACTGTCCTTACTAGCCTTTAAGACATTTTTGACTTATCTACTTTTATAACTCAATTGAGAATATAAGAAAATATTTATAAAAAATAATTTTTACTTATGCACACATAAAGAAATTCAAAAAATTAAATTTACATATATTATGCTAAATGAAATTTTATACAAAAGTACATTATTTTTTAAAATAACTTTATATATAAATACTATTAGAAAATGCAACTCCTAACTAAAGCACTATAAATTATTATATGCAGGGTTCCCAAAGGTGAAAGGAAGGTTTCATACTCAAATATCAATCATCCTTAGGGAATTCATGCTCTATATATGTAAATAGAATTCAACAAAAAAGAACGAATATTAAAATACTGAGTGAATGGCTATTTTTTTTCTTTTTCTAGAGAGTTTTTATCATGACAAATCATATATATATAATAGTGTAATAGGTATATTTATCAATGTACTATAATTGATTGAAGTTCTAGTACACTTATCGTGACTCTTATATGTAATTTTTAGTAATAAATTAGCTAATTTGTCACTCTTGAAATTTGTTAAAAAAAGAATAGTCATAATTGGTATACAAGTTCCACTTTATATCATCAGTCTAATCTTATCCCTTCACCCTAGACACAAAGCCACCAACCTTATACCTTAAACCTTTACCATGCCTTTCCTTCTCTGCATAGGATGTAAAATTCCCCCACAATTTGGATTCAAGATGAATAATATCAAGATGCTAGCCGTAGTGTCAATTACTCATTTCATTTATTTCATAAGGTATGGTCAAAATACCAACTTTAATATAATTTTTTTTTATTCTTATACATGTTCAAATCTTATTGTCACATAACATTATATCTAAGATTGATAAACAACCTTTCCTTTCAAGATAATGACAACAATTAATTCCTTTTAATAGCTAACAATTCATAACTCAAGCATCATCAATGTATTACAACTTTCAATTGCTTGCAACATTTATCAATAGGAAGTAGCAAACATCATACATGTTGGGTGGTAGTAATTCTTCCATGGCTTAGTTCTTTTTAGCTCCCAAATTAATTTAATTTTTTACTTGAATTTTATTGAATATTTCTATCACATTACTATGCATCAACTTTCTTAAAAATTTCTAGCTCTTGGGCATTGTTCACACTATACCAAAACAAGGAATTCAAAAACAAGACAACATATGAGAAATTAGAATAAAAATTTACTTTTTAATATTCAAATCACTTCCAATCATTTCCAAATTTTGATATAACATACCCAACATGTTAAATGATGTAAAAATTTAATTATTTCACAAAATTTCCACATAGGTACTATTCATACAAAACCCAAGACTCAAAATTTCAAATTTTGGTCAATTTTGAAGTTGTAATAGTAAAAGGGCCTTCTTAGTATTCAAATCAATTCTAATTGCTACTAAACTTTTATGCAATATTACTAACATGCTAATAATCAAAGATCATTAATTACTTTAATTTTTCTAATTCAATTTAGGGTACAAATAACACTAAACTTCATCATAAAAAATCTAAAATTCTATTTAAGCTTTTATAACCAAAGTTTATACAAATGTGCTTTTCATAACTCTAAAATTTTTCAAAAATTTTTTATTTTCTCCACAACTATTCTAACATTATTTATAACATCAAAATATTAAGAATTGAAATTTTAACAATCCCTAATCCTTGTTTCCATGGAGCAATAGAAACATTCTAGAATACTTCTTTAAAAGTTTTGTTTCTAAATTTAGCATGAACCTTTTGTCATCTTTTAAAGGAAAACTTAATCAATCTTCTTTTATTATTCTTAGCACAATTATATCATCATCATACCATCATATTGACATTTATACAATACTAAAACCAGATCATACAACACCATAACTCACTAAACACCTATAATAACATATATTACCATAATTTTCCATTTTCATGGGAAAACTCAAAGAAATAAGAGATAGTTGCCATGGACCTTAAATTCTTGATTCTTTAACCTTTCAAATACCCCTCAAGAAACAATTTCACTACAATAAACTAAGTTTTTAGGAATTTTGAAGAGAAGGAAGTGGAGGAAAACCTAGGTTACCTTGCAAGAAATTGGTGAAACTAGTTGGAGAACCACTTGGGACTTGTTGAAGAGTTTGAAACCCTTGTAGAGAAGCCTAGAGATCTTAGAGTTTTGAGTTGAGAATAAGCAAAAGAAATTGTGCAAAAATGGGCAAAAAGGCTTTTATATAAAGCCTTAATTCTAAGGCTTCTATCATAAGCTTCTTATTTTTTTTTATAAAAATTTTATTAATAATTCTAGCACATGGAGGCACACTTTTCCAACTTAAAATTAGAAGATTTTTATTTTCAAATCCATTAAAATTCAAAAAAATAAAATTCCTAGAAATGGTTGCTCATAAATACCTTTAGTTTCCCATAAACTTCTTTTACAAGATTAGGCTTTGCTTAGGATCTCATTTTTTTCTAACTTTTGAGATCAAATTTGTGCCCAAAAAAATTAAGCCATATCATTCCAAACAAGTCAAAATGGTTTATTTCAATTTCAGCTCCAATCTCTAGGTTTTCATATTACCTAGATTATTTGTTAGGTTATCCAAGCTCTTAATTTCATATTGGATCTTTATATAATTTTTCCTAACTTAGTATTAAGTTTTTTATTATATTTTAACCCATAATAATGCCTAATATAATTTCTATGAAAATTCTAGCTAGATGTACCTTCAAACTATCTTTACGATTTACCCAAATTTTACCCAATTACTTTGCTAGGTTTCTATTTAGGAAGTTTCTAGTAAAAATCTTTTTTTGAATTTTATTGCTCTTTTTTGGGGTATTACATAAGTGCCAACTTTAAATCATTTTTTCTTTTCAAATTAGATTCATCTTGCACTATAAAATTAACTAGTTCAATAAAAAAATAGAATAAAATTCAAGAAGATTTTTACTAACCATGGAAGTATTGAATTTTTTTATCATTTCATCACTTTTTATGGTAGGTATGCCAATTTTCACATTAATCTCTAAATGTTCTTCTCTTTTTTCATTAATCTTCTTTTAAGGCATATTCAATTTCACCTTGATTAAAAATTCTAAAATTCCTTCTTCTTCTTCTTCTTTGGCATCTCCTAGGCTATGGGGAAAAAGGAAAAATAGATAAAAAATCAAACTCAAGTGTTAATTGTACCTTAATACCAAAATCTATGGTTTCTTTTTCTTTTGGTGGGTCACTTATTAGGTGGAAGGTAGTTAACTTACATATTGACTTTCTAACTTGCTTAAAGATAGGATAACTTGACTCTCTTTAGCTTTTGAATTTTTTATGTTTGCCATTATTTCCTAGAATTATATGTTGAATTGTATGCTTTTTTATTTAAAGTACATGGTCTTCTACTAAAACTGCTTAATCAATTCCACAAGTTCCATCCTTAAAGTTTGAGATTCACACATTGATAGATATTCTTCAGTAGGACATAGATGTTAATTATGACCTACTTGGTTGTCATAACTAAAAATTAAATAATTTTGTTGGTCTGGATTGTAGGAATTGTAACATAGAGTATAATAACATTAAGATTATCTTAAAAATCTTCCTATACATGTTTAAGTGTCCTAAAATTGCATTATATCTAATTAACTAACTAATGAAGTTATTTTAAAGAGTTGTTATTCAATTTTATATGCAAGTACCTCATCAAAACTATTATAAAAAGCCATTTTCCTAATTTTTAACAGCTTAATTTGTGAAAGTTCCTTACACTTTTTGGATCAAAATTCAAGTTAAGATTATGGAAGGAAGTATTCACACACTAACAATAACAAGGATTGAACAAAAAAATTATGAAAGATAAAAAAATTAGAAAAACTAATAAACGACATTTTTTTATTTGAAAAATGTTAAGGTTAGGTATAAAACCCTAATTTTGCATAAAACACCAAAAAAATCCTAAAATGGAAAGTTTTGTGCTAAAATTTCATAGCAAATTTCATTACTTAGCATTGCTGAAAAACATAAAAGGCATTGAAAACTAAAGGAAAAATTAGAAAAAAATAACCAAATCAAAGACAAACTGAATAGCCTAAGCCTTGGCAATAGTGCCAAAATTTTGATATGTCATAGCACACCAAAGTCACAAAATTGTAGTAAAGGTGAATTAGGTTGATGCCACAAAAATTAGGCTTTAGTTTACTTCTCATTTGATTATGAAACAAGGGGAATTTTTTAATGCAGGAAAATAGAATTAAAAAGCATGAAAATAACAACGTTATAAATTGAATATAGAAAATAAAAGTAGAATTTACTCACAGCAAGAAAAATTCCAATTCAAAGAATTATACATCAATCTACTAATTTATCATCAATCACAAAACATAAGCAATGCTTAATTAACTATTTAGTTAATGAAAATAACCCAAAAACCCTATAATTGTTCCCAAATCCTTTTCTAATATGATTAGAATTAATAAATGAAACTGATTAATTAAACCCAATCATTATTAAAAACCAATCAAACTTAATCTAAATTAAAATAAAGCAAAGATAAAAGAAATTTAACTAAAATAGACTAAATAACTCCATAATCATGAAAATCACAAAGCCTATCCTCTAATTTATCTAACAAATAATAGTTAATTGAATCAATTCACAACAAAAAATAACCCAATCAACAATCATATAGATAATCAACTAATAGATCTTTTATAGAAAACTATTTATATAATCACTAATAAAAGAGATAGATGAATAGAGATAATTAATGAAACATAAAAGATGAATAACAAGGTCTCAAAATCAATTAGAAAGAGTATACTAAATCTCTTGAATTAGAAAAAGAAGGTTTAGCCACTCATAACTTGAAAACTTAAAACACTAAGAGAAAAAAAAACTTTATTTTGCTTATTACTAATTTTTTAGTTGGCCGCAATTTTTCCTATATATACCTCCTAATTTTGCTTATCTAAGTTACAAAAGCTTAGGAATGACTCTTAGCTAATTAATGGACTAAACTTTTTACAATTTGGAGACGTATAGTCTAGGTTATGACCCAACCACCAAGATAGGTCTAAAACTATCTAATTCATATCATTTTGGATATGACTATATTTCCTCCTTCAAAATAATGTCAATTTGGCTCCAAAAGCTTAGAAATATATTGATTTAGGTCTTAAATAACTTATGGCATTAGAATTTTGCAATTTAGGCTTCTAAAACTCAATTATAGGCTAAAAAATAAGGAAAGGTCAAGTCCACTATACTAATGCTGCACCATTGGATCAAATTCAAGGCCAAATTCGACTTACCAAATCCTAAATTGACTCTTCCACAAAACATGAAAATTTTAAATAATTCTCTTGGCTTTTATTTATATAAAAATCGGCCCAAATGAAGGTATATATCTTAAGTTATGGCCTAAATTTTAAAATAGTTAAATTCCCATAATTAATTTTTGTTTTCTATTTAACTTAATGCTCATTATTTATTCCAAAATAAGCATAAACTCATTAAAATAAACATAATTACACCTTAAAAGACCTAAATATAGGGAAAGATAACTATAAAATATCATGTAGATCATTCTTGCAAGAACCAAGAGGGAAAGCTTACAAAGAGTTATAAATTCACAATTCATTCAAAAGCTATTTTCATATGGAACAACCCTCCTTAAATAGCTTAAAAAGTCAACAAGATAATTTAAACTAATTAGAATCAAGTAGGCTTAATTAAGCTTAAAGTGGGAAACCAATTACATCACTAATATTGTTCAAAATAAAGTGACTAATCAATAGGTGAAAATACACTAACAAGATGACTTAAAAAATAATTTTCAGTAAAAACAATTGGGTGTGCACTAACCTATTGGTATTCAAATACATTATCCAAATATTATGGGAAATCTAAAATATTTGAATATGGTATTCGACTATTAGTCAATAAAAACGAGCTTTAAGCCTAGTAATCAACTACAGTACTTGACTAGTCACGTGTAATATGTCAATGCTGAAATGCACATCACCCAAGCTCTCTCAAACTCTCTTCCTTATGCATACAAGCTCCTTGAATCAACCCTTAAAGAGTTTCCGTGATCCTTTTGGCCTTCCTCCATGTAATTAGCCTTTCCAATATGTGTAAGTGCTTCATATTGATCTTGAAAATCCTATCATTTCCTTTTTCTTTGAAAGGATTCATCCTCAAATCTTCGAAACCTACATCAAAAGGAGAAAAAATTAGTAGTAGAATGAAAAATTCTATGACAAGAAAATTCAACATAAAACAAGCATTTTTCCCAGTTCTTCAAAATTTTTTAACTAATGGAGCTTAACATATTTTATTAAGTTTTATTCACTACCTAGGTTTATTTACTGATTTAAGGATAACAAGTTATTGAAAATAATAACTTAGTCCTCAATTTGTCTAATAAAACCTTTCAAAAGTAGTTTAAGAACTTAGTATCTCTATCAAATATAATGCTCTCGAAGATTCCATGCAATCTCATAACATTTTTGAAGAAAAGGTTGGTTATATTTGTTGCATCATCAATTTTGTGACATGGTATGAAGTGAGCTATCTTTGAAAACTTATCAATAACAACATACACAAAATCCTTTCCATTCTTGAACCTAGGTAAATCTAAAACAAAATCCACAAAAATGTTATTCCAAAGTACACTAGGAATAAGAAGTGGAATGTAAAGTCCATATGACATAACTCTAGTTTAGCCTCTTTGCAAGTGATATAATTAGCATAATATTTTTATACATCATGCTTTATGCTAAGCTAAAAGAAATGCTTATTCAAAATATTTAAAGTTTTCTAGTGCCAAAATGCCCTATAAAACCTCCCCCATAGGTTTCTTTCATAAGTAATTCCTTAAGAAAACTCTTAGGTACCTAAAATTTACTTTCCCTAAATAAAAACCTATCATGCTTATAGAATTTCTCAAAGGCCATTTTCTTATAAGCTTTAAAAATAGTGAAAAAAATCATTATCACTCCAATAACTTAATAATTTAGTTTACAAATTAGAGATAAGAAGACACCTTCAAGACAATATATTAGCTACTACATTATCTTTACTTTGCCTTGAATCACATATAGGAATATTTCAATAAATTTCATTCACTTTGCATGCCTCATATTCAATTTTCCTGGACTTTTCAAATGATTTAAAGGATCGTGGTCAATGTGGATGACAAACTCTTTTAGCTACAAGTAATGTTTCCATATCTTTAATGCTCGAACTAAAGCATAGAACTCTTTATCATAGATAAGGTAATCAAGAGTTGCTCCAATTAACTTTTCACTAAAATAGGTAATTGGCCTTTTCTCTTGCATTTAATACCCATACTTGATGCATCATACTCAATTTCAAAAGTTTTAGAAAAATTAAGAAGAGCAAATAAAGATGTGGAACTGAACCTTTCTTTCAATAACCTAAAAGCTCTCTCTTGCTCTTTTTTACAAAGAAACTCTATATTTTTCTTCACTAACTTACTCAAAGGAGCAGGTATAGTACTAAAATCTTTCCCAAATCTTCTATAGAAATTAGAAACCTATGAAAACTTCTAACTTCACTAGCATTTCTAGGAGTAGACCATTCCTTATTTTCTTTGACCTTTTCTTTATCTATTTTTATTCCTTTGTTACTTACAACATATCCTAAAACCACAATTCTATCCAACCAAAAAAAGCATTTTTCATGTTGGAATTCAATTTTTCATCTTTCAAAACTTGTGAAATATATCTCAAATGCACAACATTTTCATCAACATTTTTACTATAGACAAGAATATCATCAAAATAAACCATAATAAATTTTCTAATATAAAGGTGCAAAACGTAGTTCATTAATCTTATAAAAGTACTTAGTGCATTTGACAAACTAAATAGAATAACATATAAACCATGTTTTGTTTTAAAAATAGTTTCCATTCATCAACTTCTCTCATTCTAATTTGATAATATCCTTATTTCAAGTCAATTTTGGAAAACATGCAAGACCTATGTAATTCATCAAGCATGTCATCAAGTTCAAAAATGAAATTTCTATACTTTACAATGATTTTGTTGATTGGTTGGCAAGCAACACATTCTCCAAGATTCATCCTTTTTTAGCACCAATAAGACAAGAATTGCACTTAAGCTTATGCTCTCTCTAATATAACACTTGGAAATGAAGTCTTCCATTTGTCTTTGAATCTCCTTAGCTTCTTTTAGATTAGTCCTATAAATGGGATGATTTAGAATGGAAGCATTCTAAATGAAGTTAATTTAATGCTCAATTTCTCTTTTAGGTGGCAAATTTTTTAATGCATCTTTTAGGAACACTTCTTGATATTCTTGTAAAATAGATTTCATGGCATTTTGCAAAACAAGGCCATCTTGTTTAGTGTTAACATTAGCTTCATAATACAAAAGTACAAATATTGGTCTAGATGCATAATGAGCACTTCTCATATCATTAATTTTTACAAAATCACTCAATTTTCCTCTCTTTTGTTTTGAACTCTCACCTTTGTCATATTTACTTTCTTTATTTTCATGCACCCTTTTTCTTTCTACCACCATCATTCATTTTTCATACTTTTTTCCTCTTTTTTTCTTTCTCTCTTTTCTTTCACATTTTTATTTAGTCTTCATACACTTATTTTTGGGTTAAAGGATTGAGGGTCACCTTTCTCCCATTCATTGTAAAGTTATATTTGTTAAGAACTCCATTATAAGTAACATTTCTATCAAATTGCCACAATTTTTCCAGTAATAAATGGCAAGCATACATGGGAATAATATCACAAAGTATCTCATCTTGGTATCTTCTAATAGAAAAAGAAACCAACACTTACTTTTTCACCCTCATTTAATCACTCTCATTTAACCATTATAACTTGTAAGGAATAAGGTGTTCCAAAGTAGGAAAACTTAAATTTTCAACTAAGATGGAACTAATAATATTTGTATAACTACTACTATCAATGATAACATTACATATCTTCCCTTTAATGTGGCATCTTGTAAAGATATTCTCCTTTTGCTCATCACTTCCTTCTTTAACTCACACATTTAAAGTTCTTCTAATCACTAAAACATCATTATCCACCATATTTTCACTTCTTTTACTCTTCTTTTACAAGGAAGACATAGAATTTTCACTATTAAAGTCATTTATAAAATTTATTTCACTATTCTCTCACTGGCATAGGGATTATGACCTAAACATCTAAAGCATTTAAAATTAAAATGCTTTTATTATTCTTCAATCTTACCTTTTTCCCTTTGGTCTTCTCTCTTGGATCTTATAGGGGATTTAGATTTGTGCTTGTTATCTTTATCTTCCTTCTTTTCCACTTTCTTTTCCCATGGTTTTCGTAAGGAACTTAAATTAGAACTATATCTAGAAGAACCTTTTCTTTTAAGTAGCCTTTTCATTTTCATAACCATATGTATAATCTCTTCCAATTTCATGTAATATTACAACTCTACCATATTAGCAATCTCTCTATTTAGTCTATGGAGAATCTTGTCATTGTAGCTTCATAATCTTTCATTATATTAGCTTTAATCATAGCAATCTCCATCTCTTTGGGGTAGTCTTCAACATTCTTTAAACCTTGAGTGAGATTTTGTAGTCTTTGGTACAATTCTCTATAATAGTGGCTAAAGACATTTCTTTCTCATGATGGCTTTCATCTTTTCCCAAGTAGCAACTAGCCTTTCTCCATTCCTTTTCCTAGATAGCATATGTTGATCCCACCAAATAATTCCATAATTAACAAATTCAAGCACAATAATATTCACTTTCTTTTCTTTAAAGTAATGATGGCAATCAAAGATAAACTTTATCTCCCTTTCCTATTCTTAGTATGCATTTAGGTCATTTTTTCCTTATAATAAAGGGATTTTCATGTTATCAAGATTGAAGTCCACCATTTCTTTTGTTTGCTTATCTTATCCATTCCTTTTATCCTTCTTTTTATCTCTTCTTCTTTTATCCTTTCTTTTTTGCTTCTTTTAAATTCATACGATCCTTCACTACCTCTATTATTACTGTCACCTCCTTCTCACTCATAATTTCTATCATTTTATCTCCTTCCCTTCTTATCCTTTCCACTATGTCGGTCTTTATGGGGTTATCCATCTTAACTCTTTTAAGTTCATCTGCTATGGCACTAAATTGCATATTTATTCCTTTAAGTTGTTGTTTTCTGGTCCTTAGTATGGACCTAGTATCATTATTTACAATAGCTCTTGACATGTTAAAAGGTAAACCTATAAAAAAAAGGTCAGATAAAGAAAAGGACCTTACAAAAGCACACTTCTCACTTAAGTTAAAGGTACTCACACTTATGTTTCCAATCTAATTAAGGCTTTTACCCTCAAATAAATTCACACACTCATGCCTTTTTCCACTCTTATCTTTTCCTTTTGTGATTCTTTAGGAACCAAAAGAGACACAACTAATGAGATTCAATAATTATAACAATCAATGTCACTAATCAAAGACAAAACAACTAATGGAAAAATGGATGGACACTTGGAATTTAAGAAAGGAAAACATGCTTCACCATAGTGTTTGGTGGAAATTTACTTACAATAAAAAATATGGTGAATAGCAGCAGTTTACCAAATTGCTTTTAAAATTTCATAATAATACTATGGTAATTTTTTATGTATTAAATTTCCTCTAGAGTTTTGCATCTTTAGTTGTCACTCCATTGATATCAATAAAGTAGATGGACTATTCTTTTGCTTTGGTTTGATTTAAAAAGTTGTTCAATTTGAAAATCTCAAGTGCTTGAAACATGTAGGTTTAATTGAGATCTCTTGAAAGTTATGTATTATTTGCTATGTGTTGCCAGGTTCAAACTTGAATCTATTTCGAAGAATTTTTGTGCTTTATATATTTATCAAAGATATAAGGGAAAAGATATGGGTGTGCGAAATTTTGATTCTTTGTCCTTGTGGGTGTAGAGTGAAGATTTGTGTGATTCCATTCTATCATATTCTCAATGTAAAATGATTGTATTAGGTTCCTCAAAATTTATGGATAAATAAGTTCATTTTTTTAATGTTAAGGTTTGATCCTTTGCAAAATCTTGCTAAATTATATAAAGCTACAAAAAAAAATCCATAATAGAGTTCAAATTTTAAAATTAGTATCTTTAAATATAAATATGTGGCAAAGAGCCAAAGACTAAGGACAAATTCATTCTTTTAGGGTGTATGTCAATTTTGGACAGAAACCATTTGTCATACCTTGAATGTAAGATTTTAATTAATAAACATGTTATAGTTGCAATTTTATTATTAGCTCCCATACGTAATAAAGAAATAAGATGAATAGTTTTGTATTATTGAAAAAGTCACACTTTTAAATTTTATTGTAACATAATAACTTGTAGATGTGAAGCTAAAGGCATATTCTTATTGACCAAACCTTTAAAAGAAGATTTCAATGGTCTTGTTCACCTTTTAAAGGCATATTATTTTCATGGTTCAAATGGGTCTGTATAAAAAATAAATTCATTGGTTATTTGTTTGATTAGTTTATAGCCTAGCTTATTTTATTGTTATTTCTTATCACGAAAGTAGTACCTGTGGATATGGAGGAATTGGTAGTAAAAAAAATATAAAAAATGAATGAGCTCATAGTAGTCTTGTTAGAGGTAGATGATAAACTAGGTAAAGCATTTCTTAGGGATGAGTCCAAATCATCTTACCACATTATTGGCTTATTTTACCATATTATTGGTGGCATTCTATTCAAGTTGTTTTCATATAATTTTTTTTATGTTTTTTATTGTGAAAAATATCAAACCTTTGTTATTCGTATATATTTTTTAAAAAATTAAGAAGATAGCATTTTATTTTCATTGTTTTTAGATTAGTGCTTTTGACTATAATATATGTTTTTAACTAATTGTTTACTCCTATGTCTAAAGTTAGATGGTGAATTGCTTTGCTTGCTAACAATTCATTGCAATTTACTTTCTATTCATCGTATATTAACATTATAGAAACTTTGATACTTACAGTGCAAACCTAGTTAATATGGTCTTTTGGGATTCGTTTATAGACCAAAAACTTTCACTTTTAAAAAGTTAAAGTACTACAATTCTATTTTTATGCTATGTTTTTGTTTCGAGTCAATTTAGTTTATGTGTGCAGATAGGTTGTGTACCTTGGTTCCATAAGTTTCCAAGGGGTATGACTCCTTAAACTTTGTTATGTTTCATATTAAAGACTCATGTCATTGTTTGAAGTGTTTATTTGGCCTATTTGAACGCAATTGTTTGGTTTAATCCATTTGCATAAAGTCTCTAAATTCTAAAATAATTTTTACTGTATGTTCTTGTATCAAAATATATAACAATTCTTAAATGGCTTACAAAACGCAAGCTACCATAATTAGTTCACAGAAGAAATTAGTATCACCATTTTTAATCGTCACAATCTTTTTTTAAATTTTTTAAAAATAAATACTAATGGTTAATAATTGCGACAATATTTTTGAAGATTTTCATGAAAATTTATTGGTGGTTAGAATCCACTGCCAAATGAATTGAAAAAAAAATATTAGAAATAGATCATGACAATGGTTCAAAACCACCACCATTTTCACTCCATATGATTCTAGCAACGCAAGAAAACCACCGTAATATGTTACTTGGCAACTCATTTCCTAGCAATTATGCAAACTATCATTAACACCAATGATGGCGATTGTAATTGCCGCTTATGCATCCTAGAACTGTTGTTACCTACTCTGCATTTTTCTAATGAATGATTTTTATTAAATTTTTACAATAATTAGTATTTTATTAAGTTAACTATTAATTTTTGTGTGTTTTTAAGATTAAGTACAAATACGAATCATAAAAATATTTACATTTATGTGAACCAAAAAGAAACACTTGACAGAAGTCTTTAAATTTGTGTAGAACAACAAAAAAAAATGGCTTAATCTACTTTATATTTAGTTATCGATTCATCATAAAAAAGCGAGGTTAAAATAAAATTAAAACTAATCTAAAGTTCAATTTAAAAGTTTTAAAAAGAAATGGTCAGCCAGAAAACCTATTTCATATAAATAAGTGCCATATTTTCATTAGCTTGTCATGCAAGATATCAATTTTTGTGATTGTAATTTAGATATCAAGGAACTTTCCTTTATTTTATTATACCTTCTTCCTTTTTGAAAGAAGTTAGTTTTTGAACTTAACTCACATTAATCAATGAAGAAGTGAGCATATTTTTCCTTTCTTTCATCTTCTAGATTCCAAGTGACCTCTACCTTCATAGGTATGACATAAAAAAAATGGTATTAAAAATATAAGTTAATATTTTTTTTTTTTAATGATAGAAGTGGTTAATTTTTCAACCATTTGATTATAAATTAATATCATTTAAAAATGCTATTTAAAGATTCTACTAACAATAGACTCGAAGTGATAAATAAGACATGTTAATTTGATATTAAGTATCTTTATTCATATTATCCCACAATATATAAATAGAATACCAATTTAATATACTTTCTTATTTTAGTACAGTATCATATACAAAGAGAGAAAAAGAATACTAGTAATTAAGAGAGAAATAAAAAAGTATCAATGAAATTAAATTGAATTCGGATCCAGTGCAATAAGTAGTTACAATTGTTCAATCGAGCCATTGATTGATATGACCCTATAAATATGTAGGGGTTCCGCAAAATTAAATGATCAGATACAGTATTTAATTATTGACTTGTATGAATCCTGAAAATACACGGTGCTTGCAAATTTGAATGGTCAAATTAATGCAGCATTTAGTTGCTAAGGCATGGACCCATGAAAATTAGGAAGTTCCGCGCATTAAAATGATTATATTCAGTAATTACAATCGTAATTTCTATGTTATATCCAAATGTTATTTAAAAATAAAAATATAACATTAAATGAGATTCTACTGTTAAATATAATATTAAAAGTAGGAATAAAATATTAAATGAAATTTTATTATTAGATTAGTTGAATACTACTAATTATAAATTAATCATTATCCGAGACATTTAGCCTTTGCCTTTATAATAATATAACGATTACGATGTTATAAAGCCACTTATGACATTAAATATGGGATAGCTAAAAGATAAATTTTATAACAAAATATTTTTCCATCCTTTACTACTTATTGTATTTTTCTTAAATTTTATATCTCTTTTCATTTTGTTGTTTTAAAATTCTAATAAAATATTAAATATTTTTAATTTTACTTCTTTTATTAATAAATATTTCATTATTTTACATATTTATTTTTAAATATTTTAATAAATTTATTTCATTATATTTATTTTTCTATTTTTAACCATCTTAATTTTACGATATAATTATTTCTCCACACTTAAGCCACTTTCGTTGACATAATAAAATTTAAATGAAATAAAAAATAAATCTACAGATCCAAATTTCTAGATATGAAATAATTTTTTTTTTAAGAATAATTTTAAAAAATTAAGTAAAAATAAATAAATAAAATTATCTATTTAATTCATATGAATTCGACTAGTTGCAATGGACAGTTAATAACGAGTGTAATTATTTTCATTAAAGTAACCCAGTCGAAGTAAGTGAAGCGTGAGTAAAACAGTTGTGAAAACATCACTGTTGTGCAATTGTCACAATTCTGACGTGGAGAAGCAAATAAATTCGGATATTATCCAACAAGCCAGCTATCCATGTGAGAGAATACTAGAGCCCTCAGACACTACGGTACGGTTCTCTTCCGTCTCTTGCAAGTGAAGCACGTTTCTTTTTCAATCCTCAGACCGTCGTTAATTCTAAATAAATAAGGCCGTTGGATTGAATAGCCGTTACCTTCAAAAACGGCCAAGAGAGGCCGCATAATTGAAGGCCTGGCTTATATTTGTCGGGAGGGAGAGAAGGGACGAATATATTAAGTCATAACATTATTTCAATGAAATGTTTATCGTGTATTATTTTTAATATAAATTTATATTATAAAATTAATAATTACAATTTAATCAATTTTAGACAGAAATTCATTATTATTTTAAAATTAATTAAATTATAACTAATAATTTAGTAATATAAATTTATATTATTGAAAAAGCTGTAAACTATAAATTCTTTTATACAACAAAAAAAGGTGAATTATAATCATTAAATTATATAGTAATAAATTATAATTTATAATTAGAATATACAATTATATAACTTTTTTAAATAATTATATAATCATTAACTATATTTTAATTTTAATCATTAATATAAAATTTGATAGTTAAGATTTACTCATTTTATTTTGATAAAAAAATAATGTTCTCACTTGATATGTATATATATATAGAGAGAGAGAGTAGGGATCAATTGACACTACTCTAAATATTATATTCTTACATTAATTTCTAACCATTGATCTTATATATCTACATCTAATGGCTAAAATATAACTATTTATTAGTGGAGTGTATTATTAATGAAGATAGAAAACATGTAATCAGAAAATACTCAATTGTAATTAATGAGTCTTTTTTAATTAATGAAAATAGAAATATAAATGGACATAAATGAAATTTTTTCTATAGTAGAAGAAATTTATGATTAAAAGAATTTAGCTTTCCTTCAAATGATTTTCCACTAAAAAAATTATTGGAATCTTATTATATACATTTGTTGTTAATAACACTCATATTTTTTGATAAAAAAATCTAAAGTATATAATTTTTTTATAGTTAGTTTAGATTCTTACGCATTGTTGGTAGCATTTTCTAATATGTGGATGGGAATTTTATTTTTATTTTTTCAAATAAAAAATACAATGAATATTTTTGCTAGTTATACAAATATTATTTTTTCAATAAATCTATTATCTTTTCTTTTGAAGGAAAAGGTTGAAGATCATTTGCTCTCATATACATAAATATTATATACAAACTACCAAAATTGTTCATTGTGTATTTTATTTTTTATTTAAAAAAAGCCTCACTTACTTCAAAAATGTTGTTAGCAATGAGTGAAAGCATACATTAATTATAAAAGAAAATATCTATTCTTTAACTTATTTCACGAGATAAGTAAGGGTATTATGGACAATAAATATATTTTAAAAACTGTAAAATTTCAATAAAATTTTCTTACACTAGAAAATTATTTTAAGAGAAGAGAATGGTCAAAATTATTTTTAAACACAATTCTTTAAATTTATTAAGTGCTTTAAACATAAATTTCTTTTATTATAGAAAATTTTCATTTATGTCTATTTATATTTCTATTTCTATTAATTAAAAAAGACTCATTAATTACAATTGAGTATTTTCTAAATACATGTTCTCTCTCTTCATTAATGATACACTCCACCAATAAACGATTATGTTTTAGCCATTAAATGCCGATAAGATTAATGATTAAAAATGAGTGGAAGAGTGTAATATTTAGAGTAGTATCAATTGATTCCCACTCATTTATATGTTCCCTTCATTCCTATTTATCTGTCGTCATTAATCAATTTCACACATATTAAGAAAAGTAGTTAAATTTATTTATTTTTAATGAGCTTTACAAGATTATCCTTTATGCACAAAATTCAAGATAGTTAAAAATAGAGAGAAAAATATAAAGAAATAATATAGAATAATAAAACATTTATTAATGAAAGAGAAGGATAGATTTGAAAAAAGAATATTTAATGTTTCATTGGAATTCTAAAACGACAGATAAAAAAGTACAAAAATTTTCTTCAAAATGCGACAAATGAAAAGGAACAAAGGGAGTATATCATTTGATTCTAAAGGATATTTTATTAATTAACATACTTCTAATAATTAATAAGATGGAGAAAATCTAAGTATCATCAAAATCATTGTAACTATCCCCTTCTCCCTCATCTTTAATTACTATAATAATTAAAATTTTATCTTACTTATTAAAATATTCACTACTTATTTTAAAAGGAGGTGATTGAGCATTTTCGTCCAGATGAAAATATAGGAAGGATGCTAACTTCGGCATGAAGGTATGCGGTTAACAATTTCCAATTTCATAAATATCTATGGGGAGAGAGAGATAAAAGTATTATTTTTATAAGAGTGAAAAGAATGAATTATCATCATCATATTTTATATGATATATTAATAAAAACAAGAAATCTTGAAACTTGTTTAATTAATAATATGAACTTTTGTTATATCATAATCTAACCTATTAATACAGGATTTAATATCATGGTTCACGTCTTTTCTTCTAATATCTTACTCTAATATAAAAATGGAAGTTCATGAATATATATTTCTTTAAGAAGTAGGGGCAGATAAATTTCGTCCTCCAAAGCGCCTCTTTCTCTGTTGAAATGAAACCAAGGCCTCCAAAAACTCGTCCCTCCCAAAATCTGGCCACAGCTCTTTGGTAAAGAAAAGTTCAGTGTAAGCCAATTGCCACAACAAAAAGTTGCTGACTCTGAGTTCCCCGCTACTTCTTATGAGTAAATCAGGATTAGGAAAACTGGAGCAGTTGGTTTGAAGTTCAAGTTCAATTTGGTTTTCGCTTATGTCTTCCAATTGAATAAGACCATCTTTGACTTTGTTGGCCACATTTTTGCATGCTTGTACAATATCATATCTGCCACTATAGCTCATTGCCACTATAAGATGGAGTTTAGAATTTTCCTTTGTTGTTTCCTCTGCGTTTGTTCCTGTTTTCTGAAGAGAGTGAGGGAGCTTGGATAAATCTCCTATCATTGAAACTCTAATGCCTTTCCTGCGATCAAGTGAGAAATATAATGAAATCACTGCCAACCAAATAAAATATATTTGAATTATAGAGTTTAAATTTTAACCTTTGTTATTGAAAAACCTTCCAAGATCGAAATAATTATGCATGAATTATAACAGTTATGTTTATTCTTATTTTACAAGAAATCGGTTTTTTTTCTTGTTTCTATGTTAATTTTGTAAGACACGTATTTATTTAAAATTTTATTTTATTTAATATTCTAGGCATTAAAAATTATAATTACACTCTTCTTATTAAATTCAATTAAAAATATTCATGTCACACTTAAAGTATATAAATATTTTCAAAACATTTTGTACTGTTAGTGAATAGAATACATCACATTATTAAAAAAAATATAAATTATTAAGAATTTTTACTACAGTAGATGATATGATGCACTAAAAACATACATGAGGAATAATATAAAATTTTCTTACATTATCAATGCTACTCTAATTAATTCTTACTTCTAATTTATTGGATTCCAACTTAGTGAACTAGGTTGATTAATAAATAAAAAATTCACCTTTGATTTAAATTAATACCATAAAAAATTGTTAATCGCTGGGATACACTCCATTACATTAGGTGAATCTCAATATTTTTTTCCCGCCATCAGTGAATCTCAAATATAACTCTATGTAAATTATGTTAAATAATTATGAATTTTACTTTGGTATCTTCGTGATGGCCTGTGACATATATTGAAATATCGTAATAAAAATTTAAAGGCTTAATAACCACGTCAGACTCAAGTCACGACATAAAGCCTCAAAGGTGATGTTTAGGAAAATATTCCCTCTAAACAAATAAGAATGTGACGATGAAAATAATTAGAGTTTGTATAATAACAAATAAATAATTTAAAATGAAAACATCTCAATCCTTAAGATAAAAATATATTCATTGTTTCAAAAATATTAGAATAATATATGTAAAAATTATCCTGTAACTTTCTAATTAGTCACTATTTCTACAATTTCATCAAACCTACACGAGAACTTCTATTCCTACGTAACTCTGGGAGGTACTTATAATAAATTTCTTTCGTAATTCAAAGTTTACCATTGGTTTAAAAAATTGAAATTTGAAGTTTTCACTCGTTTGATTTGAGAAAGGGTGGGGGGAAGAAAACAAAAAGTTGAAATATATAGCTATTAATCTTACTTTTATCGATCCTTTATTTGGACTTATGCGGAAAAGGTAGCAAGAAAGCATGTAAAAAGAAAAAAATGTTAAAAATATTTTTAATTTGCTGTACTTGGATGCTATAAAAAAATAAGAGTGAAAATAAAATGAAAAAAGGTGACTCAGGAATCTGAAAAAAAAAAAATCTTGTCATATGGGTGCAAAAAGGAATAAAAAAATTAACAATGTTAAAATTGCCTTTTGTGAAATTTATTAGATAACTTTGTTGATTTGTAATAAGAGTAATTTTATCAGTTAATAAATTATTTTTTATTCTTTTTTATTCTTTCAATTAAATTAAATAAAAATTTAATATTTTTTATTATTTCCTTGTCATCTATTTTTATACATCCAAACAATAACTAAAAAATAATTTTTTAAATATTTTCTTTCTATTTTTTTGACTTATTTTTTCTATACTCTTTCTCACTACAACCGAACAAGGGCAAGGTTTCAAATTACTTCTTCTTCACATTTTCCTTCCATTTTTTTAAATTATTTTTCCCTTGGAGTCCGGTGGAATATCAATTATTGAATAGTATGGTAAAAAACCAACATTCAAAGTTGGAACTGCTTGAGTAGAGTCAGGCTGGGTTAGAAAATCAATTATTGCAGGGATATACTTGAAAGCTGAAACTGCCTAATTGCAGTGTGAAATTAACCACTCGTATTCAAAGAAGCTGGCAAGGTCAAAAACATAATTATCCTCATCGTTCTTTTTTTTTTTTTATCATGTTCTCTTTTTTAATCCCACTCCTTGTTAAGATGTAGATTACGATAGGTACAAAGAAAAGAAAGTTAATAAAAAATCTAAAATTAAAAACAGTTATATTTTACTAATTTATTTTGGACAATTCTAACATAATCAAACTAAAAGTTTGGATATTAATATCTTAACTTTGTAACAATTTGAGAATTGTTAGATTTCAATGATATAAGAATGGATAGTTAAGATTTATAATTAAGAACCTTATTTAATAAATAAATAATTAATTACATAATATTTCTATTTTGGATTATAAATTTTCTTTTAATTTTAGATTTATCATATTGTTTATATTAATTTATATGTATATTTTTATTTCTCTTTATTATATGATAAGCATAATTTAATGATTGTTAACTTATGTTTATTTATAACACACTGTACTTTAAAACTTTCAAAATTTAAATATTTTCAAAAAAAATTATCACATAATCATTTTAAAAATATAAAATATAATTAATAGTTAATAAATTAAAAATCTAAACTTTTACTTTATGAAACAATTTTTTATTTCTTTTTTTTAATAATCTCCTTCACTTATTTTTTACACATACATCGTAAAATCTTTTAAAATAGTCAATTTAATAATAAAATTTAATATTTCTTACATGTAGAATTAGGTTTTCTAAACTTGTTTAAAATATGTTGAGTAAGTTTTACCTAAAAATTAAAGTATTATATGTACACTTATAAAAATATAATATGTGTATTTCTTTTTACTTTTCTCATCTTAAAAATTATATTAAATGTTTTACAAGGTACGTACTTGATTTTCAAGTAAAATGCTTATTTTATTAATTTGATTTATTATTATTAATGATTTTCATATAAGATAAAATAAAATAACAAAAATAAATGAGATAAAAAAAATTTCTTTGTAATATGTGAAATTATAAAAAAAGAATAGATTAACATCAAGAAAGAAAATACATCTAGTAATTTAATGTATTATGTTAGAAAATTGATTATTTATATTAGGTCAAAATTATAATAACAAATTACTTATACTTTTTAGTCTCTAATTTTAGTTGGTATGTATTTGAACATACATATATAGGTAAGCATGAGTGTATGTATTTTCGTTCTTTAGTAATAATATCTTGATATTGTTTGATTTTATATACAAATCTAAATAATTTAAAAGAAAATAAGTAAAAAAAATACATTATATTAAAAATAATAATAGCATGATTTTTATTAAAAAATTGATTAGTTAAAATAAAAAAATTTGAAATTATTTGGACATAGCACATTAATATTGCATTGTGTATAACAATATTTTCTTCAACAAATTTATAGTAAGTAAAGACATTTGTTATTAAAAATAATATTACCAATAAAATAATTAAAATAAAGTATTTAAGAATATAATATATAGTTTTTTTAAATTTTTAATATAAATGATAATTTTCTTCATTTATTGTAGAAATACCAAGTTTTATATATATTTACTTTAATATAAATGAATGGTTTTAAATAGTGGAAAGTAATTTTTTTATTTCATACTATGTTTAAATAATGAATAGTAATTTTGATTAATTTTTTAAAATAATTAATATATTATTTTATATTACTTAATAAAATAATATTTATATTATGTACTTTTAAGATTAAATACAAATACGAATTTTTAGAAATATATGTGTGTAAAGTAGAGAGAGAGATAAGAAACATTTGAAGCAAAAAAATTTTAAATTTATGTGAAGAAAATATTTGCCCTTACTTTTCATTTAACTATTAATTTGTTACAAAAAAAATAGGAGGCTAAAATAAAGTTAAAACAAATTTAAAATCTGAATTAAAAGGTATATAAAAAAATAATTGACTTGAAAATTTCTAAGCAATATGTCATTATTTCATTGACTTGTCAATTAAGTATCAATATTCATGATTATAATCTAAGTATGGAAGAACTATTTTTTTATTTTTTATCAAATTAATTGATATGTGAGGTTGTTGAGATTTTAATAAGCTTACTAGGATGAAAGTAAAATTATAGAACAAAATATTCTTAATCTTTTAAAGCAACACATGAAAAAATAAGAAAAAAAAATCTTTCATAACCACAGATAATACACAGCGGGAGTAATAATTGCAATTTAAACTGATTGTGGTACTGGTAAAAATTGTACAACCATTTGCATTTATAATTAGATTTAAATTTAATCTAACTTAATGTAACTTTACATAAATTAATTTTATATTATTATTTATTTATATATTATTATGATAATAAAAAATTATTAAAATTTTTCTATTGTAATTAAAATTTTTTAATTACTGTTATTTTTTAATAACATATTTTCTTTTCATTCATTAATAATATAAAATATTTTACCAACAATAAATTAAAAAAAGTTTCCTCTTTTTTTTTCCCATCATCAACTATTTGCATAATATATTTGACACGCAATATCATCACCAACGAAATACTAAAAGCATGTGAAGAAAGATAATAGGTTTCCATGCATATAATAATTATAGAAGTAAAAAGAAAATAAATTGAATTGAAAAGAAAAAGGGTTGCTAACTACGTTAGCCTACCTGTTGAAGCTTTGGATATGAGAGTTGATTTTACTTTCAAACAAACTCATCAAGAAATCAACCTCCACCTGCATCATTTATATGTAAACAAAAACTAAATTAACAACATTAAAAATGACCAAACCTGTGTGTTGAAGAAATAACTGACGAATTTGGATTTTTCCAATTTCATTTTAGTCATTTTTCTAATATATTGAAAATAAATATATAAAAAAATTTTAATTTAATGTGCCATGCAGCTATATTCATTTTTTATATCTAATGAAACTAAAAAAAAAATTGGTATAAAAAAGAAATTAGAAATATTTAAATTAATAATAGATAGAATAAAAAAAATCAATTTGACCATTAAAAAAAATACCTTTGGACGAACCCAGTTTTCGGTGGAAAATGCATAGACTGATAGAACCTTGATATCCCATCCAAGACAGATATCAATAAGATTTAACAGTGCCTCAACACCAGCTTGGTGACCAGCTGAGGTTGGCAAGCTCCTCATCTTAGCCCATCTCCCATTGCCGTCCATTATCACTGCCACGTGCTTTGGCAACAACTCCGGCTGGAGACCAGCCGGATGTTGCTCGGAGATGGCAGTTCCGCCATTTTGTTCTGCCGTGGATGGAGGAAAGCTGCTGTAATGGTTGGGAAGAAATGATAGCAAACGAGAACCTATGAAACATAATTTCAACCAGAACATTGTAATTACTTGAGATAAGGCCATTGCTGAACTCGCAAATTAGTGTGACTTGGAATTTGGTGTCATAAACTTGGGCATTTGCTCCATTTTATAGTAAAACCGAGACAGAAGCATCGTAAGGTGAGGATATGTGGCCTCCAATACGACAAAAACCTCGATAAAAAGCAAAAAAAAAAAAAAAAAAATCTATTGTACCAAATAATATATTAATATATTACTAATCTAATTGTTGATATGTAATTGTATAGTATGTAAGATCTGATTTAAAAAAAAAAGAAAGAAAACATAAGATGAAGTTAGATCAAATAACATATCAACATACCATATGTCAATAGTATATCAAAATCTCTTAAAAGAATAATAAATATTGAATTAAAATCTTCTCACGCCAGAACTTGAAAAAAGAAAAACACAAAATATTTATATGTAATAGGCTGGGCTGTATAATCCCTTTTATATATAATAGAGTTTATAAAAAAAATTATACTTATCTCCCTTAAGTACGACATAAAAATGATCAAGTGAAAATAAAAATATTCAAATTTATGAAATAGAATAACAAGATCGTGTATGCCTTGCCATGAGTCACTGAGTTGATAATTCGATATTCAAATGGGTTAATGTTAGGCTTAACGCCGGTGAAGTGGTTTTTCTATTACCCAGGTAAAGCAGTAATTATATTGGCGAAATTCTAAAATGATGACCCGTAGGATGAGATTCTAAGCCACGGCCACTAAATCAACATCTTTGTGATCATTTAACCTTTTAATTTAATGTGATTAACATACTCTACTACTTAAATTACAGTTTTACAATATTTTATTATAATAAATAATAAATATTTATAAATAAATTTAAATAAATATTTCTTCTCATATATAAATGTTACATCTTTAATTAATATTAACAAAAATAATATAAATTTTAATCTTATTTGAATGAATAAGAAAATTCAATCTCAATCAAATAAAATTTACATATTTTTATGAGAATTGACAATGTATGTTAAAAATAATATAAATTATTGCTTCACATTCATAATATTTAAATAATTTAATATTTATAAAATAATTTTGGACCTTCCATCACACGGGCACTTGCTAGTTATTAAAAAAAAAATTAAGTGAAGACTTCATATCGTAAACTTCTATATACAAATCATGTATTATATATTAAATCATCTATATACAGCTGCAAAATTAGTGAATTTTTTATATTAAATTTTGTTAGTACATTCCATCCTATAAGTAGGATTAGCATAGCGGATATCCTATGAGTAAACCCTTTCAATTAAGGGGCTATTTTGAAAAAGTCAATAAAATGAATGTATTAATTTGTGCGAAAAAAGACACGTTTCCGTCTGGTAAGATGAGATCAAAGACAAGTCGCCCGTTGGCCGCCGGGGCGCATTGGTTAAGCGGGCCAACTTGTGCCCTCTAAAGTCAATGATGCTAGGCATGACAAGACAAGGGAATGTCTCGATACCTGTGGGAAGCATTAAATTCTTAGCACAACTCTTTCTTGTATTTTACTAAGTATAATATTTTAATATTATAATTAAATAAATATTTATATTTGAAATATAATTTTTTTTGTTTATCGAAATACATGGCATGGAACTATTAAGGTCTTCAATATCACAATTAGATTAGAATTTTTTGTCCTAAACAAGAAAATTATTCTCATTTTGTTATTCCTATTCTTCTTGCATATTATCTCAAGTAGAAATTGGATTCTACTACGAACAGCGGCAGAGATGGGGAAACTAAACTAAAATATCATAAAATTTAGGAGGATCATATAAAATTTAATAATACACCCATCCTAGCCCCCTCCCTCCGGCACCGACTATGAACTTGACATCGTACTAGAGGATGTTGAAAACTCATGTTCAGAATAAACGTGAATTAGACATGTTTGAATGTGGAAAAATCTTAATATATTCCAACCGTCAGGCATGTGATAAGAGGAAAGCGAAAAGGATGGAAGGACAAGTACATCTACTTACCTGAATTCTATTTTTTTATTTTTGAACAATGTTATTTATACTTTCTATTCATTCTTCTTTCTATATTAAGAAAGTACATTAACATAGCTTTTTTTTTTAACAAAGATAAAAAATATAATTTTATTTTAAAAATTAAGTAATTATTAAGAATCATTAACTCAAGGTCCGAGTCTTTATATATATGAATTAATCATACTTACCATTGTCTCAAGATCCTCAAGATCCGCATGGATATGGATATATATATAACTAACAAGTGGTTTTGCGATAGCTAATAAGTTTGAACCTTTTCTTTATTGGACGGACCTTTCGCATTTTGAAGCAGAAAACTGATTGAAAGTTACATTTATCCATTTTCTTGCTCTTAACTATGAAGCTAATCTAAGAATTTAAATGATATCATTATCACTGTCACTATACTAATAAGAATTCAAGGGTTTTTTTGGGAAGAATTGCTTTTTTGTTATTGTACAGGTGTCGGCTTGTGTGAAATTTTTTCCCCTGGCTACCTGCATTTTATCTCCACTTTTATATATTTCTTTTCCATTTTTTATTTTTTATTTATTACTTTTTTATTTTATCCACTCATATATTTATAATTCAAATATTACTGAATAATGATATAATATAGCATATTTTTTATTATGAAAATATTTTAAATAAGTTAAAAATTTTAATTAATTGAATTAATTTACTTTATTATATATATTTTTAACTCTTATTACTTTATAACTCATACATTATTTCTCTTCTTTTTATTTGTTACATTTCATGTTTTTCTATTTTTCATATCCACTTCTTTTACTTATAATTCATATATTAATATTACTACATAATATAAATATAACATGATATATTTTAATTTTAAATTTTTAAAAATATTTTGAATAAGTGAAATCTTTAATATGTAAATTATGAATTGAATTGATCATTTGCATATTTTACTTTTAAAAAAAAATTAAAAAATAAAATTGAATTATTTATTTAAATTTTATTAATGTTTTCTTGATATAAATCTTTAAATACTATATTTTAAATTAAAAATACATTAATTAAGATTTTTGTCAAGGCTTTACAATTTAAAAACTATTTCTCTTCCTTCTATATACTTTATTATATGTTTTTTTTCTGTTCACTCATGATATTTAAAATTCAGATTCAACAGGTGAAGTGCACAAATTTCAAATGGGAAAACCATGCATGAAAAGTCTGTGGAGGAACAAAACTTTTTGGATTGGAGTACAAAGAATGTTAAGGGGTCCAAATTAACTGAGGAACAAATGGATGAAAGAATGGTTGATAAGGAGGAAGAGATGGATAAGTAAAATAAAAATACTAATAGGGAAGTGAAGGATTGGTTAGCTAGTTGGAACCTAATGAAAATGATCTCGGCAAAACAGATGATAAGATAGCTATACAGGAATGTAAAATCCTATCTTATAAAGATAAACTCTTAGGATTTAATGGAGAAGGTGACTCAGAGCATAAATTGGAGAATTCCAATATGATCAAAGAGGAATTGGATGAAGAACATGAACTAAAGTCGAAACAAGTTTCTAAAGATACTGAGGAGAATGCAGACCCTACTTGTCTGGTCATCCATATTTCAAAGGAGGAAAGATGAGAATTAGGAAAGCCAAAGTCTTATAGTTAAACTTCTAAGGAAGAGATTAGGAATGTGTCATATCAAAATGTGATTACAAAAAATATAGGCCTTACAAGGAGCTTTTGGATTTGTAAACATGGATAATGATTACTATCTTGTTCATTTTGCTAATGTGAAGCACTACAACCATGTTCTTCAAGAAGGACCATGGATGATTATTAACTATTACCTAATAGTTCAAAGATGGAGAGAGAATTTCAACTCATATGAAGATGATTTTTGAAAAATTGCAGTGTGGGCTTGGATATGTAGACTTCCCATTTTATTCTACCATTAACACTTTTTATGGCGACTCAAAAATAAAATTAGACATACTATCAAAATAGATGTAAATACTCTTCAAAAAAAGGATAATGAAGATAGAGATCTAATTGAACAAGCTAAGTTTACTAGAATTCGTGTGGAGATTGATTTACAAAAGAGATTTTTGGCTAAGTTTCGTCTACTTAATAGAGTTTGTAGTGTGGAATACAAAAGGCTTCATTTCATATGTTTTCAATGTGGTAGACACAAATATGAAAATGAGGTCTATCCAAAGACAACGAATAAAGGTGTAAAAAAGGAGAAACAACAAGAAGTTGGTGGTATAGTAAGAAATAAAAAGGAAACAAATGAAAAGGCTAAAATAGGTGAGGATAATTTTGGTCCCTGGATGATTGTGCATTAAGTCAAGAAACCAAGAAGGAAGTCAAGCCATGTGAGCATGAAGAAAAATGATGCAAACAAAGAGATTGTTCCATTTCATAGAAAAGAGAAGGAAAACGTATAGCAAAATGGTTCTTGTTTTGAATCACTAGTGGGACTAGAGAACATTATGGAGAATAATGACATAGTGATTAATGAAGTGACAATGGCAGATAATAATTCTATGGAGGTGCCTTTTATTAATGGACTTGGTGAAACTTCAGGAGTAAAAAATAATGTAGTGCAAAAGAATAAAGGAACTCCAATTCAAATGGCACATGAAAGATAACCTATAAATTCTTTAAAGAAATATGGTGTATCCACATTGTCCAAAAAAAATGGAAGCCAAGTAGTGGTCAAAGCAAAACTAACGAAAGGACAGCTCACAAGCATGTCTTATTAGAGATTGAAAAAAAAAAATGAAAAGAAGACTCCTTGAATTAACTTAACCTATGTGATTTCAACTCCTATGAAAGACAATATTAAGAAGGAAAAATCATTACTAGTCTAGCAAGGTCAATGGCAATCTTCTCTAATATCATACTGGGGGATTAATGCTTTTCCAAATGTTCCTTCTGGTAATAAGAAAAAAGGATAAAATGGTAGATTCAAATATGAAAGAGAAATCACTAGACGATATCCTAATAAAGTGACTTACGAGGAAGGAAGAGGAAAAACTCTACTGATTGAATAAAAAAGGTGCTAATGTTAACACAAGAATGATTTATGATGTAGTGCAATTATAGTGTTATTTTAGGATTTTCATTTTAAAAAATATATTATTTTATTAATTTTATTTCATGGAATTAGCAAGGTACAATAACAATGGTATTACTAAGATTGGTGAAAGAGATGGTTCATAACCATGACATTTAATTAATGACCATTTTTTAATAGTGACAAAATAATTGGAAGAATAAAGAAAATGATGTTTACTACTTTAGTCAAAGTTAATTCTCAAGGATATTTGAGAGGTATATAGGTAATATGGAATCTAAATAATGTTATTCCTATAATTTAGAAAGTCTTTAATCAATTCATCCATTGCTGAGTCAGGACAAGAGATAATAAATGTAATGCCTTAATGACTTTTGTGTGTGCTGGCCCTCATTCTCATGATCATTTAAGTTTATAGGATAATTTAAAGGTTTTAGCATCAACAATAATGGAATCTTGGAATGTTATGAGATTTTAATGTGTACATCAATTTAGATGAAAAATAGGGTGTGGTTAGCCTAATTGGAGATCCATAAAGCATTTTAGTAAATGTATTTCTCAATATGGTTTAATTGACCTCAATTTTATAAGTCTAAAATTCACATAAGCAAGAGGTAGAGTTAAGGAGAGATTAGATAGGAGTCTATGTAACCTATAATGGAAATCAGCTTTCCAAATGGCATCTATAATCCATTCACCTCTATTGAAATTAGATCATAAACCACTTCTTTTTCAACTGAAAAGAAATGATAATGCCAAGCATTGTACTCCCTTTTAGATTCCTAGAAACTTGCCTTACTTAGGAATTATTCCTAACAGTGGTTCAAGATTATTGGAAGAATGAGAGAAAATGGTTTGAAGCTTTTACTAACTTCCAAAGGAAAGCCACTAAATGGAATAAAAACTTTCTTTCTAAAATAAGATACTAAAAAAAAGCTACTGGGTCATATTGAAGGAATTCATAGAAAATTGTCTCAAGGCTCAAATCACTAACTTGAATTACTTCAGAGACAATTATAGGGTGAATATGAGAAATTATTGGTCTAGAAGGAGATTACTTGGTTTCAAAAAGCTAAAAGTAGATGGCTTGCTTTTGGAAATAAAAGTACAAAATCTTTCCATGCTTCAATGATGTGTAGAAGAAGGAGGAAACATATTGAAAAATTAAAATTTAAAGATTGAATATAAATTGAAGACAAACAACAAATTAGAGAGATGGACTATTCATATTTCTAACTACTCTTCTCAAAAGATGATTTCACTTTTGATGGCTTTCCTTTGCAAAATTATTTTTCAAAATTATCACTTCTGAGGAAATTGAAGCACCAATTTCTTATAAGGAAATCAAATATACTCTATTCAGTATCGCCCCTTTGAAAGCTCTGAGGCTAGATAGGCTCCATGCCATTTTTTTTAGAACTAATGGGAAAATATAGGAAGTTAGTTTGTGAACTCATAATTAACATTTTTTAAAATCCCCACTTAGTCAAAATATTAACAAGACACTTTTGCTATTAATTCCAAAAATGAATGATTCAAAGTCCATCAAGCAATTCTAACCAATAAGTTTATGCAATATGATTTTTAAAATAGTCACAAAAATTGTTGCTAATAGATTGAAACCGCACCTAGGATATTTGATAACTTTAACTCAAAGTAGCTTTATACCTTGAGAGCAAGATGCTGACAGTGTCATTGTGACCTAGGAGATTATCCACTTAATGAAGAAAAAGAAAGGTATAAAAGGGTGGATAGCTATTAAGGTTGACTTAGAGAAGGCATATGATAGGATTAATTGGGATTTTTTGGAAGATACACTTCATAAGGCCCAAATCCTAGATAATATAATTAAACTTGTTTTGGCATGTGTTTCCTAGTGTTCAACGAAGGTATTATAGAATGGGGAACCTTCAAATTCTTTTCTCTTATAAGAGGAATTAGATAAGAAAACCTTTTATCTGCATATTTATTTGTGTTATGTATTAAATGATTATCTCATTGTATTAATTACACAATGCAAGTTAAAAATTAGAAATTGGTAAAGCTAAGCAAACAAGGCCCTATTATTTTCCACTTATTCTTTGCAAATGATTTAATTCTTTTTTTTAGGCTTTTCTTAAACAAGTTAATATAATCAAGTAGTGTATGGATGTTCTTTGTTATGCTTCAGGGAAAAAAGTTAGTAATTAGGAGATTTAGATTTATTTTTCAAGAACTGTTAATTACAATAGAGCCCAACAACTATATGAAGAGTTAGGCTATCAGTTTACATCTAACCTTGGAAAATACCTTAGAGTGCTTCTTCTTCACTAGAGGGTATCCAAGACTCTATACAACGAGGTTATTGAAAAAGTGCAGAAATGTATCTCGTCTTAGAAGGCTAGAAAGTTATCCTTTGCTAGGAGAATTACTCTGTCTAAAGCCATTCTTGCAAGTATCCTAGTGTATTCCATGCAAACTACTATGCTACTAACAGCTATTTGTGAAAAAATTGATCGCCTAATCCGTAATTTTCTATGGAAAGATCATACTAGTGACAGAAAACCCCATTTAATAAAATGGGATCAATTATGTAAAGAGAATGTGGATGGAAGCTTAGGCTTAAGGAAGATGCAGATCAAGGATTTAAATTGCAGTTGCGATCACGATGCATTTTTTGCGGTTGCGGTTAATGCATTCTTCAAAATGTGGATTGCGGTTGTTGCAGACATGAATTTTTTTATAATTTGCACAATTCTTTTAAAAAGTGTTCAAATTGTGATATTATTGTAATTTTTGTTAATATTATACTTTTAAATGCATAAAATACGTTAATAACTATTTTATTATGAAAGAATTTAAAATTTAACAAAATTAGTTTATATTGGTAATACATAAGCAATATACTACATAAAATACAAATATAAATAGCAATGCCAACAAGATGTTCTCAACATAAATATTACATAATACATATAAATATGTGAGAATCCTAATATGTTTTCATATAAAAAATAAGAAGACAAACAAGATAAAACTTGATATTATTTTGATTACCACGTAGTAGAATGACGTGGAGAATCATAACCCTTACCTTTATTTTGATCATAATTATATGTCATTTGCCCAAATACATATCCAAAAAAATCAGCACTTGTATCATTCCCTTAATGATAAGAAAGCTCAAGTTGAGGATATAATTAAGAATATGAAGTCTTGATAATAAGATGGAGCCATTACAAGTAAATAATGATCATGAGATAGGTAATCAAGATATTGATAAGATGAAGGATAATAACCACGGCTGCTTTGAGATGAAGTGCCGATACCAAAATTACTAAAATTTTGAGACATACTAGAAAGGGAGGAATTTTTTGATATTTCTTGTTGTTGTCTTTTATTTATTCTTTACTAAGGTATATTTCTACTGTTATCACCAATGTGATTTGCTCAAAAATTTGTCATATCAACATAAAAGTCATTACCTCTGAAATATGGTATTTCACCATGAGAGTTATATAACCTTTGTTTATCCCTATCTTCAAGGGCTAATTCATTTGTACCTCCATCACCATTATCACTTAGTGGACTTAAGCCAGCATCTTCACTTTATTAATGTCCTTCACTAGAATTTGAATCATTCTTATCCATTCTGACATTTTCATCATCCGAGTCAATCTTAGGTAGTCATTCAGAATTTTAAGAACTATTTAACAATGATGATTCTTTCTTTTCAAGCCATGAATTTAATGGATCATCTTCTTGAAATATATGGTTAACATTTATAGGATTGAAATTGTTCTTTATGTCCTCTTGACTCCTTCTCATTATGTGTCTCATCTTTAACTTCATCTTATAGAAGGTAAAGATAAGTTTTTGTAGCTTTGCATACTTCAATCTATTCCTTGTCTTTGTGTGTATATAGCTAAAAATGCTCCAATTTCACTCACAGTTCGATGCAAAAGTTGTTTAACTAAGCACCTTAATAGTTATGCTTTGAAGTTCAAGAGTACACTTCCCATACATTAGCCACCATTGAGCTGTTACAAAAATGGGAAACACAAATATAAGTTATTACCTAACAATCATTTGTATAATACCAAGAAAATGTTGTTATTATTTTCTTACCAAGATCCATTTGAAAACAAGCCCTCTGAGCTTGTAGTGTTCCAAATGTCTTATACTTATCTCAGAAAAGTAACAACTACACTATTAAATATATTTTTATAAGTTCTTTATAACAATAATGGTCACAAATTATACATTAAGATATAACCTGTAAGACATATAACTAACCTGATTGATTGTTTTTATTTCAATATCAACATTAGGTTTTAATCTTGAAATCACCTTTGTAGTTCCATCAAGTGTTTCTTTTGCTACATCTTTGCCATGCTGCAAACTAAATTGAAATTGTGAATTAAGAAAATAACTTTGCAAAAAGGAACTTTGATTAATAATCATGATTAAGATTTAATAAGCAATACACAATAAATTAATAAATGGAATTGTGTTACATGTTGACTAACTTTCAAAATGCATAAATCTCCATCTTTTATCAATGATGTTGTTATATTGTGTGTGATAACGACATTTTTGTTAGATGGATTGCTTCACTTTATCTATAGCTTTATAGAAAAACCCCATTGTTGACTTTTCCTCACCATCAACTAATCTTAAAACTTTCACAATAGGTTAAATGGCCTTTATTATGTCACTTATCTTGCTCCAAAACTCTCTTCCCAAAATAATTTTCTTTGATTCATATGCAGGTCCTGATTTTTCTTTTCCATATTTAGACCTTTTATATTCTTTTGAATCAAACATTTTTTTAAAGCTTCTTATTGGTTAAAAATCGACTCAAGTTGAATGAATTGTGTTGTAAAATGAATGATAGTAGGACGTATAATGTCCCTACCCCCAGTAAACTTTTTCAATTAGTTTATTGTCCAAATGTGATTGTAAATAAATCAAGTCACCAATTTTGCATCTTTTAACACTTTTTAGACATTTGATTTCTTACCAATATCCTTCAAGCATAAGTTCAAATAATGAGTTGCACAAGATGATCAAAAGAGATGTAGTCATTTTTCCATCAGCTTTTATCTAACAACTTTCAATGCTTTTTCATTATTAGTGACCACTTGCACTACATATTGCTCTCTAACCTCTTTAACAACTTGATCAAGCAACTTAAAGTAGTAATCAGTGTTCCTACTAGGCACAAAAGAAGCATCAATGGATTTTAAGAAAATAATTCCCTTACTATTGTAGACAAAAAGTTCATTATGTGTGTGTGATTTATACTATTAGTCCAACCATCGCACATTATTGTAACATCTGTCTCTTTCCATGTGGTTTTTAATTCTTCAATCCATGTTTTCATAAATTGAAATTTTGATTCTAAATACACCTCTGAAATCTCATAAAGAGTAGGATACTTAACCCCTGGCCCAATATCAACTACTATAATAAGTAAATTATGCAATCATGGAGAATTAACTAATTGTATAGGTAAGTGCTCATTCAAAATAAATTTAGAGCGAGCTACTCCTAACTTTTTTCTTAATGATTTCATCATACCACCTTTAATTTTACTCTGCTTCAAGCTTTTACTTTTTACCAAATCAGGTTCTAAGGATCTCAATTTGAAAGTTGGACCATCAAATTATTGGGCATTAACTTTACTTCTAGCAGCTGAATGAGAACTCCTACCTTCCTTATATACATTATTATACCTCTCAGTAGTTTGCCTAAATCTTTGTTGCTCTTTCTATTCTTGATATGTCCTCCTACTTTCTTGCATGATTTGTTTTAAGGACTCTGTTCATCCATAATTATATCATCATCATCATTTTCATCATCATAGTCATTATCTCCCCTTAAATGTGCTTCAAATTCCCTTTTCTTCACACCATTATCTTATAAGATCTTCATTATATTCTCTCTAATGAAAGAAGTAACTCTTGAACAACTTGCCACATCTCCTTTTTTGTGTGCTATATGCTGTTTTAGTCATGTAATTCCACCTTTCATAACTTTTCCATAAACTTTACAAACTATGTTATTTCGAGTTCCAAGAACAGGAGTACCAAAATGCCAACCTATATTATCACTTGGTACACCTCTGATCTTTTTGATAGAAAAGCTTCTCTAGATGGCATATTTGTTTAAAAAACATATTAACAATTAATTAATGGAAGTATTTTACGATGATGGTAATGATAATAATGATAATGATAAAAATAATTACTATTTACAAAATGCTTATATATAAAAGAAATTAATGATAATAACATTTTCATTATTGAATTGCTTTCTACATATTCTAATTTTTATTTTTATTTTGTTTATTAATTTATTTTGAGTTTTTTTAAAAAAAGAAGAATACTTGTAGGTATTCCACCTCTTAAATCTTTGGATTATCCTAATCAATTAACTTAATTAATTAATAATAATTATTTATTAACCTAATCAATTAATAATTATTATTTATTAAGAATTTAAGATAATCATATCATATGTGAAATTGATTCTAACAAGTAATATCTTTCTATAAATATATCAATTAATAATAATTAGTTATTAACTTAATTAATTAATAATTATAAAAAACTTAAATTATACTATTCTTAAATTAACTTAATCAATTAATAATAATTATTTATTAATGTAATTAATTAATAATTATTATCTAATAAGAATATAAGATAATCATACTATATATGAAATTAATCCTAATATCTTTCTATAAATATATCAATTAATAATAATTAGTTATTAACCTAATTAATTAATAATTATATATTAAGATAATTATTAATTACATTATACACTAATACAGTAAGCCAAGCATGGTAAGCCTAAAATCTAATATGCTAATCAACATAATCCTCTAATCCCACGCCACACCCTCAAACAGACACATAAACACTTATTTTGCATTTCTCTTCGATTTTCGAGAAAAATTAGAGTATTAGACAAATCATCTGTGCTTTTCTTTGGTTTTTTAGAAAAACCAAAAAATTCATCTTTGTTTCTCTTCAGAAAACTCATCGGTCATCTCTGTTTCTCTTCGATTTTCTACAAATCATCTGCACTTTTCTTTGATTTTCTAGAAAAATAAAAAAATTCATCTCTATTTCTCTTCAGAAAAATCAGAAAACTCCTCAGTCATCTTTGTTTCTCTTCAACTTTCTAGAAAAATTAGAAAACTCATTTGCATTTGCCTAAAAAATAAGAAGAATCACAACCTCATTTAAGTTTTCTATTTAGTTTTCTAGAAAAATCAGTCTGCGTTTCTTTTTGATTTTTTAGAAAAATCACAACCTCCTCACCTTACCAAATTTTCATAAATCATACCACACTCATTTACATTTTTAACTCTCTTTTTATTTGTTGAGGAAGAAGGAAGGATCAAGTCAAAAAATTTACTTACTGTCACCTAGAAGAGGAGATATGCAATGCAAGCATTCATTGGAATCGTTGGATGGTGGGATTAGAGTCGAATCTGCATCTGCCATTCAAAAGGTTGATCTGCCCTTCAGAGCATTCATTTGCAGACCTGCCATTTGATTTTTTAGGTTTTTAGTTTTGGTTTGAGATTTTGAGTTTGCTTCTTTGGTTCTTTTCTTCTGCTTTTTAAGTTTCAATTTCTTTTTTTTTATGTTTATTAATCATCAATAATGGATGGTTGAAGTAGAGGTGTCAAAATAGTTTGGGTTTAACGGGTTGGCCTGAGACTGGTATAATTTTATTTAGCTTGGGATTAGGACTGATATGAAAAATGATAATAATGGCTTGACCTAGTAAAGGACTGGGATTGGTTAGTCTAACCTAATAAAGGACTGGAACTGGTAAGTGTTAACTCATCAGCTTATTGGATTAACCTATTAGTTTGGTAATATGAGTAAGTAATAAATAATTAATTTATTATTGTATGTTTAATTTTTATATAGATATTAAAATAATAGTTTTGCTATATTAAAATTAAAATTTAATATATATAATATTAAAATTATAAATATGAGTAATATTAAATAATTTTTAATATCAAAATTAATAAATTTATATATTCAATATTGTCAATATATATTATATAAATTTATTAAAATAACTAATTATATTAAAATTTAAATTAATATTTTATATATAATAAATAATTTTGGTATTAATTTTAAATATATTATATATATAATATAATAAATTATTATCTATTTTTATTAATATGTAAAAATTATTATAATTATTTTTATTAATATATTATATAAATAATTATTTACTTATATATATTTGATAATATATAAATTATTAAATATTTAGATTTATATAATACTTTGGCATTAATCAATATATATTTATTTTATTTAATAAAATAAATATATATTATTATATATTATATATTATATATTTATTTATAATAAAATAAATTTTATATTATATACTTATATAATATATTTGTTTTTATATAATACTTTAGCCTTAATCAATATATATTTATTTTATTAAATAAAATAAATATATAATATAAAATTATTATTCAATATAAAATTTAAATTATTTTATTAAATGTATATATTATTAAATACAAATTCACACATTTATTAAATTTTTTAATAATATATGTTTATTTTCATATATAATATATATGACTTATTGATATATATAATAAAATTTTAAGTCATAATAATATATAATTATATTTAATAAATAATAATATATTTTAACTAATTAATGATATAAAATTAATAATAAACTAAAAACTAATATGATGATGATAATAATAATAATAATAAAAAAAAAATGTAACGGATTATAAAAATTCGTCTGGTAAATGTCAACCTAACATTGGGACTGGGATTAGAACTAGTACTGTAGTAACCCGATCTAGACTAAACTTAATAAAAAAGTAACCTGACCTGGGACTGGCCCAACGTACAATTTTTTCCTATTGGATTTGCCTGGTTAGATTAGGTTAGCCCATTTTGACAAATCTAAGTTGAAAAATCTTTTCTGTGTTGTTTGTACTGTTGTTATTGTGTTTCTGAATAGATTTCCTCCCTATTCTTCTTTTTTGCTTTTTTTTATACTGAAATCTAAAGCTTGAAATGATGGAATAGGTTGTGGTCAAATGCAAAGATGCAGTTCGTTATTGTCGCATCAGACTACAACACTGTTTTGTATCACTATTATCAACTACAAAACATGTGAATTACAATCACATTATAAAATTGGTGAAATTCAGATACGGTTCCTTCCACAAGCGCAAATTTGTGGTTATTTTTTGTGTAATGGTCCATTTTTTAAATCCATGATGCAGATTAATAATAAGGCACTTATGACGAAGTTAGTTCTCAATTTAATTAATGAAACAAACTTCCTTTAGGCTAAAGTTATAGAAGCAAATATGAGTATGGAAATGGACTATTCCCAATAGTTCAAAAGAGAAAAAAACCTTTGAACTTGTGGAAAGGAATTATTAGAGCCCAGCCTGAAGTTCAAAATTCCATCGTCATTAATCATGATGAAAGTTAGGATCATGTTAAGTGGTCTGCTTCTACAAATGGTGAGTTCTCTGTTAAAATAGACATATGGCTGATGATAATATATGTCCAAGATGTTGTAGAAATGTTAAAACTTCAATTCATGCTATTAGATATTATCTTATCATTCTTAGTAATTAGAAGTAGCTAGTTGACCCACAATATTGGCAAGATTTCTGTAGTTTACTATTTTTTGGAGTGTATATTTTGAATTTACAAAATAATATTTTAAAGGAACAATGAGGAGACTAGAAAACTATGCTTAGGTTCACCTGCTGGCCGATTTGGTACCATCAAAATCAAATAATATATGAAGATCCATCCTTAAGTGGGGAGCTAGTCTATAATGTAAAAAAAAAATAAATAAATAAAGTGTTGCAGAGTTCAAAACTATTTCTCAAATGCTTCTTGATTCGAGCCTTGTTAAAAACAAAGTGCAAGAAGGAAGAAAATGAAAGAATCCAGAGCAAAGTTAGCTAAAATTAAATGTTGATGAGGCTCGTGCGAAAGGAGGAAATGTTACAGTGTAGGAAGATCTTCTTAGAAACCATGAAGGCAAATGGGTTAATGGTTTTATAGTAAAAGGTGGAGCAAGCAAGGCATTTATGGCTAAACTTCAGGCTATTTTAGCAAAACTTCAAATGGCTTGGAGCTTGAAAATTAGACGTCTAGTAGGGGAAACTAACTATACTAAAGCTATGGAGTTGCTAAAAATGGTTGTCCTAAAAATCATCCATGCTATGGTTTGATTATGGGGATTATGGAAGGACTTGCCATGGAATGGAACTTCGAGTATTGCAAATATACAAAAAGTAGAATGGCATTGTTAATAGCCTTGCTAAAACGGCTTTGAGAGCTACTATGAGAAATGAAGAGATTACTTTAGTTTGCCATAAGTGTTGTTGCCTCATATAGAAGAAGATGCAATAGGCTTGTACTATATTCTAAATCCTTTGCTTTTCATATGTATTTTTAAAAAAAGAAAAAAAAAGCCTACTACAAGAAAAAGAAGCAACAATGATGACACTTTTAACGATGATAAAATTTCAATCGTCACTAAAAGTTTTTCTAACAACAACATCATCGGTGAAGTGTAAAAAAAATTTGGCGGGAAAACAAAGGCATTAGTGACGATAATTATCGTTGCTAAAGAGCTGAAAAAATTTTTAGCAAAAATTTTTGACCTTCAGCGACGACTTTTGTTGTCGTTAAAAGGTAAAGCCTTCACTGATAACACATTTCATCACTGAAGGTTTGCCTAGAAAATTACAGAAGACCTTTAGCGATGATAGATGTGATCAATGTAGGGTAAACCTTTCAACGACGATATTTGTTGTCACTAAAGGTCACCTCAATTTTTGAGACAGACCTTCAGCAATGACATTTATCATTGTTGAAGGCTTTACCTTTTAACAACGATAAAAGTCGTCACTAAAGGTCAATCTCATAAATTGGGTATGCCTTCAGCGACAATAATGTCATCGTTGAAAGGCTTACCTTACAGCGACGACTCTTAACCGACGACTGAGTTTTTTTGTCATCGCTAAAGAGTATGCCTATAAATACCATTATGTGCCTCCTCGCCTCTCATTCATGCAGTTACAAAAGAAAAGCTGGACCTGAGGTAAGTTTCTCTTATAGTTTTTTCTCTAATTTAGTGTATTTATTTTCATATATATTAATGTGTAATAATTTTTTATATTTGATATTTTAATTTTTTTAGTTATTATTAGTATTCATCATTATTCGTGGGGAGTATTTAGAGTATATTTGATCAGTAGATTTTTGCCATTGAGATATGTGAATTAAAATTTATAGTATTTTTATTTTACAATATTATTTGTGAGATAAATAATTTGCAATGAATTAATAGAATTGATGGTATATTCAATTTAATATAAAACTTCATATTATTTTATTTTGCATGTTATAAATATTAAATTTGTTTATATAAATTTATCTTAGCATAAAATTTATAAATATAAATTTTGTTGTTATTATGTATTCCTTGAATTATAACTTTATATTATATGATATATGTGTATATTAAATTATTAAACTAATGTAAGATAGAGTTGTTATGATATTTTATCCATAAAATTTAAAAATTTTGTTGTAGTTTAGGAAATTTCAAAATTACTAGTTTTGTTGAAATAATATAACATAGAAAATTAGAATAAGTACATAAAGATAGCTTAAAAAAAGAGATTATAATAATATATTCTCTTTCTTTATTAAAATTGAAATTGAAATTGAGATTGAAACTTACCAATCCAAATTATACTATTTGCACTACATAATAAGAAAAATTTAATGGTATTTTAGACCATATGAAAATTGAACCTAATAATCCAAATTATACTATCTACATTACATAGAAAGAAAAACTCAACTAAACTTGATGTCACATAAAAATCATCCCCTTTATGGATAAATTAAATTTACTTTTTACTTTTAAAAATAGTAAAATTTATAATTGACCAATTTTCAAAATTTATTTGTTATAATTATTTTTTAAAGCTAGACCCTACACACAATCAAAATAAATTATATTTTTATATTATTTGAAGAAGATTATATTTTGTTAATTTCAATGTTAAAATTATGATTAAGTGAATTATTTTTACAATTAACAATTTCAACTGCTATGTAATATGATTTTTTTCTTGGATTAAATATTAATTTTCAAATTAAGGAATATAATTTTTTAAAATTACAAAATATTTCTCAATACTATTTTGAGAAATTATATGTTATGTACCTAATTCAAATAGCTAAAATTACAATAATATTACATTAATGAGTAACTTATGAAATTAACAATAATTGTACAATGAAAAAAATTTTAAACCAAATCTACTAATACTATAATCTCTTAGATATTAATTTGGTGTTATTTATTCTAAAGCTTCTTAGAATTTACTTAAATTTAAATGGAAAGAATAGAATTATAAAATATTAAAATAATAAAAATTATTTAATTTGTTTACTATTAGATTAAAAGAAATATAGATTTTCTATTTTGTGAGTAAAAACCTACTTTTTTTCAATGTTATGATGATAAATGTTATTATTTAGTTATAATAACTTGTGACATTAATTTGGTGTTATTTATTCTAAAGCTTCTTAGAATTTACTTAAATTTAAATGGAAAGAATAGAATTATAAAATAATAAAATAATAAAAATTATTTAATTTGTTTACTATTAGATTAAAAGAAATATTGACAAACAATGATTTTCTATTTTGTGTGTAAAAACTTACTTTTTTTCAATGTTATAATGATAAATGTTATTATTTAGTTATAATAACTTGTGACATATTACACTTGTATAATTGTTATAGATAATATTGGAGATGAAAAGACTTCCTAGCAAAATCATCAAAATGACCTTATAATAATAGAAATAAAAAAATTTTTCCTCGTATGATAATTTACAAGCACTCATAAAATGCACGTCTCTTTAGAGATGTTAAATTGTGCACCTTATATATATAGTAGAGTAGGTTACATGTTTGAATTCCCATAAATTTATTGTGAAACATAACAATTGTTATGGATATTTAAAAAAATCATTAATTTTTAATCATAAGACACTTAAATAATAATACTAATGGTTAAATCATGATTCTCATAAAATGTCGTATATTTATTTTTAATTATTGTAAATCTATTTTTATAATAATTTTAAATAGAACTGCATTTGTATTTACATTATAAGTTTAGACCCGTTCAAGGGTTAGTTATTCTCTATACATCAACCAACCCTTGAATTGTCTTGAGAAATTGGACAATTTGAGATATGTTCTATAGTTGTTATTAGCAATTTATCTGGCTCTTGTTTGATATTGTGGGAATATCTTAGCATCCTAATTGTTCTCCTGGTATAAACTATACGAACGTATAGTTTACACACTTGGAGAACCATGGGATGATGCTGTTGAAATTTTTGCACGAAGCAAATGATAAGCGTGGATAAATTGGGCAAAAATGTAACTACAGAAGTATCTCAATGGGATAGGACCTTACCCTTCAAAGTTGGAGTGATATGGTGAATTTATGGTACATCTCAAATATTAGTCACAATAATTTATTCCACCTAAAGATATTATCTTCCTGTTCAGTGATACAATGTCTATAGATAAAAGTTAGATACATCTACCAAATCGCTTGTCGGATGAGTATTGGAATGGTGCGGTGGCATTTGTTCAAAGAGCTAAAAACTTTGTTGATGAAAGGGGTTTGGTGAGACACCTATACAAAAAGTGTGTGAACTTATTATTCCAAACATTACCAACGTTGGAGGCACATATTATAGATAATAGATTTCATCCATTATACATAAATTGGGTACACCACGGTGAAGCGGATGTTTTAACTTCTAAGAGAACTTAGGGGGGCATCTACCAATAATAGAGATGAAGTGACAAATATTTTACACTACTTCATCGACCCTCATGTACCTAAAGAAGTAGTTCGCAATGATGTAGAAAGGAGTAAAGATGCACTTGATGGAGAAATTGGAGCAAACTATAGTAGTTGTGATAATCTGTTCAAGCAAGTAGAAACAGAGTTGTACCTAGGATGTACATCATTTTCAACCTTGAACTTTCTGGTGAAACTCATGCACTTAAAAGTTCTACATAAGTGGACAAATAAGTCATTTGATGCTCTTTTGAAGTTATTAAAAGAGGTACTTTCAAATGATAATAAATTATCTGAATTGTACTACGGTGCTAGGAAATGGCTCAACAAGTTAGGACTGGGGTATGAATCAATTCATGTGTGCAAATATGACTGTACACTTTTCTGGAAAGAGCATGCTTCGGAGGATAATTGTTCAATTTGTGGGAAGAGCCGATGGGTAGATAAAAATATGAAAGAAAAGAAGGTGCCTTAAAAGGTGGTTTGCTATTTTCTATTAACTCCTCGGTTAAAGCAATTTTATGGGTCGAGACATACTTCAAAGAATATGATATGACATCACACTGGTAAGTTAAAAGATAAGGGGGAGATGCGATATCTTATTGATGGAAAAGCTTGGTAGAAGTTCGATAAGAGGTATCCTAATTTCTCCACTGACCCACGAAATGTTAGTTTGGGTTTAAGTGCCAACGAATTTAATCCTTTAAGTGACAGGAGCTTATTGTATAGTATGTGGCCAGTGGTGATGACCACTTATAACTTACCGCCATGGATATGCATGAATTAGTCATTTTTCATAATGACCCTATTAATCCCAAGACCGCAAGCACCAGGCAATGATATCAATGTCTTCTTACAACAGGTCGTAGAAGAGTTGAGGCATCTCTAGGAGAGGGGAGTAGAAACTCAAGATGCAAACACAAATATGATGTTTAACATGTGAATAACTTTGCTATGGACTATGAATGATTTTCCTGCTCGAAGTAGTTTCTCTGGGTAGAGCAAATAAGGATATAAAGTATGTCCTACATGTAACCTGGATACTCCATCAATCCGTCTCAAAGGAAAAATAGCTTATGTTAGTCATCATCGTTAGCTACCAAGAAGTCACATATGGAGGAGCAGGAAAGAATTTAATGGGAGATCAAAGAGGAAGGCCCCTCCTCATCCTCTTACCAATAACATTATCATAGATCAATTAGGAAAGGTGGCACAGAGACTTCTTGGAAAACATGCTCAATTTAGCGGTTTGGAGCAAGAGAAGTATCTTTTTTGATCTCCCGTATTGGTCGACAATGAACTTAAGATATAACATTGATGTGATGCATGTTAAGAAGAATGTATGTGATAATGTTCTGGGTACATTATTGGATATTGAGCACAAAACAAAAGATATGGATAATGCAAGATGAGATCTAGCAAACATGAAGATAAGGCTCAACTTACATCTATATGAGCAAAGGGGTCAACTATTTAAGCCTCATACTGCATATACGCTTAACTAAGAAGAATGAAGATGATTTTTTCAATATATAAAAATGTGAAATTTCTAGATGGATTTGCTTGGAGTCTCTGGAAGAATGTTACTGATCATGACATGAAATTGAAGGGGTTGAAATCACATGATTGTCATGTTATTATGCAAAGATTGTTAGGGCCAAGAGTTCGAGCCTCTTTGCCAAAGGAATTATCATACCTACTTGTTGAGTTATATAACTTTTTCAATCAAATATGTGCCAGAACTCTCAACAAGAAGGATATTCTACAAGCCAAACAAGACATTATCATTATTTTATGCAAGCTAAAGAGGATATACCCTTCGCCATTCTTTGACATAATGGTGCACTTGGTGATGCATTTGCCAAATGAAGCATTGGAAGGCGGATCCATTCATTTTTTATAGATGTAGCCATACGAGAGATATATAAAAGAGTTCAAGGATTATGTCCGAAATCATGCTCGACCAGAGGGTTTGATTCCAGAAGGGTATATTGTTGATGAGGCATTAACATTCTTCTTTATGTACTTGGAAGGAGTGGAAACTAGATTCAACTGGCCTGATAGAAATCAAGATGTAACACCTAGTCAAACAAGAAGGGCATTGTCGGTGTTCCGATCCTAGTATCGGCCAGTAGGGAAAAAGATTATTTCTCACTTCGATAGGAGGGATCGAGATGTTGCAGTGTGGTACATCTTGAATAATTGTACTGAGATTGAAAAGTATCTCCAGTAAGTATCTATGATCAATTGTATTTTTCTCCTAAATAATTATAATAGACTAAGATTCTTATGTTCTATAGTGAGCACCGACTGGAACTCAAACGAAGTGGTGCTAAAAATATTGATAATTTACAAAGAACCAAATTCCCTTCATGGTTTTACTCGAAGGTAATTCTTCCCAAATGCATTAAACCAATATCCTAAATATTGACAATTACTTCTACTAATCTTTCAATTTAATTCTTGAAAAAATTGTTATTTTGTAGATGTGCCATTTACATAGGAACGGTTCTCTAGAAGCCACTAAAGAGCTACTTTCTTTAGCCTCCGATCCCAGTTTCACTAGCATGATATACTTTGCGTGTATTGTGAATGGACTTCGCTTTGTAGTTGAAACTCGGGATGAGAAGCATAAAATGCAAAACAGTGGCATTTCTGTTTTGGGTGCTAATGGTAACATGTTCTATAGTGTACTTGAGGAAATTATTGAGTTGACTTATTTAAATAACTACAGTGTGACTTTATTTAAATGCAAGTGGTATGACACTGATCCTATAAAGAAGAAATTTTACATTGACAAGAATATCACAAGCATCTTCATTAATGGGCAACGATACAAAGATGATCCTTACATACTTACTACCTAGGCAAAACAAGTATTTTACACTGAAGATCTCCTTAATGGACCAAATTGAAGGGTTATCCATAATTTGGTGCATCGCGACATGTGGGATCTACCTAGTGATGGAAACAATGCACAAGACTTGTTATTTCTATAGGATAGCAACTCAAATAATTTCAACCTAACAGTTGATCTTGGAGATTTCCATTTAGTAGATCTAAGTAATCAATGAAATCGACCTTCAGTCATTCCACCTTCCAGGAATGTTGGATCTGGCGATCATGGAGAAAATGTCTTCATCAATGATGATGATAGTTTCTCTGACGAAACAATTGATAATTATACAGAGGAGGGGCCTTTACAATCGGATAACGAAGGAGAAACTGATGACAATGAGTCTATTAGGTTCACTAACACTGATTCAAACTAGGGATAAAATAAGATATTTGAACTACAACTTGTAATTGTGTAAGCATGATAGTTTAAATAATCTTTATGGTTGCCAAAAGTTATACCCTATAATTTGCTTCATTTTACTATGGATTCTCCATTAACTACTTGTATAATATGTATTATTTCAGTGATGGCAGATGTTGAGGCACGACACTATGGAGGTTATGCTAGAGGCGACCCACCGTAGCGTCCCACCCACATTCCATAACAGTGCAAGGGCTCAGGTATTTATTCTTAGTTATACATACTTAAGATTGATTAAATATCTTGTTAATGGTATTGATATTTTTCTTTATCTATTGAAGTGGCAGCTGCAAGAAAGAGGGGTCCGAATAGGTCCCTCAGGTTGCATGAGAAGATAGGTCGGGGTGGGGGGAGATCGGTGCTTGTACAGTTCGATACAACTAGTACATGGCATGCGATTGGGGAGAATGCTAGCCATCTCCCTTGTGACATTGGCAGCATGATCCAAGCTCACGTCCTGCCTTATTATAAGTCATGATGGACTGTACCTCAGGAAATCTGAGATAAAGTTGTGCAGAAGGTTTGCGTAAGTATCCATCTCCTCTATTTGGTGAATTAATCCTTCTGAGATTAAAATCCCTAAATATAAAACTCACCAATTTTGTTAAATGTCTTCTATTGCAGTCCTACTTCGAGTTTCAGGGCATCTCCAAAGGTGACCGTGATAGAGCGATTTCTGGTTTGATGCAGTCTACTACAAACCTGTATAGGGATTGGAAGTATAGGTTGAACAAGCATTTCTTGGAGCATGGGGGGCGATCAGGACCAGGATTATGATCTAGATCGTGCTAGACGTTATGTGCCCCGATTTGTTGCACCTAAGACATGGCAGAGGTGCGTGGACTTTTTTAACAATGACGCTTATAGGGTAAGTATGACATTTAATGAGATTAAGTTAGTTTTTTCACATATCTTAATTATAAATAAAAAACTTAATACTATTTTTTTAATTTGCAAGAGTTGTCTGGCAGGAATACAAATAATAGAGCGCAAAAGGTCATGAATGATCGACATGGTTCAAAGTCTATTGTTGCACATCGATTTGATAAGGTAAATTAACTTTTTTATTTATTTTTTTAAATGTACATTTTGCTAGATAGCTTTTTGCTCATTATTTATTTATTTTTATATTTTTTTCCTCTTACAAAAAATGAACAGAGGAATAGAGATACTAGTGAGCCGTAGTCGGTTCCTGAGAATTTTAAGGACCGACACACCTATAAGTTAAAGGAATGGGTGCATCCGATCCCTTAGGGACAATATGTGAGTTAGTTAAAATTTATATTTTTAAATATAATTTTATGAATATATGTGATAATAATTATTATCTTAATTTAGAGTTTTAGTAATTTAAGGTGAGGATGACTGAGCTCATAACTCAACACGCACAGTCTAGTGTATCATCCACTAGCTTGCTTGCAACTCTTGTACAGATTGATGAGGCTGCCATCGCCGATGAGGTGCTTAGCACTAGTCGAGGGCACAGGAGGGCTGTTGGGTGTGTGCTGACTGGTCAGTTCTATCAGTTGGCTGGGGACTTCTAGAGTTAGGGTGAGCTCGCAGTCTGTGTCTCAAGTCGTTGAGTTGCAGGAAGAGCTACAGCAGGCTCAAGACCAGTATCAGCATAGCCAGCGGTTGATTCAGGAGCAGCAACAGTGACTGGATCATTAGCAGCAGTAGATTACACATTAGGAGCAGATGTGTGAGCAGATGGAGCAGCAGATTTAGACTTATCTTACCCAGATGAGTTCCATTCTTAGACAACAAGGTATTGTCTTGCTGCCGCTGCCATTTGCTACTACTGCTTCACCGCTTGGGCTGAGCAGATTTGCAAGTGCACCTGCCACTCAGCCACCTGGTCCTTCTCAGCCATCACCATCGTTTTATCATCCTCGTTGCCAGGATGATGATGACGATGACGATGATGATAAGGATGAGGATGAGGATACATCAGCATATTTTCACCTCCCTTCTCTGTAGTATCTTATGTATATGTATATTTATATTTCTCATATGTACACATTTACATGGATTGTGTATGTTTAATTTATTCATATAAATACTATTTTTACAATTGCTTTATGAGTATTCATTTTTTTATATTGGATCAAGTTGTTAGACATTATTATTAGTATTATTGATGTATTATAGTTGTATAATTTACATTAAATTAAATTAAAAAAAGATAAATATAATCCAAATGCATTCAAACAAAGAATATTTTAAATTATGTAGTTAAATATAATATATTTTTTGAAATACACTTAATTATAATGGCAATTTCAATTTAAAATTTTAAAAAAAATTCAAAAAAGGCATTAGCGGCGACATTGTCGTTGCTATAGGTGAAACTTTTACTGATGACAAGTTGTCACTAAAACATAATATCACCGTTGAATTCAAGAGTTTTCAGTAACGACATTGTCGTTGCTAAAGATCTAATTTACAGCGACAATAATGTCATCATTGAAACTCTGACTTACAGCGACGACAATTATCGTCGCTAAAAACTAAGTCTATAGTGATAATAACGTCGTCGCTAAAAGTCCAGTTTCAGTGATGACTTTTTGGCTATAGCGATGACAATGTCGTTGCTGAAATTCAAATTTTAAATTTTTTTAAAATTTTAAATTATTTTCTACGACGATATAGTTATCACTGAAGCTTATACTTTTAGCGATGACTAATTGTTGTCGGTATTGGTTGTTTTAGCTATGAAACTATTCCAACGATATTTTCAATGACTGACTTTTGCATTTATAGACGATCGAAAATTCGTTACCAATAACAATTATCATCGCTAAAGGTCTTTTTTGCTATAGTGACTTTAGATGCCAATACTACTAACTAATATAGATAAATCATATCATATTTTCCTTTTTATTATAAGAATATTTTAAATAAAATAAAAATTAATTTAATTGAATTAATTTAGTACATATTTTTTTTACTTTATATCTTATGTATTATTTTCTTATTTTTATTTGTTCCTTTACATTTCTAAATAAGTTAAAACTTTAATATATAAATTATTAAAGAATTTATTTATTTTATATTTTATTTCTTTAAATAATATTTAAAAATAATTATTTATTAATATAATAATTTTTTAAGATAAAAAAATTTAAATAATTTAAATTTTTTATTTAATTAAACTAATTTATTTTACTATATATTTTATTTTTAACTCTTATCATTTTATACATTAAGTATTGTTTCTCTCTTCTTCATTTTAAATAAATTAAAACTTTAGTATATAAATTATTAATTGAATTAATTAATTATATAATATATTTTTCATAAAAATAATTGATAATTCAAATCCAACTTTTTAGGTAAATTTTACCAATATTTTCTTGATATCAATTTTTAAGCAGTATATATCAAATTAAATATATATCAATTGAGATTTTTTCAACAATTTATAAAATTATTAAATATTTAATTTAATTTAAATAAAATAGTTAATGACATATTTTATTTTTTTAAACCTTATTATTTTACCTTTTTTACATTATTTCTCCTCCTAATATCTACTCTATTAATATTAATTGCATATTTTTTTATGTTCATTTCTATTATTTATAACAATGATAATATCACAACATGGTATAAATATATTATTATATTGCATTTTTTAGTTTTTCCATTTTTGTACATTTCTATTATTTAACAATTTAAATTTTATCATTAATAAGTAATAAAGATATAAAAAGATATGTTTAATTTTTATTCTAAAATATTTTAGATGTCTTAAAATTTGAATATAGAGAATACTAATTAAGTTAATTAAATAAATATTTTATTTTTAATAAAAATATTTTAAACTTAAAATCAAATTATCTGTTTAATTTTGTCAATTTTTTAAATGAACTTTCAAAAACTATAATTTAAATTAAATTGAAATCCATTAGCAGCTTCTGAATACTTTACCTCTTAAGTACTATTTCATTTACTTTTATGCATTTCATTATATGTTTTTCACGCATTGTTTATCTTTCTTTTATTTATTACTTCCGTCTTTTTTATTTTGTTGTTTTTTCACATCCGCATTTACTACATACAAACACTAATATTATTGAAAAATTTAAATATATCACAATATATTTTATTCTTCTTATTAAAAGAGTTTAAAAAATGGAAAGATTTAATCAGATCAAATAAATTGGAAATATTTTTTAATTATTTTTATGTTACAACTCAGATATTGTTTCTTTTATTTTTGTGTGCTTTATTGTATATTTGTTTTTTATATCAATACCCTCAAAATTTAATATTAACAAATATTATTGATATAACATAATATATTTTATTTATTCTTGCTAAATGACTTAATTACATATTATATTTTTAACTCTTATTACTTTTTAAATCATACAATATTTCTCTTGTTATTTACCCCATTGCATATTTTTATTTTTTTTATCTTTTTATGTCAATCATATTATTTACTATTTAAATGTTAATATCATTAAGTAGTATAAATATGACATGATATATTTAAATTTTATTATGAAAACATTAGAAATGACTAAAAACTTTAATATAGATGGTGTTAATTTAATTAATTAATTACATGATCTATTTTTGGATAAAAATATTTGAAATTGAAATTAAATTTATTTATATAAATTTTAACAAATTTTGTTTATGTAGTACACTGCATGCTTTATATTTACACCATTACATGTTTTTCAGTTTTTTGTTTTTCATGCCCAAGTCTATTATTTACAATTCATGCGCTTTTATCATATTTAGTAATATAAATATAATAAGATGTATTTTACTTTTATTATAAAAATATTTTAAATAAGTTAAAATTTTAAGTTAATTTAATTATTTAACTATATATTTCATTTTAACTCTTATTACTTTATAATTGACACATTGTTTCTATTTTTTATATATATCAGTTATATTTTTTATATCTATTCCTATTATTTATAAATAACTCAGGTATTAATATTGTTAAATAATATAGAAAAATTCTATATATTATTTACATTATAAAAATATTTTAAATATTTTAAATATTTAATTTTACTGAATTATTTAATTAAATATGCTATTTTTAATTCTTGTTACTTTACAACGAATTTAAATTTTCTTCTTTTTTATTTGTTTCATTACATGTTTTTCTTTTATCTTTCTTCTTTCATATTCATTCATATTAATTATAATTAAAATACTAATATTACTTAACAGTATAAATATAATATGGTATATTCTATTTTTATTATAAATACATTAAACAAATTAAAATTTTAATACCAAAAATCTTGGTTACATATTTTATTTTTAATAAAAGTCATTGAACTCGAAAATTAAATTTATTTATTTGAAATTTTCAATATATTCTAAACATAAATTTTCAAGTGTTATATTCTATTTTAAATAGACAACAACTAAAATTTTATGAAAATTATATGTTAAATGTACGGGATAGTAAAAATTTATTATTTATAAGTATAAATGTATAATTTTTAAAATAAATATGATATATTAAATTCAAATAATTTTATTATATCTTGTATTATATGTACATTATTCTTATTTTACTACGGAAAAAGAACAACTATGGGTCAGTATACTGGTTTCCAAACATACGAAAACGGAACACAATATTTCAATATTTTAAGGAGCCTTTCCTTCCTATCCCACTAAAGACACCTTACAAACACACTTTGACCCACTTCTGCATTTATCAAAAAAGTCCGCGCAAAAAAAAAAAAAAAAAGAGAGCACTTCAATACATACTAGTGGAGAAATTCTGTGGGCTGTGTTAAAACGTAGATTTAACTTCTATCATAATTAATTTGTATATTTGTAGATGGTCTGTAGAAAATAATTTTAAAATGTGAGAAATTTTAATGTATCAATTATATTAGTGCACTAATAAATATTATTATATATTTTTATTTATCTTGTATAATACTATATAAATAAATAAAATTTAATAATTTAAATTAATAGCATACCGATATAATGATACACCATAATCAACATCTTTTAAAACAAGGCTTAATTCTACTTTTAATCCCCTTAATATACATTTTATTCACATTAGTTCTCCTAAAATATAAAAATCTATTTTGATTTCCTTAAAATTAAAATTTGAACTCTTTTGGTCCAAACCATTAAAACTAACAAAAAAAGTTACATTTTCATTAAAGTTAACGCAAACTAACTTTGAAAAAGAGAGGTAAAAAAGAAAAAGAAGAAAAAGAAAAAAAAGAAAGAGAGAAAATTAAAAATTAAATATATAATTTATTTAATCAATAAAATGGTAAAAAATAAAAGTAAAAAATAAAAATATTGAAAATATTTAATTACTAGTGGTATTAAATGATATATCAAAACATTTAAAAAATAATAAGCAATTTATTTATTTTTCAATGTACTCAATAAAATTATTAATTTTATTAAAATCATATTTAATAAAGTTCAAAATTTATCATAATATATTTAGAGTTCTATTTTATCGTACTAGATAGAATAATTAACCATTAATAAATTTAAATATATAACTTATTTTTTGTTTAAATAATAAGTTATTTTTTATGATTTATTCATGTAATTATGAATTTTCTTTTACCAAAAATTTTTACATCAAATATCCCCCAAAAAATAATTATTATTATTAAAAGTCATCCCAAATATGAAATTAATTCACACTGTAATAAATAATTAATTTCATATCTTAATAAATAAATAAATTACCTATTCAATTTAAAATAAAAGTAAAAAGAAAAATACTCAAAATATTTAATTACTAGTTGTAGTAAATGAATATCAAAACATTTAGAAAACAATAAGCAATTTATTTATTTGTCAATGGAATTAATAAAATTATTATTTATATTAAAATAATATTTAATAAAAAATTAAAATTTATCAAAATATATTTAGAGTTTTATTTTATTACACTGGATAGAATAATTGACCATTAATGAATTTAAGTGTATAACTTATTTTATATTTAAATGATAAATTATTTTTTATAATTTATTCATCCAATTACAAATTTTCTTTTACTAAAATTTTTTACATCAAATATCTCTCAAAAAAATCAATTATTATTAAAACTAATCCCAAATATGAAATTAATTCATACACTCTAATAATAATTAATTACATATGTTTAATGAATAAATAAATTATATATTCAATTTAAAATAAAATAAAATAATATTCAAAATATTTAATTATTAGTTGTAATAAATGATATATCAAAACAAGTAAAAAATCATAAGCATTTTATTTATTTTTCAAAGTAATCAATAAAATTAATAATTATATTAAAATTATATTTAGTTAAAATTAAAAATTTATCAAAATATATTTAAAGCTTTTTTTTATCGCACTGGATAAAATAATTGACCATTAATAAATTTGAGTATATAATTTTTTTATGTTTAAATAATAAGTTATTTTTTATAATTTATTCATCTAATTGTGAATTTTTTAATAAAAATCTTTACATCAAATCTCCCTCAAGAAAATCAATTATTATTAAAAGTAATCCCAAATATAAAATTAATTCACATATTCTAATAAATACTTATTTAATTTAGCAATGAACATATGCAATTATTTATTTATTAGAATGTGAGAATTAATTTTATATTTATGATAAATTTTAATAAGAATTGATTTTCTTGAGGGATATTTGATGTAAAGATTTTTAGTAAAAAAAATTCATAATTGGACAAATAAATTATAAAAAATAATTTATCATTTTAAAAAATAAATTACATACTTAAATTTATTAATGATCAATTATTGTATCCAGTGCGATAAAATAGTACTCTAAATATATTATAACAAATTTTAAATTTTAACTAAATATTATTTTAATTTAATTAATAATTTTATTGATTACTTTGAAAAATAAATAAATTGCTTATTATTTTTCTAAATATTTTGATATATCATTTACTACAATTAGTAATTAAATATTTTGAGTGTTTTTATTTTTTCCTATTATTTTTAATTTTTCTCATTTTAGTGAATAAATAAATTATATGTTTAATTTTTTTCTTCTTTTTCATTTTTTTCCTCTATTTTTCAAAGTTAATTTCTGTTAACTTGATCGGAAGTATAACTTTTTCCGTTAATTTTAATGGTTTGGATCAAAAGTGTTCAAATTTTAATTTTAAGAAATCAAAATAAATTTTTATACTTTAAAAAGATCAAATATTAATAAAATTTATATTAGTAAGACCCAAAAAAAAATTAAGCCTTAAAATAAAGCATACTGGCATTAATAAAAGAGTCCACACATATACATGCGAAGGCTTATCTATGGGAAGAAAATGATGGAATTTCTCTTGGGAGATATTTCTCTTCCTCGCGGGATGAATGGACTTCGCCCGATGTGAAAGATGGTATTACTCAAAAATATCTACTGGACGGTGTCCCTACAAAGGAAATTTGTTGCTTCCAACCCATTGGTCGAAATTCCTGATTTCTTTTTATTATTTTTAAGTTAGTCAAATAGTTTGTGAATTTTGCGGATTCTACAAGGAAAAAAACATATTTTATTTTTAGAATAATATTATAAAAAGCTTCATCTTCTAAAAAATTAAATATTTTTACTATCTAATTACAATTTACATTTAATACATTATAATTTATATTTTTAATTTTAATTTATTCATTTTGATATTAAAAAATAATCTAATATTAAAATAATTAATTTTTTAAAAAATTAATTTTTCATAACATTATATCCTTTTATTTATGCGGAAAAAATGTAGTGAACAATAATTGACTACTATCTAGCGGTCCAACGGTCAGTATATTTATGCATGGAATCCGTCCAGCCTTTTTCGGGCAACCCCCCCCCCCCCCACCCCAATTAATTGGAGTATGGGAAATATTTCTTCGTCCGACACAGTTTTTATATTTATATTTTGATTTTTTTACTTATATTATTTTTAATTCAAATATTATTTAGTATTATAAATTTAATTTAGTATAATTTTTTAGAATAAAATTATTATAAATAATTTAATAATATTATTTAATTAAATTAATTTATTTTATTATATATTTTATTTTTAACTTTTATAATTTTATGATTTAGGTATTATTTCAATTCTTTTTATTTATTTTATTTCATATTTTTATATTTTTCATGCTTACTTCTATTATTTATAACTCAAATATTAATATCACTAAATAGTATAAATACAAAATTATATATTTTATTTTTAAATTTTGATAAATAATTTAAATAAATTAAAATTTTAATATAAAAATCATTAATTAAATTAATTAATTACATATTCTATTTTATAATAACAATATCTGAAGATTAAAATTAAATTTATTTATTTTTATTTTATCAATATTTCGATAATATTAATTTTTAAGTATAGTATGTCAAATTAAATATATATCAATTAAAATTTTGTCAAAACTTTATACTTCTTTTACTATTTCACATTTTTGTTCATTTTTTTCATTTATATTATTTATAATTCAAAATTTTTTGAGTAAAATAAATTTAACACAATAAATTTTCTTTTGATGGTAAAAATACTTTAAATAAGTTAAATTTTTTATTTAATTAAATTAGTTTACTTTGTTATATATTTTAGTTTCAACTCTAACTATTTTATAATTCAGATATTATCTCTACACTTCTTACTTGTTCTATTTCATGTTATTTTATTTTTCATATCTACTTCTATTATTTATAACTCAAATATTAATATTATTAAGTTGTATATATATAACATATTATATATTTTATATTCAAATTTTTATAAATATTTTAAATAAATTAAAATTTTAGAATAGAATAATTGAAATTACTTTAATTAATTAATTACATATTCTATTTTTTAAATATAATACTTAAATATTAAAATCAAATTTATTCATTTAGATTTTGTTAAAATTTTTTATGTTAATTGAAATTTTGTTAAGGCTTTATACTTCACGTACTATTTCTTATGCATTTTTTTCTTTACACTTATATTATTTACTACTCAAATATATATATTATTGAATAATATAAATTTATCATTGTATAATTTTTTTTTATGGTTAAATTATTTTAAATAAGTTAAAATTTAATTTAATTAAATTGATTACATTACTATATGTTTTCATTTTTATTCTTATTGTTTATTAATTTAGGTATTGCTTCTCTTCATCTTATTTACTTCGTTTCATGTTTATAATGTTGGCCATTGTTCGCTCATGATATTTAATGTCCAGATACCAATATTTTTTACTATAATAGATATATTATATTATATTTTTATTATAAAAATATTTTTAATAATTTAAATATTTTATTTAATTAATTGATTAGTTATGTATTCTATTTTTTCTTATTACTTTATATCTCACACATCATTTTCCATCTTTTTACCTTTTTTACATGTAATTTTAATGTTTACAGTTTAAATAGTAATATTATTATGTAATATAAATATAATATGATATATTTTATTTTTAACTTATTTAACTATTCTAAATAAATTAAAAATTAAATATAAAATTATTAAAAAAATTAATTAATTGCAAATTTTATTTTTAAAATTAATATTTTAAAGCTAAATTAAATTTTATTTATTTAAATTAAATCTTATTTTTATATAATAATTTTTAAGTATTGATATTTTATCAACGGTTTACAATCCATACACTGTTATTTATGGCTTAGATATTAAGATCACTAAATAGTATATGTATAATATGGTATATTTTAATTTTACTATAAAATATTTTAAAGAAGTTAAAGTTATGGAAAGCATTAATTAAATCAATTATTTACACATCTTATTTTTAATAAAAATATTTAAATATTTAAATTGATTTTATTTATTAAAATTTTATGAATATTTTTTAATATCAAATTTCAAATACTATATTTTAAATTAAATACACATCCATAAAATTTTATGTATGCTTTTTGTACTATTTATCTTCTTTTTATCTATTGCATTATATAACATATTAACTATGGACTGATTTGTACAAAAAAAATTAATATAAGAATAATATCCAACAATTTTTTGCTTTGAGGAGAAAGTTATTTATTGAAATATATAATGTAAACATTAATAAATATAAAACAAACTTAGTTAGTTATTAAGATCATAATTTGTATTTGCTTTGGATGAACTCTCTTTATACTATTAATGAATAAGTTATTTACATTTGTTAGAAAATATTTTTTAAATCAAATTCATGTTAAAATATGATTTTCAAATATTTTTATTATGAAAATATTTTAAATAAATTAAAATTTTAATCTGAAATATATAAATTGATATTATATATTATTTTTCTTCATTTGTTGGAAAAAGTTTCTTTAAAATCAAATTATTCTTTAAATGTGATTTGCAAGTACTTTTATTAAAAAATATTCTAGATAAGTTAGTATTATTTTTTTTTATTTTATGAAGGAAATTGGTGAACTCGTCGATAAAAAATGGTCAAAAATTATAAAATAAACTAATAAAAATCATTTATTAAAATATTTTATATAATATGTTACTTTTTAATTTAAATTTTCTATTTGAATATAAACTTTATAAAAACATATATTGAAATACATTGATATAAAAACATTTGAAAAAGGATATTACTCTAAGTGATTAAATGATGCCGTGTATATTTAGATTAATTTGATTAATTATGAATTGAAAATTATTTATATTATTAGTGAGTATGAAGATATTATATTATTAAAAAACAAACATAACTAATTTTTTTAAAAAAAGTAAAAAAATTAGAAATTTTCTTACAACATGAAAATATATGAGTAAGTGATGGTATAAAATCTATTTATATATTTAAATTCAATCAATTTTATAACTTCAATAAACTTATAAAGGTAAATAGTAGAATTTTAAATATATAGAATGAATAAATAATTATGACACATTTTAGACAAAATTCATGAATTATGCCATGTATAATAAAAAAATGTGAAAAAAGTGAACATTCAACTTTTATTTCTTAGGAAAGATAAAAAAAAATCCAACTTAGGTCTAACTACAATAATTATATTCATCAACATAAAAATAGAGCATTATTAATAATTTATTCTTTATTTCATGGTAATAAATATTAGAGCTGCATTTAAAGAACTTAGCTGAAATTGAGTTAAAAAAATAAATAATGTTATTTACTTGGTACTGAAATTATGTTTCAAAAAATTATATTTTTGTTAAGAATATTATTATGATTAAATACTCTTCCTCTATTCTATTCCTATATTATTTTTATGTATCAAATACAATTATGGAAATATTTTTCGATTCTATTCTCATTCTTTTTCTCATTTGTATTCTCATTTCCTTGAACCAACATAACATAAATATTATTTGCATTTACCATTATTTTTTATTTTTATACAATTATATGATTTACATACAATAAAATTTAAAACAATATAACAGACACATAATTTATATTTTTTTAAATTTCATTCTTTCTTATAAATTAAATAATATCTCTTAATATATAAATAAATTATTTTATTTTTTAAAATTTTATTATTTTTTATTAAACACTAACTCGTGTGTAGCATGAGCTTGGTTACTAGTAATTAAGAAAGGGTCAGCTCTCATGGGAAATGTAAAAGAATCACTATCCAAAGTATGATAGAGTTGTTGCCTTCAAATGGCAAGAATCTTTTTTATTGCATTTAATATTAAGGGAGTCTATGATGTATCAATACATCATTAAAACTGTTAGTGGTGTTAATTGGTGAAATTTTCTGTGAAAATTGATAGTTCATGATTTTTTTTATCAAGACAACCAATTCATAGGTCACCTTAACATTTTTCAACCAAAAAAATTGATGACTACTTTTCCAAGTTTTTCTTTATTTTTTTCATTATTCTTAGTTGTTTTCAATTATTTTTCATTTTTGGTTTTTCTTCAATTTTTAATCTTTTTAATGCTTGAATCAATCCTCTTCCTTTGATTTTATTTATATCTTGCTTGTTGTAGATTATGTTTCAAGGTGGATGGAAGTAAAGGGTGTTAGCCTTAAGATTATATATGATGAGTTTTGATGATGACAAATAAGTGTTGCAATAGCATTGTATATCTTGTGCTAAATTAGTATATTTTATAATCTTTAATGGACATACTATGTTATAATTGATGCATGCATGATATGAGGCTTATGCATGTTCTTGTACTAATTTAGTTTATATGAATCATGCATATCAATATCTTGGTAAATTAGATTGGGCTAACTATATGGTTTGTAAAGTTTATGAACTTGTATATAGGAAAGTCCAAGATAAAGAAGAGTGAGCTTTGAAGCAAGGAAATGGAAGATCATATTGTGCTCAACTCTAGAATAAGGAAGAAAGACAAGAAAGGAGATGTGATCCAAGTAGTGTAAATTGAGAAGATTAAAAGTTTGGAAGCATCAAGAAAAGTTAAGGAACTTCATTGGTATAGCTTTTCATCTTAGGGCTTAGTCTTTCTTGTAAAATAGAGTATTTCATGATACAGAGCTCAAATATATTTTTCATATTCTTAGCTTGATAAAATGTTTTAAAAGATAGCCCACAATCACATTTTAACAAGATAGCCTATAGGGACATTTCAAAAACCAATGAGATATAAGGTTTTAATGTTTTCATTTTTGACCTCTAGTCATTCTTTTAATCATATCTCATAAAATACTTGTAATTTATTGCCAAATTTTTTCTATATGAAAATAGACTCAAAGATATTTTTATGGACATATCATTTGCTTAAAATGATCAATATATGAAAGAGTTACGATCTCTTCAAATTGAGTCTAAAAATTAGCTTTCTGCATGCTAGCCATTTCTAACTTGTGCTTATTATTTTGATCATATCTTGAAAAATACAAATTATATGAGCATGAAGCTATTTTTATGTTAAAATATACTCAAATGGCTTTCCATGGAATGGTCATTTGCTTAAAATGACTAATATATGAAAGAGTTATGATTTTTACAAATTGAGTTTTAAAATCAGATTTTCATTAATTCACTGTTTCTAACCTTTTCTCATTTTTTCAACATATATTAAAAATAAAATCAGATATAAGCATGAAACTAGTCCCATTTAAAAGTAGACTTAATTATCTTTCCAATGATAGGTCATTTGCTTAAAATGAACTTAAAATGAAGAAGTTATAAAATTTTAAAGTTGAATCTACATTTTTGTCTGGGTAAATTGATTGACCAATCGATTCTAGACATCCAAAGACTACTCTGGACGACCTAAATCGATTCACCACTCGATTGTAGCAATTCTGGTGTGCGAATAATGGCTAGTTTTCATTCCTAACAATCTCAAATGGCTATAATACTCCATGAGCTTCATATATAAGCTAAGAAATACAAAATACAATGTAGAGAGTACTTGAACTACATCTTTAAACATCATTTTACATCCTTCTTCATCCATATCATGATTTGAGCTTATCTTTGTGAAATTTCTCTATTATAAGTGCTTCATTTGTATTATCCACTCTTTAAGAGAGCCTCTATGAATTGTTCTTCATCTTTGATCATTTCCTAATTGTAAAGGGTGAGGTATCCCTTAGAAAAACTTAGAAAGGGTGAGGTATCCCTTGTAAGAGAGATTTTTTCTCAAGGAAGAGCAAGGAATTGTAAGACTTCTTCAAGTGCCATTAAAACTTGAAGGATAGTGGATTAATACAAGCTTGGAGAGTGGATGTACACCTTGGTGAGAATATCTAAGGGAGGAACTACTATAAATCCTTGTGTTTGATCTCTCTTCCTTATCCTTTTATTTTTTCTGCGACATTGCTCTGTTTTTCTACTGTGTACACTCTGTTTTGCCGTAACTATTTGTTGGATATATTTATGCTGTAATGTTTATGTTGTTGCTTGGATATTTGAATAATTGAAAGAGAAATTCATCTCGATTCTGTTATTGTTATTTGTTGAGATATTGTGCTGAATGCTTTATTCTTGTTATTGATAATTGTTTAATACATTATGCATCAATATTGATATTGATCCTTAAATGATTGAAAGGTTGAATTAAATGATTGAAAATATTATTCATATATGCATAGTTGAATGAATTGCTTTGCACAAGTGAATTGAATTGTTATATCTTAAGCGTAAGCATATTCATGAAACCTTCTTGGAATTATTTAAATCAAAATTATTCTTATGGCTTCCTAAAATAAAAGGCTTTTCAAAAAAAGTTTAAAAAATAAGAAAAATTTTAAAAATACCGAATTCACCCCTCTTGGGTATGAGTTGCCAAAGCCAACAAAAGCCACTAAAACTAATTGTTTTAAAGTTATTGTAGTTTTTATCAAGGATAACCAAATAGGTTAGCATTCCAAAAGCATTAATAAGTGATTTGGGTACACATTTTTGTAATCACTCAATTAAGGCTTCATTAAGGAAATATGGATTTTTCATAGAACATCTATTCCCTAATATCCTCTAACAAATATGCAAGTTAAGATCCAAGGAGAGAAGTCAAGTCCACCTTCAAGAAAACTATAAAACCTAATAGAAAATAGTAGTGTTTTAAACCTAATAATGCACTTTGGGCCTACAAAATTATGTACAAGACACTTATTGAGATATCCTCGCATAGGTTAGTCTTTAGCAAATCATGTCATCTTCCTATTGAGATAAAGCATAAAACGTATTACATAGTGAAGTGTTGTAACATGGATTTGAATGAAATTGATAGAGAAAGAAAGCTACAATTGCAAAAATTAGAAGAGTTTAAACTTAAAGCTTATAAGAACTTGTGCATTTACAAGGAAAAAATCAAGGCATTTCATGATAAAATGATTGTTAGAAAGGATTTTATAGTTGTCTAGAAAGTTTTACTTTACAATTTTATACTAAATTGATGCTAGGTAAATTATGCTTTCATTAGGACGGACCCTTTGTTGTTATTAATTTGTTTTTTTATGGTGTAGTTATGATAAAAAAAACATAGGAACCAATAGGGTGTTCAAGGTCAATAATCATAGGCTTAAACCATTTTATAAAAGCTTTTAAGAGTACAAGGTAGAAGAAGTCCAATTATAGGTTGCAATTTACCTAATTCGGGGGTGAGCAATACTATTCAAAAAAAATGTTAAAGAAAAATGCTTCTTGGAAGGCAATCTAAGTGTGGCTAGCTAGTGACTTTAGACTTGCATTCTCTTTCTTTCTCTTTATTTTATTTGTTCATAATTTTTATTGATGTTTATATATTTTACATTGAGAATAATGTAAGATTTAAGTGTGGAGAGAGGCTATTAGGATTTCCTTGGTGTTATTCCTTTAATACTTTTGAATCTTAAAAATAAAAAATAAAAAAAATTTAGACAAAGTGTGTTTGTTTTATGTGTTTTTAGTCTTTTTAGGTTCTTTTAGTTACTTTCCATTGATTAAGAGTTTGCATTTTTCATGAGTAGGAATTAATTGGGTTTGATGAATTTAGAATATGATTGAATGAATTATCTTACTATTTGAAATTGATTAGTATAGTAATGAATTTTAAATTCATAAATTGAATTTTGATAATATGTCTTGTCTTGTGAGATTTTAAACCTTTTATTGAGCCTTTATGCTATCATCTTTCCTTTTTTATGTAATTTTCTTTAATGGATTTGTCTCTTTAGAATTTACTTTTTTTTTTTTGAGATTATATTGGCATATGCATGTATAAATATAATAAATGAATTCTTTGTATGAGCTAGTTGCCAAGTAGCTAGTCTTGGAATCTTATCTTTGATAAGCCCCTTAAGTCTAATTGCCTTTTTTCTTATATCTAATCTATCAATAAGTTTTTTAATGAAGAATAAGTGTCTGCACCTAGCTTTAGGGACTAGAAAAGCATTTGAAGTATTTATGGAATGAGTACTTAAATAAGAGTAAGGATGTGTGTGAGAGAAAATTGTGAAAAAATCATCAACTTCAATTTCAAGATTTGGTTGAAAAAAGAAAGGAAAAAAATAACAAAATTATCACAAAAAAGGAAAAAAGGAAAAGAAAAGAGAATAAAGTAAAAAGAATTGTGAAGGAAAGGGAAAAGAAAGAAATTATTGAATATTTGGAATAGAATTTGGAATGTTGTGCTAAGTTGTAATTAGGGATGATAAAAATATCCAATGGGTTTAGAGTTTTTTTTTTTACCCATTAATATTAATTTGTACAATGCATAAATCTATCTCTTATAAAGCTTCAATAGGTCTTAAATCTTTTGGATATCACATTAAATCTATTTAAATAGCATATTCTATTATTAACCTATTATTATATGAAAATTAATATTATTGTATATATAAAAATGTTGTGATAATTTATTCAAGATAAAGGATATTAAAAATATTAAAATTTACATTAAATTATAATTTTTTTTAAAATTATAGTTTTTATTTTATAATATTAGTTTATACAATATAGGGTACTTAATTATAATATAAATAGATAAATAATTATCTATGTGTTGACCTAATACAACCTACATTTATCCTAAAGTTAATATAGATAGTATGGATGAGTCAAAATAAAAATAAATATGAATAAAAAAATAAATATAATTTATAATTACTAAATGTACTTATAATCAATAAGAATAATGCAATCTACATTTACTTTAAAACTAATATGAATAATATGGATAGGTCAAAATAAAAATTGATAAGGATGTAAAAATGGATATAATTCATAATTACCATTTGCAATTATTATGAATAAGAAAAACTAACTTTTATTTTTTATTAAAAAGGTTTAAAATTATATTTGTACTAATAGGTCCAAATGGATCCATTTTAAATCTTTTAATTGAATCTTATTAGATTTTTAATGGATCTGAATTTTTATTATATTTAAAGTAGTGCTTCCTTAATGAATTTGTATTTAATTAGGTTTAAACTAGGTTTATCTAAACCTAATCAATTGTTATCCCTAGTTTCAATTATTTGTAAGCCCATTTTTATATTTCATTTGCTTTATTAATTTCTTTGAATTTTCATCTTCATATCTTTAATCCCCTTCTCCCTAGCCCCATTTTAACATTTAATAAAGTCCTCTTGACTTTTGTGTGAATGTAGTTTGAGTAATAGAGATTAAATGATAAGCAAGCATATGGTAAGAGAATTCATAGAATGAATATGATGAAACACTTAAAAGATGGAAGAGTGAATTTTTGTGTACAAATTTCATCTATTCTTTTTTAATGGAATTGTTATGTTCATTAATTTTGAGTTTGTCAAGATTATTGTTCATGATATATTATGGTTCTTGATGGCTTTGATTATTTTTTGGCTTATGAATTTTATGATCCTGAAATCAATGGAAAATAGGTCTTTTTTTCACTAATTTTGAATAAAATTATGTTTGCTTGAGGACTTGCAAAGGCTAAGTATGAGAGAATTTGATGTATAAAATATTACTTATATTATTTTCTCCCATTTTGTATCTCCTAGAATGTTTTGGAATTGATCCTTTTTGTGATTAGTTTATTATTTTAGAAAATTATTTAATTAATATGAAATTTTGACACTCTTTTAGGTTTTCTTGCATAATTTGAGTTCTAGAAATCCAATTAGGGTAACTTATTATGTTTTTGGAAAGTTAAGAATAATTTCTATAACTTTCATATTTTGGTTAGAATCCAATTCAAATATTTAGATGTTTATATTTGGCCAAGGTAAAGATCCAGTATTGCTATCTAATTTGACATACCTAGTCTCATTAATATAAGAATAAATTGAGCTCTAGCATTTAATTAGTGTTAAACTAGTGTTAATTGTTACCTAAGATCTAATCCAACATATTTCAAAACTTGTATTAATGCAACTAAATAGTTTTGGGGGTCTTGTAGTTGTTGAAACAGTAACCTATAAGATTTTATCATAGTAAACTCTTGTAGTATTTTAGTTTATAAATTAAGTTCTGGGCTTCCAAATTAAGCAAAGCCTTCTTATAACCCTACAATATAGCTTATACTAGTGTAATCTTCAATTTAGTTTCTAGCCTTTCTATCATGCACTGAAGGCTTTATGGTTTATTGTGACATATCCTTAGTTGGACTTAGTTGTGTATTAATATAGTATGGGAAAGTCATTGCCTATGTGTCCTGACAACTAAAAAAGTATGAGCTTAACTATCCAACTTATAACCTTAAGGTGGTTGTTATGGTGTTTACCTTGGAAATATGGAGAAATTATTTGTATGAAGAAACATGTGAAATTTACACTAATCATAAAAGCTTAAAATGCATCTTTGATCAAAAGACTTGAATTTGAGGTTGTGGATATGGATAGAACTTGTTAAAGATTAATTACACCATCAATTATCATCTTGGTAAGGAAAATGTAGTGGTTGACATGTTAAGCAAGAATTCTTCATGTGTAGTAGTTAATATTCAAGCTAGAGAATAGGCAGTATTAGTTACACAAGTAGCTATTCAATTAATACTTATGAAAAGAATAAAAGAATCTCAAAAGAATAATCCTTAATACCCAACTTTAAGGGAAGAAGTAAAGTTGATCAAAATAATGATTTAACTATTCATGAAAAAAGGGTAATCAAATATCAAAAATAGCTTTGGGTTCCATCCGATGAAAGGAATGAGCTATTGCATTAGTCTTGTTATTCATCTTACACCATACATCTAATATAGTAAAGATGAACCATGATCTACAAGAAAGCTTCTAGTGGAGAAGAATGAAAAGAGATATTATGGATTATGTCATCAAATGTCTTACATGTCAATAAGTGAAGGTAGAACACTAATGACTCACCAGTTTGCACTAACCTTTTGCTTTTTTAGAACAGAAATAGGAAAATGTAACTATGGATCTTTTTATAGGGTTACCATAAATTCTAAAAATATTTGATTGTATTTAGGTAATTATTGATTAACTAACTAAGATAGCTTATTTTCTACTAATCAAAGTTACTTTCTCTATAGTAGAGTATGCTTAAACTTATTTGATAAGATAGTTTAGTTGCATAGGTCCACTCACTATCATTTCAAATTAGGGTACATAATTTACAGATCATTTTTAGCAATCATTTTAGAAAGCTTTGGGAACTCAGCTATGTTTTAGCATAACATTTCACTCATAAACTAGCGAACAATCATAATCAAACCCTAAAAGATATACCTAATATGGGCACATTTGAGTTTGGAGGTAGTTGGGAAAAATACTTACCATGAATTGAGTTTGATTATAATAATAGTTACTAATCAAGTATAAAGATGATTCCTTATAAAGCTTTATATAATTAGAGGTGTGGATCTCCAATCAGTTGGTTGTAACCTAAAGAGGCAAAATTTCTAGGACCAAATTTGGTAACAAATGCCTTAAAAAAGGTACCAATCATCAAAAATAAATTAAAAATAACACAAAATCAGCAAAAATCTTATCTAGATAAGAGGAGAAAAGTATTAAAAGTTCAAAAGGGAGATATAGTCTTCCTAAAAGTTTCACTCATGGAAAGGATTATGCAATTTAGGAAAATAAAAAAGGAAATTGACACTCTATTTCATTAGACTTTTTCCAATCCTTAAGCATGCAAGAATAGTTGCTTATTGAATAAATTTATTGAAGAAATTGCAAGCCATAAATCCAATATTCCATGTATCCATGCTTTGAAAATACCTTCCTAATGCATCTTATATGATCCAATATAAATTGTTATAATTATATCTTAAATTGTCATACAAGGAACAGCTAGTTGAGATTTTAGATTACTAAATCCAGAAGTTAAGATACAAAAAGTTACCTTTAGTGAAGGTCAAGTAGGAATGATATGGTATAGAAAAAGCAATTTAGGAATTTGAGTAGGAAATACAATTAAACTACCTACACCTTTTTGGTAAGCATTAAGGTTTAATGTTATTACTAGTGTATATTGTCAGAATTACTAATGTAACTAATTGTTTAAAAATTTGAGGTTGAAGGAGGGCAAAATTGTTATGCCCTTTAAGAAATTAAAAATAAGTGGAATATTTTTGTGTTAGAAAATAATTATTTGATCATTATAATTATTTTTAGAATGATAATTTTATAGGTAATAATGGGATTTTATGGTAAGATATAAAGTAAAATAATAAGAAAAGGAGGAAATGAAATAACAAAAGCCTAGAGTATTGTTAAAATTAAGTAAAAGTGTATCGAGGAGATTTAGGAATTTCTTTTTTCAATTTTACCCTTCAACCCTTGGAAAAGTCTTAAACTACCTTTCAAAACTCTTAAGACCTAACAAAATGGAAACTAAAACTTTATTTCTCCAATAATTTCCTCTCTTTTTCTTTAATTCAACTCAATAATCAAGCAATCCAAATATAAGCAATCATTAAGGAGCTTCAACTAAGTTAATTATTTGCTTTGAGATTTTGTTTGGATTAAGTTATAATTCATCACTTTAAGGTTAAAAAGATGAAGTGAATCTTGACTCCTAAGTTTTTTGGATTTATCATTGTTAGGGCAAGTTAGTTGATTGTACAACCTCTAATCTTCTTCTCTATACTTAGGTAAGTAAGTAATCTACTTAGTTTAATTAATTTTGCATGATTTTGAATTAGTTAAAAGTTAAATTAATGAGAATTGAATTTGCAGTGGTTGATTGATATAGAAGACGATTTATGCTATGCTTTCTTGTTAAATTTGAATTGATTACCATTATTGGTGTTTAGTTAGTGGATAAATTGAGTTTGGGATTATATGAGTTGATATTTTGAAGTAAAAATGCAAATTAAATAGTAAAATTTTTGAAAAATCTACATAATCATAGGTATAATTGACTACATAATCGATTATAGTCCTAAAAATTGCCCTTGAAAGGCTTGAATTGCTCTTTGGATGGATATAATCAACTATAAGGATCAAATTTTGCTTCTAATCCCTTATAGTTGATTATATAATTGACTATAACACTATTTCCAATTTTGTATGTTTTATAAAATTTTATGATATTATAGTGACATGTGGGTTATATATTTACATATTTAGCTTATGAATGCTTTTATAATTGATTTCTAATACTAAAATCCTAGTATGAGATATTATTATGCTAAAATTTATGAATAGGAAGATGAACTAATTCAATTGTGATATAAAATTGAATATAGTAAATATCTATGAAGGAATAAGGCAAACCCCAAAAGGACAAGGTTGGGTTTGTGAAAGGATTAAGTTAACCAGGAGTTAGAATGAAAGCTAATTGCATTTCTTATTTATTTATGATTGTCTAATGCAATAAAAATGTTATAGTCTATTAGAGTGATTATATACAATTATATAATCATGTATTAAGGATATTTTGAATTATAAGAATATAGTATATATTCTTCCATATTAATTTAAAGTAAATTGCCTGTTTATTAAGTTTTAAATTCATCCCAATCATACATTAAAATTTTACTCCTAATTCTTTTAGCATACAATAGTGTTATAAAATCTTTCTTAATAATAAAACTACTAAAAAATAATATGTTACTATTTAAAAACTAAATAGTAATATGTTACTATTTTGCCCAAATAATAACATTAATAAAAAATCTCAAATAAATGGATAAATTAAGTCTCCTTAACAATCAAATTGCTAAATAATAGTATATTACTATTTGATATCCAAACAGTAACATGTTACTATTTCATTTCTAAATAGTAACATCAATAAAAAATTTAAAATAAATGGATAAATCAAATCTTATTAACAATCAAACTGCCAAAAAAGATGTTATTGTTTCATCTCTAAATAGTAACATCGAGCAAAAATAAAAAATAAATGAATAAATTAAGTTTCATTAATAGTCAAACTGTTAAAGAAGAGCATGTTACTGTTTCGTCTCTAAATAATAACATATTATTATTTAGTTTCAAAACAATAACATTGACCAAAAATTTAAAATAAATGAATAAATCGAGTCTCATTAATAACCAAATTACTAAGGAAGAGGATGTTAGACAAAAAACTTAAAATAAATAGATAAATCAAGAATTATTAACAACCAAACTATCAAAAAAGAGAATATTATTATTTTTTCTCTAGACAGTAATATGTTACTATTTCATCTCCAAACAGTAATATTAATAAAAAACTTAAAATAAATAAATTAATTAAGTCTCATTAACAATCAAACTATAAAAAAAGAGGACGTTACTGTTTTGTATCCAAACAGTAATATTGATAAAAAAAACTCTAAATAAATGGATAATTCAAATCTTTTTAGCAATTAAACTATCAAATAATAATATATTACTGTTTGACATTCAAATAGTAATATATTACTATTTTATCTTCAAATAGTAACATCAATCAAAATTTCAAAATAAATGGATAAAGTTTCATTAATAATCAAACTGACAAAAAAAAGTATGTTACTATTTTATCTCCAGATGGTAACATGTTATTATTTAACTTCAAAATAATAATATTGACAAAAAAACTTAAAAGAAATAAATAAATTAAGTTTCATTAACAATCAAACTGTTAAAGAAAAGAATGTTACTATTTCGTCTCTAAGTAGTATAACATATTACTATTTAATTTCAAAATAGCAACATTAACTAAAAATTTAAAATAAATGGATAAATTAAGTTTTATTAATAATTAAAGTGCAAAAGAAAAGAATATTACTGTTTTATCTATAAATAGTAACATATTATTATCCAAACGGTAATTCATCCAAAATAATTATTTTTTTAAAAAAGGGCAAAAAAGAGATTATCCATCAATTTTATGTAAGATTCTGTACCTCTAAGTTCTTATTTATTTTTATTTTTGTCTTAACTAAAAATTTATTTTAATCCACAGAAAGTTATTTTTTATTAATTTTTATTTATAATTAAAATTTTATATTAATTTAATTTTTATAAAATTAAAAATCCTTCAATTTTAATTTTTATAAATTTTTAATATTTTATTTTTTATTTTTATCCATCAATCTTTTATTTTATTTGATTATCATGAATCTGTAACATTAATTTCCTTAAAATTTAAAAGTTGAGATCACTTAATTATAATCAATTCTTACGGTACACTACAAAAAATTGGTTATAATTGTGATGGTTTTAGGATGAATTTTGCAATGATTTTAACCCTTACAAAGTGATTAGCGGTGATTTTTTTTACTATCATAAAAATGACTATTGCATTACACTTTTGTGATGGTTTTTTTTACCACTGACATAACTGTCACAAATTTTTTTTTTGGACACTACAGCAAAAAAGACTTTTAGCGGCAACATTTGTCGTCGCTAAAAAGTTCTCGGTCGTCGCTAAAGAAAAAGTCGTCGTTAAAAATGTCGTCGGTGTAGATTCGTGCCTGAAGAGGTCATTAGCGACGACAATTTGTCGTCGCTAAAATATGGACCTTTTGCGATGACAAAGTCGTCGCAGAAAATAATTTCAAATTTCAAAAAAATTTGAAATTTGACTTTTAGCGGCGACAATTGTCGTCGCTGTAGGTCCTAAAGTCGTCGCTGAAGATTGGGCCTTCAGCGACGACAAATTGTTGTCGCTGAAGATGAGGCCTTCAGCGACGACAATTTGTCGTCGCTGAAGGTCAGCCCTTCAGCGACGACAATTTGTCGTCGCTGAAGGCCCAATCTTCAGCGACGACTTTATGACCTACAGCGACGACAATTGTCGCCGCTAAAAGTTTTTAATTTTTTTTTTAAAATTTAAAATCAAATTGTCGTATATTTCAAATTAAATGTTATTTTAATTTACTTGACCCATTTAATAATTTATTTAAATTTAATTTATTTTATTTTAATATAAATTATACAATTATAATATATCAATAGTATTATTAATAATATATAACAATTTGATCCAACATTAAAAATGAATACTCATAAAGCAATGGTAAAAATAATATATATATGAATAAACTAATATATATATATACATCATCCATGTAAATGTGCACACATAGAAAATATAAAAATACATAAACAAAATATACTATGAGGAAGTAGGGAGGTGCAAAATCACAGAGCACCATGGTCGTCGTCATCGTCGTCATCATCATCATCATCCTGACTACGAGGATGATAAAATGACGGTGGCGGCTGAGCGGTAGGTGCAGGCGCAAATCTACTCGGCCCAGGCGGTGTAGCAGCAGCAAATGGAGGCGGCGGTAGGACGATCCCCTGCTGTTTAAGGATCGAGGTCATCTCAGTGAGATAAGACCCAAACTGCTGCTGCATCTGCTGCTGCTGCATCATCTCCTGCTACTGTATAATCTGCTGCTGCTGCTGATCAAGCCGCCGCTGCTGCTGCTGAATCAATAGCTGGCTCTGCTCAACCTGCTCCCGACTCTGGTGTAACTGCTCCTGCAACTCACCGACCTGAGACACGGTCTGTGAGCTGGCCGCCGTGCTAGAAGTCCCCATCGAGCGATAAGTCTGACCAGCAAGTACACGCCCAACAGCCTTCCTGTACCCTCGACGAGTGCCAAGTACCTCATCGGCGATGGCAGCCTCATCTAACTGTACAGGAGTCGTAGGCAAGCTAGTGGATGACACACTAGACTGTACATGCTGAGTCATGAGCTCAGTCATCCTCGCCTTAAATTATTAAAAAAGAGTAATAAGAAATTTATCTTAGAAGATACATTCGTAAAATTTTATTTAAATTATGAAATTCAAATAACTTACATGTTGCCCCTGAGGGATCGGATGCACCCACTCCCCCGACCTGTATGTGTGTCGGTCCCTAAAGTTATCGGGCACCGACTGTAGCTCACCAGTATCTCTGTTTCTCTAGTTCAATTTTTGCAACAAAAAAAAGGATGAAGGGTAGTAATGTTATTTAACAAATAGATATATTTAAAAAAGATAGAAAAAATTTAAATTACCTTATCAAAGCGATGTGCAGCAATAGACTTTGACCCATGCCGATCATTCACGACCTTCTGTGCTCTATTATTTGTATTTCTTGCAGACAACTCCTGCAAATTAAGAGAAAAAAGTTAAATTTTAATGTTCACAATCAACTAATTATGAAATGCTGACATAATACCATAAAATGTCATACTTACCCTGTACTCGTCACTATCAAAGAAGTCCACACACCTTTGCCATGTCTGCGGTGAGACAGACCGAGGGACACAACGTCGAGCTCGATCCAAGTCATACTCCTCGTATCGGTCACCTCCATGCTCCAAGAAATGCTTATTCAACCTATACTTCCAATCTCGGTACAGGTCGGCAGCAGTCCGCATCAATCCAGAGAGTGCTCTATCCCGATCACCCTCGGAGATGCCCTCAAACTCGAAATGGGACTGCATTATAAGACATTTAATAAATTTATAAGTCATATATTTAGAAATTTCAATCTCAAAGACATTAATTCAAAAGGAAATGGATACTTACGCAAACCTCCTGCACAACTCTATCTCGAATCTCCTGAGGTACAGCCCGCCATGACTTATAACAGGGCGGCACGTGGGCGCGGATCATGCTGCCAATATCACGAGGGAGATGACTGGCATTCTCACCAACCGCATGCCATGTACCAGTCGTATCAAACTGTACAGGCACCGGTCTGCCTCCACCCCTGCCAATCTTCTCATGCAGTCTTAGGGACCTATTCGGCCCCCTCTTCTTAGCAGGTGCTACTTTATTTAATAAAGTAAAATATTAACAAAATAAACATAATATTTAATCAAGCTTAGGTATGCACAATTTATGTCAAATACCTGAGCCCTCACACTGAGCTAGAATACAGCTGGGTCGCTCCGGTGGGTCGCCTCCAGCGTCACCTCCGTGGTATCGTGCCTTAACATCCACCATAACTAAAGTAATACACATCATATAAGTAATTAAAAAAAACTCAATGTCATGTTGAAGGATGAAATCGTTCAATCTCTTACAATCACATTTATTATTTTAATAATCATGCTTACACAATTATGAGTTGTAGTTGTAGTTTGAATATGTTATTTTTTTCCTAATCAGAATCAGTGTCGGTGAACCTAATAGACTGATGGTCATCGGATTCTCCTTCATTATCAGATTGTGTGGGCTCCTCATCCATATAATCATCAATTGTTTCGTCTTTAAGGCTCTCGTCATCATCGATGAAGGTGTCTTCTCCATGAGCACCAGGTCCAACATTCCTGTGCGTTGGAACGATTGAAGGACTATTTCTTTCATTACGTAGATGTACTAGATCGAAATCTCCCAGATCAACTGTGAGGTTAAAGTTGGACGAGTTACTATCCTGCAGAAATAACAAGTCTTGTGCATTATCTCCATCACTGGGTAGATCCCATATATCGCGATGCACCATATCATGGACGACCCTCCAATTTGGTCCATTAAGGAGATCCTCGATGTAAAACACTTGTTTTGCTTGAGTAGCAAGTATGTAAGGATCATCCTTATACCATTGTCCGTTGATGGAGATACTTGTGATATTCTTGTCGGTATAAAATTTCTTCTTTGTAGGATCAGTGTCATACCACTTGCATTTAAATAAAGTCACATTGTACTTATTTAAATAACTCAACTCAATTATTTCTTCCAGTACACCATAAAACATGTTGCCATCAATCCCCGGAACAGAAATGCCACTATTTTACGTTTTATGCTTCTCATCCCGAGCTTTAGCTACAAAACGTACTCCATTCACAATACACGCAGAGTATACCATGTTAGTGAAACTGGGACCGGATGCTAATGACAGTAACTCTTCGGTGGCCTTTGGGGAACCGTTCCTATGTAAATAGTACATCTACAAAAGTAGCAATTATTCCAAGAATCAAATTGAAATATCAACAAGAGAAATGAACAATTAAGTTAAGATATCCCTTCAATGGATTTGGGAAGAAAAAAATCCTTACCTTCGAGTAAAACCAGGAGGGGAATTTGGTTCTCTGTAAGTTATCAATATCTTCAGCACCACTTCGTTCGAGTTCCAATCGATGCTCACTGTAGAACATAACAATCTTAGTCTACTGTAATCACAAAAGGGAGAAGAACATAACTGAAGTTTAAGATACTCACTGGAGATATTTTTCAATCTCAGTACAATTATTCAAGATGTACCATACTGCAATATCCCGATCCTTCCTATCGAAATGAGAAATTATCTTCTTCCCTATCGGTCGACATTGGGACTGGAACACCGACAATGTCCTTCTTGTTTGACTAGGTGTTACATCTTGATTTCTATCAGAGCGGTTGAATCTAGTTTCCACTCCTTCCAAATACATGGAGAAAAACGTTAACGCCTCATCAACAATATATCCTTCTGCAATTGAACCCTCCGGTCGAGCACGATTTCGAATGTAATCCTTTAACTTTTTTATATACCTCTCATATGGGTACATCCATCGAAAATGAACGGGTCCTCCTTCCAATGCTTCGTCAGGCAGATGCATCACCAAGTGAACCTATTATGTCAAAAAATGCTGGGGGGTATATCCTCTCAAGCTTGCACAAAATTATGATAATGTCTTGTTTGGCTCTTTGAACATCCTCCCTGTTAAGAGTTCTAGCACATATTTGACTAAAGAAATTGCATAACTCAACAAGTGGATATGATAATTCCTTTAGCAAAAAAGCCCGGACACCTGGTCCTAACAGTCTTTGCATAATAACATGACAATCATGTGATTTCAACCCCTTTAACTTCAGGTCACGATCTGTGACATTCTTACTAAGACTCCCAGCAAAGCCATCTGGAAATTTCACATTCTTTATATACTGGCAAAATCGTTTCCGCTCTTCTTGGTTAAGCGTATATCCAGCATGTGGCTTGAAAAGTTGACCCCTCTGCTCATACAGATGCAAGTCAGGCCTTATTTTCATGTCTGCCAAATCTCGTCTTGCATTGTCTGTATCCTTTGATTTGTGCTCAATCTCCAATAACGTACCCAAGATGCTATCACATACATTTTTCTCGACATGCATGACGTCAATGTTATGCCTTAGGTTCATTGTTGGCCAATAAGGAAGATTAAAAAATATACTTCTCTTGCTCCAATTAAGTTCGTCGGCACCTCTCTTTCGCTTTACACCACCAAATTCAGCATGTTTTCCTGGAAGTCTCTGTGGCACTCTGGCCAACTGTTCCATGATAACATTATTGGTAAGAGGTCGAGGAGGGGGTCTCCTCTCTGACTTTCCATTGAATTCCTTCATATTTCTCCATGTGTGACTTCTTGGAAGCCAACGACGATGACCCACGTAAGCTGTTTTTCCTCTAACTCGAACTTGACGGAGTATCCGAATTACATGTAGGACATGCTTTGTATCCTTGCCCGCTCCATCCGGATAGACTACTTCGAGCAGGGAAATCATTAATAGTCCAGAGCAATGCTGCCCGCATATTGAACACCGTATTTGTATTTGCATCTCGAGTTTCAACTCCTCTCTCCCAGAGATCCCTCAACTCTTCTACGACCGGCTGTAAGAACACATCGATATCTTTACCTGGCGATTACGGACCCTGGGATTAATAGGGTCAACATGAAAAAAGATTGGTTCATGCATATCCATGGTGGCAAGTTGTAAGTAGTCATAACCACTAGCCACATGCTATAAGATAGGTTCCTATCACCAAAAGGATTAAATCCATCTGCACTTAAACCCAACCTGACATTTCGTGGGTCAGCGGAGAAATTAGGATACCTCTTATCGAACTCCTGCCAAGCTCTTCGATCCACGGGATGTCGCATTACTCCATCTTCTTTTGATTTTCCAGTGTGATGCCATATCATAGTTTTTTGCAGTATGTCTCGACCGACTATAGACGTTGCAGTCGAGGAGTTAAAGGAAAATATCGAACCACTTTTTGGGGCACCTTCTTTCCTTTTGTAGTTTTATTTACCCATCGACTCTCCCCACAAATTGGACAATTATCTTTAGAAGCATGATCTTTCCAAAAAAGTGCGCAATCATGTTTGCATACATGGATTGATTCATACCCCAACCCCAACTTGTTGAGCCATTTCCTTGCACCATAGTACGAATCAGGTAATTTATTATCGTTTGGAAGTGCCTCTTTTAATAATCGAAGAAGAGCATCAAATGATTTGTTTGTCCACTTATGCAGAACCTTCAAATGCATAAGTTTGACTAAGAAGTTCAATACTGAAAATGCTGTGCAACCTGGATACAACTCTGTTTCTACTTGCTCAAATAGGTTATCACAGTTACTATATTTTGTTCTAATGTCTTCGTCACCCGCGTTCTCACACCTGTACTCGTCATTGTGAAAATCAACTTCAGTTGCCTCAGGGCCAATGAAATCATGTATAATATCTGCCAGCTCATCTCTATTGTTAGGAGATATCCCACTAGTTCCTCTAGAAGTCGAAACATCTGCTTCACCGTGATGTACCCAATTTATGTATAATGGATGAAATCCATTATCTATAATATGCGCCTCCAATGTTAGTAATGGCTGGAATATTAAATTCACACACTTTTTGCATGGACATCTTACCATACCCCTTTCATCGGCAAAGTTTTTGGCTCTTTGAACAAATCTTACTGCACCATTCCAATACTCATCCGACAATCGATTTGGTAGATGAATCCAACTTTTATCGACAGACATTGTATCACTGAACAGGAAGGAAATTGTTACCGGTGAAATAAAGTATGTTGATTAATATTTGACAGTCACCCTAAATGCACCGTATCACTCCAATTTAAAAGGGTAGGATCCTATCCCATTCGAGATATTTCTATAGTTATTATTTTTTTCAATTTATCCACGCTCATCGATTGACTCGTGCAGAAATTTCGGCAGCATCTTCCTATGGTTCTCCAAGTGCCTAAACTATACACGTGCATAGTTTATACCCGGAGAACAGTTAGGATGCTAAGATATTTCCACAATATCAAACAAGAGCCCGATAAATTGTTAATAATAACTACACGATAATATCTCAAACTGTCCAACTTTTCAGGACAATTCAAGGGTTGATTGATGTTCAGAAAACATCCAACCCTTGAACGGGTCTAAGCTTATAATTTAAATGCAAATGCAGTTCTATTTTAAATTATTGTAAAAATATATTTACAATAATTAAAATTAACAATACAACATTTTATGAGTATCGTTGTTTAAGTATCAGTACTGTTATTTACGTAGTTTATTATGTAGATTATTGATTTTTCTAAATATTCATAACAACCGTTATGTTTCACAATAAACTTTTGGGAATTCAAAACTATCATCTACTTTACTATATTGATAAGGTGCACAATTCAGCTTCTCAATAGAGAGGTGTATACTATGAATACGGACTTCCTAGTTGTAAATTTAAGTAAGTTTAGTTTTATAAGGTGTATAACAATTTATAAGATGCACAAATTAGCTTCTTTATTTAAGTAATTGTTGTTTTATCCAAGAGGGGGGTGATTTTCATGCGAACTTCCTAGTGTATTGAAATTTTTAATTTTTATGTAATGCAAATATCATAATTTGGATTGTTAGGATTTTATTTTTATGTAGTCTCTAGATTAATTCAAATTTTCTTAGTATGTGATGTAAATAATACATTTACAAAAGGTTAAGGTTCAATCTCAATCAAAAAAGTGATTATATTATTGTAATCTCTTATTTTTTAAGATAGATTTATATATTTATTCTAATTTTCTATCTTACATTATCTCATCGAATCTAATAAGTTTGAAGTTTCCTTAATTGCATCATAAATTTTATGTTTTGTGTACGGACCTCCTAGTTGTAAATTTAAGTAAGTTTAGTTTTATAAGGTGTATAACAATTTATAAGATGCACAATTCAAGCTTCTTTATTTAAGTAAATGTTGTTTTATCCAAGAGGGGGTGATTTTCATGCGAACTTCCTAGTGTTTTGAAATTTTTAATTTTTATGTAATGTAAATATCATAATTTGGATTGTTAGGATTTTATTTTTATATAGTCTCTAGTTTAATTGAATTTTTCTTAGTATGTGGTGTAAATAATACAATTTGAATTGTTATGTTTCAATCTCAATTAAAAAAGAGATTCTATTATCGTAATCTTTTATTTTCTAAGATAGATTAATATATTTATTCTAATTTTCTATCTTACATTATTTCATCAAATCTAGTAAGTTTGAAATTTCTTAAATTGCATCACAAATTTTAAATTTTGTGAATAAAATATCATAACAATTTTATCTTACATTATTCTAAATGAATAATCTACACATATATTATATACTTCAAAATTGTAAATTGAGAGATGCATATATAATAATAATTAAATTTATATTTATAAAATTAATAATGCTAAGTTAAATTTACATAAATAAATTCTAAATTTACAATATACAAAATTAAATAATACAAAATTTCATATTAAATTAAACATACTATCAATTTCATTAATTCATTGTAAACTATTTGAATAAATTAAATATATTAGTACACAAAAAAAAATTATATTTTTCTATTTACGTACCTCAATGGCAAAAATCTACTGATCAACTCTGAATACTCTCCACGAACTAAGCAAAGTGCTAATAATAACTAACAAATTAAAAGATATAATATACAAAATTAATACATATTAACATATATAAAAAATAAATATACTAAAATTAAAAAAAATTAAAAGAGAGAGAGAATTTAGGAACTTACCTCAGGTTCAGAAAATTCAAACGCGCAAATGAGGAGGGAGGAGGCGCAGGGAATAAATATTAGCGCGCCTGCTTTCAGCGACGACAAAAAAATTCGGTCGTCGCTGAAGCTTTCAGCGACGACCGAATTTTTCTTCAGCGACGACAATGTCGTCGCTAAAAGTCAAAATCGTCGCTGAAAATGAACTTTCAGCGACGACATGGTCGTCGCTGAAAATCCAAGGCTTTCAGCGACGACTATGTCGTCGCTGAAGGGTCAGCCTTCAGCGACGACTTTGTCGTCGCTGAAAGCCTTGAATTTTCAGCGACGACTTTGTCGTCGCTGAAAGACAAAATTCCCCGCCCAATTCCGGATTTTCCCCGCCCAAATTTTTTTTAGGCCTTTAGCGACGACTTTTGTCGTCGCTAAAAGCCTATTTCTTCCCGCCCCCAATTTTATTCCCTCGCAAAAATGTTTTTATTTTTTCCGACGACAATAGTCGCCGGAAATACCTTTAACGACGACCGAAATTTTGTCGCCGCTAAAAATGTCGTCGTTAATACTCTTTTTTGTTGTAGTGACGTCCTCAATTAAAACAAAAAAAATTACAAAATGCATCAAAAAATAAACATCTAAAATTGAAGAGGAGATCAGACTCTAAACCAATTAGCTCGGTTATTAAATTGATAGAAGAGTGAATCTTTCTTTAATCTTTGTAAAAATTACTTTTTCTTATTTTTGTCATTGTAAAATATCTTACATCAATTTTAAGTTTATAAAATATTAATTTATTTAATTTTATCCTTTTATTAATATTCATATGAAGATTAATTTATTTAATTTATTTTCACTAGGAACAAAATTAAATAAATTAATATTTTACGGAGACAAAACGCTAGGAAAGAAACATGTGTTTTATGCCTAAATTGAACCAAAATATATACTCATAATTATGTCTTGCAGACACTGGCTGCCATAGGCGACTTATTGAAGCAATTTGATCGAGAAAGCAACCAAGAAATGGACTACAAGAAACTTCTGGCCTTATCCTTGGGAACCGGCTCTGCCAGATCGAGACATAGATACACCGCAACAGAAGCAGCAAAGTGGGGCATCCTAGGATGGCTGAGCAAAGACCGTTCTAACCCACTGATCGATGTCTTCACCCAAGCCAGTGCTGATATGGTCGATTGGCACCTCTCTGCTATTTTTAAAGCCAATGGCCGCCTCCACAATTACCTTCGAATTCAGGTAAATTTTATCTAATATGATATATTTGAATCGGGGGTCGCAGCAACACTTATTGCGATTGCAATATTGTAGTAATCATATCACACTGCAACTATAGTACTATCGAAAATCACATGGACAGCATGAAAACAATCAAATTCTCTGTAATTCATGGAATCAGTAGAAGATTGTCTTCTTTTACAAGTGTAAATAGAGTTTTGGTAATCCTATAAGTCATTGTCGGAATGTAATTGATGGAAAATATGCAGGCCACAGGGTTAGATAACAAATTATCTTCACTTGACTTGGCAACAACTGATAATTTGGAACAACTTTCCAAAGTATGGAGCAACTTGAAAGAAAAACCAGCCACTAGAGTTAACTTGAATACTGGCGAGTACGAACCGGTACCTGAAGGGAACACAAACGAGGAGGCTTTGAAAAGGTACAAAGCAAACCATCATAGATCCCCTCAACTTTGAGAGTTTGTTTATTTTTTTTTTTAATTTTTTTTTAGGGTTGAATTTAGAAGTAATTCTACGTAGAGTTCAAGAGGTTAAGTGGTTAAGTGTACTCACTGTTAAATTACCTTTAATTCATTGAAATCTATATTTTTTGTTTTAGTTCATTTGTTTTATGATTTGAGATTAAAAAAATTAATATTCAATACATTTAACTTTTTCAAAAAATCAAGCTCTTATACAATTACTCATAAATACAAGAAACATTCTTACAAAGACCTTTTAAATGATAAATCCAAGACAAGAAACTAAAATATATGGATGAGAAAACTACAGGGCATTTTTATGTCTTTCTTTCTCTTAAATTATAAAAAAGATAAATTATATTCATATCCTTTGAAATTTAACTTAATTACACTTACACTCTTTCTAATTTTAAAATTATACACTCATCTTTTTTATTTTTTAAAAGCAAGGGGTGAGTGTATATTTAGAAGGAAAGAAAAGAAAGAATAATCTATATAAATAATGATTATTGTTTATTTTTTAAAATAAAGAGAATATAAGTATAATTATATTAAACTTCAGGGGAGGTGGACGGAGTGGTGAGTGTATTTTACTTGAAGAGAATTGGCAATGTGAAAAATTAATTGGCAATGTGAAAAATTAAGTGTATTTTACTGAGCTCTTTTGATATTAACGAAACTGAAATATAAATAATATATATACTACAGAAGCCAATAATTTCTGTTGTTGCAGTTTTGCAGAAAAACTATACAATGAAGAAAAGAACAGGCAGAATCAAGCAAGTGGAAGTGATGCCTAAGACTATGTACCATCTATTGTTGCTTTCTTCATTGTCACGTAGGAAGTACAAATTGGGAAGCAGATTGCTTGTTGATTGTTCTTTTAATAAAATGCTTTCCTGCAAATTGAAGAAGATAGTACGCTGATTGTGTGTTTGTTTCTGCATTTTTCTTAAAATTTTTGTTTTATCATTTGTAGAAGGATATATAATTTGTGTATTATTCCAAGGCAAACTTGATGATCAAGTAATCGCAAGTATTTCCTTAGAAAATATTTGTGTCTCAGAAATTCTGGCTCTTATTTACAACTCCCTTAGATTTGTTTCTAAACAAGTTGTTGGCGACAACCAGCTTCCAACGTGAATTATGATTTGATTTTGATTTATTTCTTTGGGATTTGATCAATGCATGTAAGCTATAATATTCCTAGTATATTCTTAAATATTTTTTAGATACACTACAAAAAATAAAAAATAAAAAGTACTATATAGCAGCGATTTTAACCTCAGGGAGTGGTATTTGCAGCAATTATGCCAATCTTTGAGAATCGGACCACCAACATTAAAATAGTGGCGGTTCCATGTAGCTGCTAGAATCTTGAACCTGATAAATTGTGGTGGTTCCAACAGTTGTTATTACTAAAATAAAATTTTATAGTAAAATTACCAACGGTTATTAATTGCCGTTAAATTTTAGCAAAAAATATTTTAAAAAATATATTACTAGTTAAAAACTTTGAAAAAGTATTTTTTTCAAATAATTATTTTTTCTTATTGGTGGTTGAAAACTACCGCAAATATGTTGAAATTTTTTAAAAACAAACAGCCTCAATTATAAATTGTTGCTATGTTTAATGTGTTTAAAAAAAATTGGATGCTAGTTGTCTGTTGCAATTATTTTTTCATAAAAATAGATTTTATAATTTTATTTAAATTTATTATCTATAATGTGAGTTTGAAATAAAAAACACATAAAGCTAATCATAAAACAAAAATAAAATATATCTCATTTAAATTTAACAATTTCAAATGTATGTAAAAGTCTAAAAACTTATAATTTCAAAGTACATCAAGAGTAATATATTAAAGTTACTCATAGGATGTAGCCTACAAAAATCCATAAAAAAGTGCTATTTAGCAAAACGTGCTTAGATGACCAACATTTTTTTCCCTAAGCTTTGCTCCCTCCTAAAAATTTTTATGGATGCATAAGTGAATGTATATCTTCTAGACCATTCTCTTATACAAATTAAATTATGCATTGATCAATATACCTACAAGAAGTGCAAACCAATAATTGTGCCAATATATCAACATATACTTTCAATTTGTAAATCGATATATCCAATATATATATATATATATATATATATATATATATATATATATATATATATATATATATATATGTGAACTAGTACTAGCCTAAAACATTAGAGTTTTTATCTAAAAAACAAGGAACCATTTGCAAAATTAGAAAGTCTTCAATGAATAATGAAAAATTCTTTCACATTTTCCTGTTTGGAGGGTAGTTGGAAATGTTGAAGGGTAGTTGCCATGTTCCTTGTAAACTTCTTGGAAAGGTTAACTTATAACCTTCTTGTGATTACAAGTTTGAAGGCATATATATATCTATGGACTATCATAACATGCAATTGGCCTCAAGCAAATAGCAAACAATCTTCCTTATATTTAAAAAATTGAACACTTTTAATTTAAAAATTACTATCTTTGGATTATAGAATATAGCCAACATGAACAACAATCAACATAAATAAGATCATAAATTCATAATCTCTTCTTGCATTGTCCATGTCCTTTATCTTATGCATGCTTTAATGCAAGACCACAAAAAGCAAATAATCTTAGTGAGATCCAAACACCTAAGATATGGATGGTAGCATAGTATAATGGAAAGCAAACCAAAAGCAATGCTTTTTAAAAATAGTCTATCCTTCATCTTTTCTAAATTACTAATCACTAATTACTATACAAATCCTTACAATCAAACCCAAAGCAAAATAAAAGAAGCACTTGCCATTTGTATTGGGGTACCTCTAGTGATAAATTTACAACATCCAAACAATAAATAATGCAAGTACTTTTATATGTTTAATACTTAGTTTAAAATCTAAAGCTAAATGAACAATGAAAAATAGAGTTGGTTTGTTTTCACTATGAAAGCTTTTAATGGATAATGAAAAATTCTTTTCTCATTTTCATGGATGTTCTCCTCTATAATATCATTTATTTATTTTCTATCTCTCCTTTTCTATGCTTTAATAGGTTGGCTTTGAAATTACTAAAACCTCCTCTAGTCAAGTCTACTTCAATTAGAAAAATATCATACATAGCAATTAAAGAAAGAATGAAAACCTAACATTTGTTATTGGTGGTATTCAATTCATGGTTAGCAATGACTATGTTTTTTCTTACAAAGTTCTTACTAATTCAACAAAATACTTCCAAAATCGACAAACAAACATACTATTTAGCAAGCTTTCAAAAATCAAAATGAAGTTAATTCTTATTTAACAATATAAGAAAGTTTACATGTTAACTTGTATTGTTTGTTGGATAAGGTGGAAGGCAAATTCCTGTAGCCTTGATATAGTTTATGATGAATTGCACGTATTCCTTATTTTGTGCTAACTCACCCTTTGTTTGTGCCAATCAATGTGTTTTACCTTCATTTGTTCAAGTGTTACTTTCAATTTTTCACCCTTTTGTTGTTTCATGGTATTATCATCAAATGAATCCACCAACTGTTTGTGTACTCATCCTAAAAATTTTGGTTAGGCAAACATTTATCCTAAGCCCCTTAACATAGCATGGATGTTCCTTTCCCAAAACTTGTCCCAAAACATCATTAGGAGTAATTATCGCATGTTAAGGTAAATCTTGCTTGCTCACGATTACATTCATTCTATCCTAAAAAAATGGGAAAAATGGATAATTAATCATGCATTGGATATAAAGTATTGATAATTTCAATAAATATAACTCTCACCACTAATACTTTTACTTCATCATTTATATAAGTACCATCTATATGTCAATGAGTTTTATCCTAAAATTTTTCCTTGCCAATTGATATCACAAGTTCCTTTTCCTATCATTATAATAAATTGCATAATCAAATTGTGCCATTGAAGCAAATAAAAATTGATCAGTACCCAATTTAAATTCCACTAGTTGATACTTCATCCTAGCAAATGACATTAACCCTACAGTGTGTAGAATTGCCTATTTACTTCTATCAATTGCATTCTACTTGCTCATTTCCTATATACATTAATTTGAAGTGTTCATTTAGAAATTGAAACAAACACATATTCTTGAATAATTATTTTAAAGTTAACATATTACTTTATATTTGTAGTTATCATGAATTTCAACTAATGCTTTTCATTGCACCTTGGATATCCTATTTGGGCGAATTCATAATATATTCTATTCTTTACTCAATGAGGGGTTATATTATTTATTGTACAAGTTTCCTTTTCGATCCTTCCATCTTCTCCTAAAAGTGGCATTAGAATAGTTTCTTCCTAAATCATCATGCACAAAAAGTAAATATGGCTACAAAGAGGTAAACATCAAATATTATACAAAACAATAACTACAAGAAATGAATTATACACTTTTGTAACTTTTATAAAATATGTACAATGTTTCCAAGAATATTCTCTTTGTTCATTTTGTTTATTGTTAGTTTTATTACTTATTAGCATGCTTACATGTTGTACACTCCCTCCCAAAATGACAAAAATAATTATTTTACATACTACTATCAACTGATCATATTAGTAATTTTTTATGGAGTTTAGAATGTTAGGCTATTTTTCATAGTTTATGAGAAGTTTGGTATGTACCAACTAGTCCAAGTAACGTACTAATAGGGCCCCTAAATCATTAATAGGAACATGATTGCTATTTAATTTTGCCAGCACTTTTTTATCCTTTAAACTTTTAACTTCTTTTTTTTTTTCATATCACCGAACACATCTATAAAGATAAAGAGAAAATCAAGTCAATACATTGTACATAATATGTGATAATTGAAATAACAAAAAAATAGTCAAAAAAGAAATTTACCTATCAAAGTGCATTCCAAACTATCTTAATTTTTGAATTTACTAGCATTTGAAGATGATGACTAAGGAAGATCATTAGTTTGGTCCAAGTTTGGATCTTCATCTTCTACATTAAGATAAGGATGGTTATCCTTAAGTGTTAGCCTAATAGATCCAGTAAGCAAGGAAGATGGGCTAAAAAGGGTAGGCTTAATAAAGTCAATAAAGAAGGGGATGTTTGATAAGTCTTATATGCAATAGAGATGGGTATGGCACAATAGGTCAGTAGGCAGTGGAGAAGGGAAAGCCATGATGGGTCTAGTGTGGTATAAAGGTAGGGAAGGCATGATAGGTCTTGTAAGCATACAAAGTAGAGATTGCCTAATGGATCCATCAATTGACAGAGGTAGGGAAGGCTTGATAGGACCAATATATGGGGGAGGATAAATTGGTAATAAATATGTATGTTGGCTATGGTACATATATTATACAATTTGTGTAGAGGGGTAGGAAGTGTATATGTTGTATGGGTAGAGTGCATAGAGTGATAAGAATCATAACTAGATTAGGAAATACAGGCTATCTACACTTTAAGACTTTTTCATTAGGCATTTTTGTAAATTATAAACTATAAATGTACAAAAACTTTCCATATGGAAAAACCATCAAAAATCATATTATCCATTAATCATATGGTAAAAACAATATAAATCATATTTTAAAAATATCATGAAATTCAAAAGTAAATAAATCAATTATATTAAAAAAATAACCATTAAAAATTTATTATAGCAGGTATGTACAAAATTTCTCCTTCCTTTCTTACCAAGCTCACATATTTACATCCTTCACAACAATCATATGAACATTCTTCAAGGCTAGATGATCATCTTACTTATCTTCTCTTGTTAATTGAATACTTTCACTATCACCTTTAAAAATATGATCTAACTCTTTTGAGACAAACATCTTATGCTCATATATTTTAGCATTTACATCATTAAAGTCTCTTAGCTTCAGATGAACAATTACACTCATTATGGATATATTAGGTTATCTATATATTATACCAATTAAGCTTGAGATGCAAAAATGAAAGGCTTATGCTCTTTCCAATCACCTATATGAATCAATCTATTAAAATCGATAACTGGATTGCCCTACTCATCTTTTATGGACCTTTTATAATTAGTTATGTTAGTCTATATATATTTGAAGAAGGTTACAAACTTTCTATAGTCATTAAGCTTAACAATATTAATTAACTTTCCATAATAAAGAATCTTAGCATTTTCGTCATTTACATCTTGGCAACTTAAAACACATTGGATTCTTAATGTTATGAAAACTCCAGAATTTTATGTTTTCATTATATTTTCTCTATCTATTATATGGAATTTACATCCATTAACATTGAATGCTATAAACCTCCTAGTATGATCAAAAGCCTTTTAGGCTAATAGCTTTAACTCATCTAAGACAACCTCTATGACAACATTCTAGAAAAACCTATAATGCGAAAATTGAATTAATCATATACTTATTGTGTAAGCAACTTTCAATTATTTTGATATATTTACTCATTTAGAAAACCAATTAGCAAATTCTTTTTCTTTATTAACAATCCTCTACAACTTAATAGTGGATCGTGTTTAACTTTTATTTTTTTTCTCTTGGCATTTTGTCTAAATTCACTACAGATAACATTGGAAAAAATTTAAATGTTTATATACAATAACAAGACACCATTTATACTTACTCCATGTATGGATCAACCTCATTGCAATTGAATAGAAGGTATTGATGTACTTGTAACATTTCCATAGATGTTAGCTTAAATTATGAACTGTTACCTACTAATCTTCCTTTCTTAGGAAATCTAGTTGAAAACCTTTTCATTTACAATGTTGCTTGGTTAATCATTTACGTGTGGTAAATGATTGAACCTTGTTTCTATTCCATCCAAATATCTTGAACAGAATGTAAGGTACTCTTTTAATAGATATTCTTTAGCAATAAAACCTTTAAGCTATGCCCTATTGCATACATAGGACTTCATATAACATAAGTGTTAAGATTGGGAGTCAAACAAATGCAACGGAATTAACTGATTGCAGCCAAGGATCCATGTGAAACAATTAGATGAGGATAGAGATTTGATTACCTTTTGCAAATGCTTTAGGGGTTCGATCGTTGATCATCTTTTTTTGACTTTCTTCTAGTTGAAAACTCCGAGATATCCACATAAACTTGTGAATCACTAGCGAACGTCTCACATGCACTAATTGGAATTCACTTTCTTTGCCTTGTAGTGCTAGTAATGGCCTTTTCAGAATTATGATCAAAGGGGACTGCTAGGGTTTTCTATGTTTTTAGGATGTGTGAATAACTATCTATTATTATTACCTAACAATCCTATTTAAATAGGTACACAGAAAAATCCTAACTAATTGGGCTTTGTTTCATGCATAATTATGAGCTTATAACTGGGCCTAATAATTATAACATGAAATTCCCATATACTAGGCCTAAATAATTTGGCCTATCAATTCCAACTTTGCTAGGCTCTAAGTGTGCGACCCTACAAGCTCTTATTATATTAGTAATAATCATAAATCATATTAATGATTATAAACAATAAGCGGTGTCTAGCAATACATCATTGTTACCTAAGTAATGAGAAAGTTAGTGATTTGATTGAACCTTTACATTTGATTTTCATCTATATTCTTTTGTCCTAGACATCCAAACTAAGCACTAGGACTTGGATTGTATTATTCTCTTATAGCCTAATTCAAAAGTTTCTTAATTTTTAAGTGAACTGATTAAGATAAATGTAATTAACATCTCATGTCAATCCATTTGAGTATGGTTAAGCATTTTTCTCAGCCTTACTTAATCAAAGGGTTCACAAATGTTACTTCTATTGTATAGGAAGGATAAATTCCATCTTGATCATGCAAATCCTTCCGTATGATATGTGACATATCCAATAACTACCTTTGCATTCATTCAACTATGAATCATATAAAGTAGTGTCAAAATGTGAAACTCACATATAGGAATTTTGACGATCTTAGGTTAAAAAAACTATATTAATGATTACTAAGAATCACTTATGACACTCATATAATAATCCATGTAGTGTTTTTAAGATGAGTTAATCTAGTACACAAGTTCTCTAACTTAGACTCATGTGTAGACTTAACATCTCATATAAGTAATCACATATGTTAGTCTTAACATATCAATCCAATACAATCCATAATGATATATGACTAGGGACATCTAATAATACAATTATTCTAGGGTTAGTATCATAATAAAATATACTACAAAGAAAATATATGTATAAATATAATAATTGAAATTGCCTTTTAAAATAACATGATTCAAATTTATAATCATCTATATGATTAGTTTTAAGGTATATACACCAATAATAAGTATCTGTACAAAAGAATACATTATTGGAAAATTTGAACACAATATTGAAAATGAATACAATACTTAGAGAAAATTATTATATACCTCTCAATTAGAATGTTGTATATATACCTCTCTATTCTTTAGCAATATAATCTTCAGGATGTGCCCTATTGTGTACATAAGACTTTATAAAATCTAAGTATCTATATACAAAAATACATTATTGGAAAATTTGAACTCAATGTTAAAGATGAATATAACATTTAGAGAAAATTATTACATAACTCTTAATTAGGTATATCCATAAATACTGTACACCTCTATTTATATCCATTAACACAAAATGCTAAAAAATTCCTAGTGCGATTAAAAGGTTCTTAAGCTAATCATTTCAACTTATTTGAGACTACTCTTATGACATTATTTTGGAAAACCTACAATATGAAAATTAAACTATTCATATGCCTATTGTGAAATCAACTTCCAATTGTTTTGATATACTTACTTGTCTAGAAAACCTCTCAGCAAATTCTTTATGAACAATCCTTTATAGCTTAACAAAGGATCATGTTTGACTCCTATTTTTTTCCTTTTAACATATTATTTAAATTCACTACAAGCAATATCGAAAAAAATTAAATGGATTGTTAATGTTTATATACAATAACATAATACTATTTATACTTACTCTATGTATAGATCAACCTCACTACAATTGAATAGAACATATTGATGTGTTTGTGACATTTCCTTATATGTTAACTTAAATTGTGAATCATTACCTATTAATCTTCTTATCTTAAGAAATATAGTTCAAACCTTTTCATTTACAATGTCACTTGGTTAATTATCTATGCATGGTAGATGATTAAATCTTATATATATTCCATCCAAGTATTTCAAATAGAATGTAAAACATTCTTTTGATAGATATCTTTCAACAATAGAACCTCCATGCTGTGCCTTATTGTGTATATAGGACTTTAGATGATTCATGTATGTATGTAGAAGAATACATTAGTGGAAAAATGGAACATAACATTAAAGATGGATATAGCAGAGAAAATTATTACATATCTCTCAATTAGGTACATCCATCGGTATGGTACTAGGCCTCTTAAACAAAGTTTATTAACAACATGAACACATAAGTGAATCATAATAGTGAAGAATGATAGGGGGAATAACATTTTCAAGTGTCAAAGTGAAAGAACAATTCAACTTTTTAACTTATTGATTTCTAAAAGATTCACAATTTTACTATATATTTATTTGAAAAAAGAGATCAACTTAACCATTATTATAATTACTTTGTGTGGCAACACATTATGTATTGTAATAGGCATTAATAGCTTTAAAAGAATATGGCAATTATGACTTTTCAACCTAAATAACTTGAGTTATTTTAAGTCAATACACATTGAAATGTTACTAGAGTAACCATCAGGTATCTTAATATTCTTCAAGTATTTGAAGAATATGTCTTTCATTTGATTTGTCATTGTGACAAAATACAACTATATTTTTCCATTAGCATCAGGCGAAAGATCTCCCCTTATGCTAATTGTTTGAAGGTCTTTTCTTGCACTAAGATGGTCTTTTTTCCTCACACTATTATTTAAAATAGAATAAACAAGATTGTCACATACATTGTTTCAATATGCATGATATCATGATTGTGATGATCATATTAGTCTCCCAATATGGAAGTTAGTGGGAAATTAACTCCTTCTTCCATTGTTGGGTTTCATCTTCAATGCTATTCCCATAAATTGGCTTCTCTTTAGCATTCTTTTTTAGTGGTTTCCTAAATATAACATTAATATTTTTTACTTGTGCCTTGATTTCTATACTTGATAATACTATTAGGGGATTTTTAAATTTTTTATACCCATTGAAGTGAAGCTACATCAATCTTTAATTAAAATCAATAGTATAGTTTAAGAAATTAATAATGTGCCCTAAACCATCATTTTGCTATAAGGTAAATGGAAGGGAGTTGCATTAAAGTTGTAGTATGGGCAAGCTAACCTAGTATGTGTATTCCACCTAGATAAGGTGCTAAGTTTGGGAAAGTTATTAATTATCCACATTAGAATTACTTCCATTTTAAATGTTTTATGCATCTCAACATCATATATGTCCATGCCATCCTTTGATAACTCCTTCAACTCTTTGATAAAATGTTGTAAGTACATATTTATTTCATTTCCCAGCTATTTCTCACCTATAATGACTATTGAGGAATAAATGAAGTAGGCTTTATACATGCACAAGGAGGCAAGTCATATGATATCAAAATTATAGGCTAAGTACTATGATCAATACTTATGTTTCCAAAAGGGTTAAAACTATCACTTGTAAGACTAAGGTGAACATTGCAAGCATTTGAAGAAATTTCTGGATGTGTTGCATTAAATTTCTTCCATACTTCAAAATTTCTTAGATGTCTCATAAAATTATCTACACTATTCCCATTTACATACCACCTTATTAGATTTGTTGTCTTCATAGACATAAATAACCTATGCAGCTTTGGCTTTAGTGGAAAGTAATGTAAAACTTTTACTAGTTATTGCTTTCTCTTACTAATGACTTTTTTCTTCCATCTAGATTCTTGATATCTACTACATGTCTCCTTATTTTCATCAATATCCTAATATAACATGCACTCGTATAGATAAGTATGTCTTTAGCGTAATTAAGCTTGAATTTACAAATTGTTTTCTTAGTATCACTGAAAGAATTAGGAAGCCTAGCATGTAGAAAGGCATCTTTCAATAATTCTAAAATCGTTATCATGGCTTTATCCATCATGCAATAGAAGCACTTAATATGATACAAATTGATAAAAAAAGATAGCTTGGAGAACTTCATGCACCCATCATAAAGCTCTTCATTTTCATTATTAAGTAATCCAAAAACTAAGTAGCGTATGCATCCATCCTCTAACTAGGGACCTTAGCATCATTAATGACATTTTCACAAGATGTTAGCTCTCCCATCACCTTGAATATTATCAAACCTAAAAGCATCATTTGACATATCTATTGCAAAATTTACGGGTTTTTCTATAGTGATTTATGAAGTTTTAACTATATGTGCCAAACTAAAGGATGCTTTTAGTTTGTTGTCTTCCCTATGCCAAATCCACTTTGTGTATTTAGAGGGAAATCACTTCTCAGTCAAATAGTCCTATTCTTTGTCCTTAGTTAACTAGTTTTTATACTTACAATGATGACAAAGACAAATGGTTCTCCCTCCAACAAATTCTCTCTCAAATATGAAATTAAAAAATCTTTTCAAACCTTGCTTGTACTTAGTTGTACTATTTTCCCAATCAATCCAAGATTTGTCCATAACTAATTAGTTAGAGCAGTAGAGGAAAATGTATAAGCATAAGTAGGTAAGAAGACATGTGTCATTCTTATGTTTAAATAAGCATAAGCAAGCGTGTGTGTAAGAAGGGATGGGGCAAATACATAAATATGGAAAACAATTATATGTTAGCCTTATTATACAAGTAACATCACTTAAATGAGAATAATTTTCTTTTATATTTGTTTACTTTGTATTCTTCATTAAGTTCTAGCTACTTATGCTTTTTTCTGTGTTCGAATGAGTTTTAAACTTTATAAAACTCTTACAAATGGAAGGTGTTAAATTTTACTGATTAAAAAGGAACTTCAATATCATTCTTAACATTTGGAAACCAGAATATGCTATTTTACATTGGTCAAGGGCAATAACAAAAGCTACTAAGGTTCATTCTAACACATGGAACTTCTAATTTGTATTGTTGATATTATAGTCTTAAGTTTTAAAGAATTAACATTTCTCTTTTACTTTTGGCAAGTTAGGCAGGGTTTAACCATTTAACTCATTAAAATTTAATTTCTCCTTATTTGTAAACCATATAAGCCACTTATAGGCCTAAAGACATGCTTCCTAGGCCCTATATACTTAACCTTAAACATGAACCTCCTATATCCATATTAAGACACTTTATAAATAAAACTAAAATAACCAAGGCCATTGCTCAGATATCTCAAAAAGTATGGAATAATATTAGTCATAACTAAGAAAATTCATTTTGAATTTTTTATATTGATTAAAATTAGAATATAATGATTTTAAAGTGAAATTTATAGCTATTAATGGTTAATGTGCTAATTTGTTAATTAATTTTAAATGTTTTGTTGATTCATATGAATTGTTTAATTTTTTATTCTTTTTTTAATTAAAATTAGGATATGATAATTTAAGAGTAAAATTGATAGCCATTAGTGGATAATATGGTAATATGTTGATTAATTTTATTTATGCTATTGATTCATATGAATTATTTGAATTTTTTTTAGTGATTAAAATTAGGATGTGATGATTTGAGAGTGAAATTGATAACTATGATAGCCATTAGTGGATAATATGCTAATATGTTGACTAATTTTATTTATGCTCTTAATTCATATGAATTGTTTGAATTTTTTTTTAGTGATTAAAATTAGGATTTGATTATTTGAGAGTGAAATTGATAGCTATTAATGAATCATATGCTAATTTATTGAATAATTTTAACTATTTTATTGATTCATATGAATTCTTTGAGTTTTTTTTAATTTTTAGTATTTTATTAATTAAAGTTAAGATACGATAATTTGAAAGTGAGATTGATATCTATTAGCAATGATTGTGCTAATTTGTTTATTAATTTGAGTTATTTTGTCTTACATGTGAATTATGTTTGGTTTTTTATTTAAGTTATTTTTTATTATCTAAAATTAGTTTTCAGTTAGGAAAGCAATAAAAATTTGAAATTACTGTTAGTTTTATTTTGAATTTTAGTTAAGTTAGCATTAGTATTGGTCTTAGTTTCATATTAGGAAAAAAATAAGAATTGAAATTAGTATTAGATTTAACTTAGTCTTATTTTAAGTTAGGAAAGAAATAGGAATTTGAAATTAGTGTTAGCTTTATGTTAATTTTAGTTTTAAGTAAGTTATTTTTATACTATTACAAAATTATGATACAACATCAGTCTATTAACCTTAGTTAAAGAAAAAATTAATATATAAAATAATGCAATAATATTTTTGAAAATCTGAACAACTTACCATGTGAATTCAAATAAAAAATTAACATTGTACAATCATAATATTTTTCTATATCAATTATTACAAAACTAATGTCTAATAGGAGATAATAAATTTGCTTAGAAAATGAGAACAAAGTTATATAAAAAATTAATATGATGATTATTAGTTATAATCAATGCCTATTTTTAGGCAATGGATTTTTGAAAATTTTACACATCAATTTAGACTTAGCTAATGTTTAAATGAATAACAATTGGTAACTTATTTTAAAAAGTGTGATACATATGACAATTGTCTTACATTAATAGCAAATGTATTCCTATTTCTTATAAATTTTGCTCATACTCTTTTTTATATTTATGTGGAATTTGAACATAATTCATTCACTCTTGGAAATGCTTCAAATCTAATGAAAGCATCCTATCTAGGACTCTAATATCTTTGACTTTTAAATAGTATAAGGCATTAAAGTCTTAGATAGGATGCTTTTATATGATTTAAAGAATTTCTAAATTAAGAGCAAGAATGAGTGAGTTATCTTTATATTCCACTTGGTACTTTAAAGCAAGGAATGAATAATCTTTGCAGAATCTTATGGAGTAATTCAACATAAGAAAAATAGATTAACTTTCTTCAATAGATGAAAATTTGCAATAAGGATTAGTTTAAGGTATAAATTTAGAACATAGTCACTATGCCATAAAAGTGTAGTTTTTAAGAAGGTTATTTTATAGAATACATATAGCTATAAATTTTTTTATATTTTCATTCATAATTTTATCCATATAATTATCTATTATAATTATAGTCTCTATTTGATTTATTAATTTCATTTATGAATATATAAATATGTTTGATTTTTTTTCTTATTGTCATATTTGATCTTTATAGTATAATGATATTATTGTTTGAAATTTCAAAGATTTCATTGTATAAAATTATCTTTATTGTCTATAACAAATTTTGTTATGCTATAGCATATTACATTTGAAAAAAAAAATTACAAAGCTATGTCAATTATTTAATAAAATCAAACATGGATATCAAATAGAGATATATTTCTAACAAACCACATTAGATTTTAAATATTAATGTCGAAATGAATACCAAACATTATATCTAAAAGTAGCTTTAACCATTAGATGTAAATTACATATAAGAACTGACATCTAAAAGTATATTTATGGTTGTCTAATTTTTATTTTTATGAGATTATGGGAAATAGCAATGACCTACCACATTAGTTTATGTTGACAACCAACATGTAAAGTATTCTTAATAGCCAGCTAATTAAACTACATTACATTATTCATGATGTTATAAGAAATTGCAAATATTTACAACATTAGCTATGCAAATAATTGATGTCTAAAAGAAGTTCAAGTGCCACACTTAAAATTGATAGCCTTTCTTACATTAGTCTGTGACTTAACTAATGTTTAATGTATTGCATATTACCAAAAAAATTTATTTATATTGCCTAATTTAAACATCTTGATAATGTCTTTGCCTTCATTATTTAATTTGAGAATTTAGTTGAATTTAAATATAGTTTTCTTTCCATCTTATCTAATATATTTAGAAATCCTATGGATCTTGTTAAAGGACTTAGCTTTTCTAAAATCTCATGTTTCACAATATGACAAGAATCCTTCGATAAACCAATGTTGCCATGCTATGAAAGTTGAGATATTAGAGGAAATAAATCCTTTGATAAGAATCATAATATGTTTAAATGTGTTGGTGATATGCAAAGGGAGCTATCCTTACATTCAATCCATACTATTGAATTAGTAATGGAAGTAAATTTATTACTAAGACATGGTAATGGATCTTTTGTACACCTTCACCTTTTCATAAGCAAAGCCTCCATCTATATTAATTAAGCATAACACAAGAAAGCCAAGTTTTTCAATTTTTCTTATTGTCTCATATATTGTGAAAAGAGACTTTACTTAAGAAGCAAGGCTGTACAAATATAGAATTTAATAGGCATGATAGTTTAAGTCACCTATATCTTTTAACTCAAATGCCCTTAAGTAATATGAAAAAGAGTACAATTCTAGTCAATAAGGAGAATTAAAGCAAGAATGGAATAGTATGTTTGTTAATGTAATGTTGTATCTATAATAAAAAATTATTTTTTATTGTATTTATTGATGTAATGATATATATGTAAATAAATAAAATTACAGGATATATTTTCATTATTGTTTATTGTCTCTTTTCTTATATATTTCTTAATTTATTTTCTTTAATGCTTATGTTCAATTTTGCATTTGGATAATTCTCTTTTATTATAAACAAAGCATATATGTCATTTGGAAAATAAGAAAAAATAATTGTCTATCTCTTAAAACATTAAAAAATAACTCTTTTTTAGTTAGTATCTTTCATATGAAAGTTTACATATTTTAATATTCAACAATAAAGAAATCACATCAAATTTTTTCTTAAAATCAATGTTTTTGCTTTGAGATATCAATTTGCTATCAAAACTAATATGGGAAACAATATATTTCACATTTAGATATAGTTTTGGTTTATATAGGAAATAATATTAGTTTGTAATAAAATTGATGCTAAAAAAAATTCAAATAAGTTTTTTTTTAGATTTAACATAATTTTTTATTTAAAACCCATGTAAAAAGTAATTAAGATGGTATTAGGTAACTAATATATTACATTTAACCATTAACATTTTAAACATAATATGTTAGGTATTAAATGTTATTTTTTTAGTATACAATTGTTGTGGAAAAGAAAATGACATTGTTTTGATTTTCAAAGAATTCATGAAAATAAAGGAGGGAGTTAAAATAAATGGCAATCTTTACCTAGGCACCAAAATGTAAAGTTTTTTTTTTCTTGTAAGATTTATTGTGTCCTAAGAAGATATTTTTACTAAAGATTAGCAAAACTCATGTTCAACTTGTAGTTCAACCCTAATTTATTGAAGTTTTCTTGTCACCATTAAAGTGAATTCAAATAACTTATTTTTCCTCTAAACCTAAATAAGAACATTTTGATGTTATAAATGTATACCTTTATACTTGTTTAGATTTTGTGTTTGATTTTATTAGTTAAGTTTTTAGGTGGTGTAGGTGTTAATATATACATAACAAAATCATAAAATTCTTATATTATTCACATGTAGATATTTCTTGTGTATTTGTTGCATAAAATTTTAATTTGATAGTCATAGACCATGGATAGATGTCTACTTATCAGATGAACCTTGAATATTATACTAAAAGGTTGAGAAGTTTATTAGATTTGTTATTGGCCAAGAAAAAGAAATTGACAATGAGGATGTTCAATCTAGTAAGGATAAAAGAAGATTTATTTTTCTATAGTAGTAACCAAAGGTATATACATTGGATATGGCATAAGGAAGGTAAATTGTCGAGTTTATCTCACACCTATGAAGGTAAGAAATTCTACAAAGATGATAATATTGATATGGGATTGGATGGTCAATTAAAGAATATGGTGTATGATATTGAAGATAATTTTACTTAACATTTGCATGTCCTTGATAGCTTGTTGAATGATATGAAAGCATGTAGATCTAGGTTACACTAAATTTGCCGAGTTATTTGCTATGTTGAAATTGTTCAACTTAAAAGTAAGGAATGGTTAGAGCGATGAAAGCTTTTTATTGCTACAATTATAAAAAAAATTGCTTCTTAAATGAAATAAGCTATGAATCATACTTATAAAGCCAAGAAAATCATATACCAAATGTGTATGAAGAACAAAAAGATGCATGTTTGCCCTAATGATTACGTATTATGTCGAAAGGAGCATAGAACTTCATATAAATCTCTAAAATACGGGGTGCCATGTTATAAACTAAGGAAGAATGATGACATTAATAGTTTAAGGGCTTTTAACTAAGCTATATGGTATCTTTCAATAATATCATTATTTACATAAATGTTTATGGAAGCAAAGGATGCTAAAAACCTAATGTGGCATGCAAATTAGACATCATCCTGATAGTAAGCTTTGGCACCTGACTAGTTTTCCTCAGTTACAAGTAGTTAATGCATTGTTCCTTACATTTGGCCATGAGCTAAGAAACTTTAAACTTACACTTTGTACTAATAGAAGGAACCTTTATGGTAATATGAGTGGCAAATATAGCACATGACTTGTTAGGCTGGTGATCTATAATGTACCTCCTTGGTTATGTATGAAATGCAAGTTATGGTGTAGTCCTTATTGATTTTAGACCATAAATAATCAAAAAATGGAATAAATGTCTTCTGGGTACTACTTATTGATGACCTGAAAATGATATGGGAAAATGTGTCTTAGTCTTTGATGTATATTGTCAGAAGTCTTTTGTTTTGCATACTATGATATTTTGTATAATCAATAACTATGAAACATACAATAACTTGTTTGGGTATAATGTCAAAGGGTATAGAGCATGCCTTATGTATAAAAGTGACACTTATTTTTCTCAACTAAAACATGAAAAGAAGATGGTGTATCTCGATCATTAAAATTTTTTGCCCTATTTCCACTAATATTATAAACTAAGGAAAGCTTTCAATATAGGTCATTGAAAGTACTAACTCCCAAACCCTTAACCAGAGATAATGCTTATGAACTAGTTAGAAATGTTAATATCATTTTTGGTAATTCCTACGAGCATATAGGTGGAAAAACCTCATGGAAAAGAAAATTCCATATTCTGTGATCTTTTATACTAAAAAAAGTTACTTGTAAGATATAGCATTAATGTCACATATGTCGAGAACAATGTTTATAATTGGCTTATTAAAACATTATTGAACATGCTAGGGAAAAGCAAGGATGGGGTCAAAGCTAGGTTAGACTAGGTTAAAATGTCCATTTGGAGAGAACTAGCACTAAAAAGACGGGACAATGTACATGTCTTCCTTCATGTTGTTATCCTTTAATTACAAAAGAGAAGACAAGTTTCTACAAGTATTTATTTGGTAAGGATATTCTTCAAATATCAAGACCCTTATTTTAATGAAAAACTTGTAAATAGTTAATTTGAAGTTTTATGATTGCAATGTTTTAATATAGCAATTATTATCGGTAACTATTCAACTAATCTTGCCAAAACATGTCAGAAACACTTACTAAAATTTATTTCTTCTTTAGTGCAATATGTAGTAAGGTCATTAACACTAAAGAGTTAGAAAACTTATAAAAAGAAATTGTTATTACACAATGTCGACTTAAGATATACTTTCCACCTTTCTTTTATGGAATCATGCTGTATCTAGTTATCCATTTGATGAGAAAGGTAAAACTATATGGACCAATTTACTTGAGGTGGACATACTGTAACTCCCTTTCTTATTAACACATTAATCCTCATTAAATAGGTAATTGTTACACAATTAGGTCTTTCTGTGGCCAAATTATGATTCTGTAAAATAAAATATTACAGATTCTGAGTTTCAGAAATTTTCTGCTCATTTCCAGAATTACTGGACCAATTTCAAAAATATGAAAAACTACTTTTCGAAACTCCAAAAATCATGAAATTGGATCCTATGAACCTTTCACGTATTAACTACATCCTGTAAAAATTTGACATAATTTAGACATCATTAGGCCTTTCAGAACTCACAGCAAAGTGTTTCTGTCCCAGTGCTGTCCAGAATTCACAACTGTAAAAGTAAACCCTTATTTCAGGGGGTAAATCAACTTCGAATAAGCTTAAATTTGGTATTGGACTTTTTTAACATGTTATATACTTTCCATAAAATTTTCAGATAAAAAATCATCCATTTACTCCTTCTGATCTCTGAGATACAATTAGTGCTCTGCACTGTGACGGTAACAGGGGAGACCAAAACGTGTAATAAATTCACATAGTAAATAAACCTATTTTAGGCTGAATTTTGTCACAGAGTTCATTGAATATGTAAGGTTCATCCCTGAATTTTCTCATAATTTTTTGAGCATTAAAACTCCACCAAAAGTCCCTGCAAACATACTCAACCTGCTGCCTACGAGTTCACTGTTCATTTGGTCATTTACTATTCATTTGGTCATTTCCAATTTCACACATATTGCATACTAAATTGCCTTCTACTCCCAACCAACTCACAATACATCAAATTCATATATTTTATATAATATAGGTAAGGGTTCTATAATTATACAAAAAGTTTAATTTACAAAACATATATTCATCACATACTAACATCATAAACTATATAATATTTTTAATACAACTTCAAAACATTATTCTCCTTTGTCAAGAGGGCCTTTAGAAGCATCACCTGGAATGGTTAGTAACAATAGAGAAACATAAGAAACAAAGTTTTCCATTAGCTAGCTATTACTATAAAAATATATCAAGCTATTCCAGATCTTTAAGTAAATAAAATGTACATTTCAAAATCAATTAATCATTTATCATCTCATTCCATACCATTGTAAAAAATATGCATCACACATAGCAATCATCAAGCCCATTTAAGGACTTATAAAGATATCAAGATGGCCATCACAGATAATCGTACCTAGGCCTCATATACAACAATTTCATTGTCTTCCCGGGGTATTCAGGCCATAGGCCTCACATACAACATTTCACTGTCTTCCCGAGGTACTCGGGTAATAGGTACCGCACACAGCAATTTTGTACACATTCCATACAATGGTACAAGATATAGAAAAGCATGTAAATAGAAAATAGAGCTTAAGGATAAAGCTAGCTACCTTTTAAAAGTTTTCAATAGTGATGTTTCCTTTGCCCTCACTTAAAAACTTCTTTACAATTCCTCTTGCCTTCCTAACTTGTCACTTCTTAGTCTTAGTCTACATAAATACACATCATAATTCTTATTAGAACATCATTTTTCTTAAACTTCATGTATTCTTCACTTCCTCCACATACACTAAACCATGAAGGAATTTTAATGTACATTCCAATATCTCCTAAATTTCATTGTAATACATTATTCTAATTTTCCAAAAACACAATTTAAATGGCTAAATCTCCTTCCCTCCTTTTCCATATTCATGGTTTTGGCTTCTCAAAAGGGAAGTTTCACACACACTTTCATAATTCAAAATTTCATCTTCCATAGGTTTCATAATTCATAAGAATCATTCTAATTTCATCAATTTAGCCAAATTCCAAATAAATCATATCAAATCCATACATGCACCATTATGCCTCTAAAACCCTAGTGTGTACATCATGGTTTCTTGTTGTTTTTACACCAAACCAAAGCCATAGATTAACATAACAACATCCAAAACACCATTAGACATGTTCAAATCATCCAAAACTCCATGGTCAACCACCTTTGACCACACCAACATCAAAATTTCAAAAAATTAAAAAAAGTACATTAAAGAGCTTTTAGAGGAGAACATTTTTACCTCTTGATGCAACTTGAAAATCCTCACTTAGAGCTCACCAAACTTGATCAAACTTGAGATTTCTTCAATCTAAACACATCAATAGATAGAGCTTGATGAGAGGAGCAACTTTCTCGTCTACACCTAAGCCTAATTCTCATTATTTTTGGTTGAAAAAGCTAAAAGAATTTTTCTCTCTGTTCCTTCTCTCTCTTGCACGTTTTTGGTGCTTTCATGGAGGTGGTCTACGGCTTGGAGAAGAAAGGAGAAGGAAGAAGAGCTTTCATGAAGCTTCAAGGGTATTTTGGTTATTTTTGAAAATTTCAAGGGTATTTTAGTCCTTTTTCACTAATTAGTAAGGCTATTCTTGCCATTTTTTTATCTAATAATGACACTTGTCATGTGTCTATTGGTCACACTAAATAAAATTACATATTACACCCTAAATTCTTGGTTATTCATATTAGATCTCAAATTCTTAGTTATTCACACTTTAACCACACCCGATTTTGCACTTTTACAATTTAGTCCATAGGGTTTCTATTTGTTTAAAATTTCTTACAATGTCAGACTTAGACAACTCCCTTTTTTAGGGTTTTCTAACCTCCTCTGATCATCTATACTATTTAGGAAAATTAATTCTTTCCTACTATCCTTTTTCCTTCAAAATTTCGATTACACTTACACTTAATTCCTTTCAACTTAAGATTCACCCACCAAGCTAATTCAAACGTGCTCTTCATTTCTATAGCCTTAGAATTTAAAGATTCAAATGATAGAATTAAAAATTCAGGACATTACACATACTCCTTTAAGTGATATATGAAAATTCTAAAAAGGTATATAAGAAATCAACATTGGCTAGAAGGATGTATTGTTAAATGATATATTACTTAAGAAGTGGTTAAGTTTTATAATGATTACTTATCAAATATAAAGGTTATTTGACTTCCAAAATCTTGTTTTGAGAAAAAAATTGTAGGTAATGGCACATTAGGTAGCTGAGTGGTGAATGTAAGTTATAAAATATGCTTGTAAACTCACATTTACATTTTGAATAATAGTGATAGAGTTTAGCCTTATATGGATGAGTATATAACCTTTGTAAAGAACTAAATTATGGAAGGAATGATACAATTAATCATTCCTAAGCTAGTTCCAAAGTTAAATTCATTTTTGGATGGCACAAAAGGGATGCTATTTCCAAGACCATGAGATAGTTAGCACATTGGCCCTATATGGAAGTCATCTTTTATGATTAATATGACATCAATGAGTATTTTTTTTATACAAAGGGTCAAGATGATAAGACCACCATACAAAATAATAAGGTTACTTTAGTGGCTTAGGCAATGCATATGAATAGTTCCAAATATAGGAAACTTGTCTAGCTAATATGCATATCATGGGGACATTAAAGACATTTGAAATTTTAATTGCATTATGTTCAGGATACCTACATTTTGATATGAACAAGTCAAGGATATGAATGACGTTAAATTAATCAGTTAGGATTCAAGCTAGTGAATCTTAATAATAAAAGTCACAAAAGGGGCCATTCATGATGATATCCCTAGAAAAATAAGTTTTTTTTATGTCACAAATTTATCTAGTAAGAAGTGATGTGTAGCTTTATTAGGGAAGAGACAAATTATTGATTATGAGGATAAAGAAGACATAGAGGATGATTTTGATAAGACTCCTCCATTCTCTGTAAGAATACCTTCAATAAACAACAAAGGTAATGTAGAGGAGTTTTACGTGTGAAATAATTATGCTCAAAGGAAATAGGTTGATAATCATCTTAGAGATATTAGAAAAAATTAAAGTTTATTGAAGTCATATTTCTCTTGCCTATATTTTTTTTATTTATTAAGACTTCATTTGTTTCGTCAAAAAATATTTTTTACAAGAAAATATCATTTGCATATATATTAATAAAATTGTGATATACTATTTACATTAATAACTAAAAAAAATGATAGCTAGAAACTTAGAAATGGAGGAAAACAAATTGCTCTTTGAAATAAGAGAAGTTGTTTTCTTTAAATTTTTTATATTCAATATTAAACAAGTAAAATATTTTTCTCTATTTTAATATTTTATAATTATATTTTATGCAAAATGCTTTCCGATAAAATAAATGGAGCCTAGTAGCATTCCTAAATTATTATTTTTGAATACTAGTTTGTATATTTTAATCTTTTTATATAATGCGGATTTAATATGTTAAATTTTGAGTCTTAGTGACCACAATAGCATCTAGTATAACGATGTTTCTTAACTCAATAAACAATATATAATACTATCAAAGTATGGAATTTACCAAGTAATAAAGATTCTTTCAATAAAAATATATAGTATTAATGTTGCACTTACAACATTAATTATTACTTGCTTATACCCATTTTTTTATCATAATGGATTTTACAATAATTAGTGTCAATAACCATATCATTGAACGACAATATAACTCTCTTCTTTACCATTTAAATATATTATCATCAGTTTTTACAATATATACATATTACAATTGTTTAGAATTAATTAAATATATAAAATTATTGCCATTAGACATTTTTTGTATTTGGAATACTATTTTTTACTATAGAAACATTGAGATATAGCTTAAATGTTACTATTTATAATAATATTTTTATAATAAAAACTATTATTAGATTTTATAATTAGGTTTGAGTAAATATTCATAAGTATAATACAAAAATAAAATATCCATCAATTAATTTGAAAAACCTTCGTCCTATATTATTGATACACTTGACTTTTTAATAACAATAGATATAATGTGTAAAATTTATGATATGTGATATACAACTCTATCATTTTTTTTACTGCAAAATAATAATTAAGAAAAGATGGAGTCACGTGAAATCAAGATTTCACGTGAAACCCATGGCATTTTTTAACGAGATTTCATGTTATTATATATGGATGTTATGGCGTGATCCCTCAATGTTAAAAGAACGGATTTCCATGTTGAAAGGAAATACTGTTTTCTTGTTTTTGTCTTGTATGAAATCAAGAATGCCTTTTCGTTTGGGTAATATTCTAAAAACGTTGGTTAAGATTCCATAAACGTTGGTTTTGTGACATAGGAAATAAAGATCCTATGTTTTGTTTCCATGAAATCATTTTTTTCATACGTAGAAAATAAGAATATGTTTTGTTTACTATTTTTAAAAGTAGATAAATTTATTTGATAATTTAATTTTATAATTTGTTTTTAAAAATTATAATTTTAAATATAAAACTTAAAAATAAAAAATTAACTTTTAGTTATTTTCAAAATTTATTCTTTTATTCTTGATGTCAATTTTATAATTAAATAAAAAATTTATTTATTTATAATACTAACCATTTTTTATTTTTTATTTTAATTCAATTTAAAAATATTTTATAAAAATAATTTTTAAAAATATAAAAATAAAAATATATTTAAATACAGTCTAAATTATTCATTTTTTTATTAATATATCAATCAATTTTGATACCCCGGATTTGAAAGGAAACGAATATGATATTGGTTGAATATTGAGATTCTTTCCGAGTATGAAGGCATTAGCATGGATGACGTCAATCCCGTAACTAAACCAATGCCTAAAAGGGTTTCATATATATATATAATTGGTTTGAAATTATAGTTGATAGTAGGACACCAAGAATTTAAAGATAATTTTTTTAAAACAATTCGTAATAAGTCATAATTTAAATTCAAAATCTAAACTTGTTTTAAAATTGAAGAAATAAATAAAGATTTTAAATTTTAAATTTTAAAATAATGTGTATTATCTCTTGTGGTGTTTGCAACTTTGCATGCATTTTTATATTGTATGATCTATGTTGTATAATATAACCCCATCAAACCAATATGATTGGATTTTATTTTATAATTGTAATTTTAAAATATAACCTACAAGTCATGTCCCTCTCTCTATTTTTTTATTTGTAAATTCTTTTATCACTCAACTTCCTTCGAATGCAACTCAAGAATTCCTTTATCTTATGTCATGGAAATCATATATGAAATCATTTGAAGGAGTTTGGAATCATGAAAAGGCAACAAAACCTAAATCCTAAACCAAAGAAGGTGCTTAATAAGTTGTTGTATCTTAAGTTGATGAGTTAATCCTCTTATTGACATGAAAAAATCTTGGTAGTTAGGAGGCATACTACATGACATTTAATTTGATGCTTTCTTTGATGTATGAAATGCATTAGATAGCATTCATGAATAAAAGTTTACTAATGATGAGATCTAAAATAATTAAGTTAATTAAATCTATCAATGCAAATATTAAGTTAGTAATAATTTGTGATGTTTCTATTGCTTGGCACTTGTTAAAGTCTCAATTGACAGAAGGTAGGTTTGTCAAAGTAAAATATCTTTTCTATCCTAGTGAGATGTGATAAGATAATAATGATATCCAAATGCCAATTATTTGATGTAAGTTAATTAAACCATCTTAATAAGATTGAGGGCTTAGAGGCATATAATTGGGCTTTTATTTATAAGATGGATTAGAACAAGTGTTGTTCGTATAATTATCTAAGAGTTGGATGTGATGCAATTAGTAAGTGTTACCTACCTAAATAGCTAAATCTTGAGTAATGAGCTAAAATTAACTTGAAACTAGGTGAAGTATAGATTTTGGCCTACCAGAAAGTCTTGATAATGTAAATTTTTGAATTAATAGTAAGGGCTATTAATTTAAAAAATACAGAGAGGGACACTTTGTTAAAGACCTTATTAAATGATTAAAACTAATACTTATTTTTTATGTTTTTCTTGTAAATATAAATTGCAAACACATCAAACAAAATATCACTGTCATTGATATTTAAGGAAAACAAATTAACTAGGATAATCTTCCCAAATTGGCATAGGAATTTGAGGATAATCCTAAAACATAAGTGAAAGTTGTATATTGTAAAGGAATCCATTCCTTAGCCACTTGAAGCTAGTGCCTTTCATGCTAAGAGAGATGCTTATAAGAATCATCACAGTGACATTTTGAACATCAATTACCCCATGTTGGCCACCATAGACTCTAAGCTTTAGAAATAATATAAGAATATGGATGCTTAAGACATGCTTGAGCTCCTTAAGAAACTTTATCAAGGGCAAGCTCAATGTGAAAGGTATGATATCTCTAAAGCATTGTTTTAGTGCAAATTAGTAGACAGAAACCCTGTTGGGCCTCTTATACTTAAAATGATTAAGTATATTGAGAACTTTAAGTGATTGGATTTTCCATAGGGCTAAGAAATTGTCATTGATGTAGTTCTACAATTATAGCCATAGAACTATAATCAATTTGTCATAAATCACAACATAAATGAAATTGATAAAACAATACTAGAACTATTAAGCATGTTGAGAATTGTTAAACAGACTTTGCAGAAAGTAAAGCCCAATACCATAATGATGGATCAAAAAGGAAAAGGTAAAGGCAAAGGCAAGAATAAGAAAGATTCAAAATCTAAAGGTAAAACTAAGCTTAAAGAAAGTTCTCTTTGAATGGACAATTCAACCAAGTCCAACTTAGCTTTAACTTGATCCTTAATCGTCTTTAACATGTTCAATAGTGTTTCAATTAGATTATTATAAATATTTTTCTCCATATACATGATATCAATATTATATTTTATAGATAACTTTTTCCAATATAAAAAAAATTAAAGAATATAAATCTCTTTTTCTATGGAATATCCCTACCTATAGGCTTGTAGGATTTGCTAAGAATGACACTTGACATTTTTAACCTATTCTTAAGTATAAAATACAGAATCATATATAATTAATAAACTAAAGAAATTATTTAGTTGCTAGTGATAAAATGAGCAATAAGTCTAAAAATTCAATTACACACATTCATTCATACATGATCTTTAGTTAAGGGTGTTAGAATCATTACTTCTTTTGATAACTCATAAAAGCCTTCTTTAGCCTATGATATTGATAGCTATAATGCAAAAATCTCTAATAATTGAGATGCACTGTCTTCTTACCATGCTTGAGTTTAGAGAAAAAAGTATCATTTTCACAAATAAGATATGCTCTATGCCTTTTGATGCTATAACCAGACAAGTTGTTTAAGCTGGAAAGTCATTGATTGTGTAAAAGAGCATGACATGCAAAACAAAAGACTCTTTATATTATGTACAAAAGACTAAGATAACTTCTTCCCACATTATCATTATGTCTTCAATAAGTAGTGCCAAGAAGGTATTTATGTCATTTCTAGTTGTTTTAGCCTTGAAATTAACAAGGACAACATGATGTATTTGCACTTCATGCATAGCCAAGGAGATAAATTATAGTTACAGATTGCTAACATAATAAGCCATATGTTACGTTTGCTACTTATATTACTATAAGGGTTTATTTTATTAGTGCAAAGTGTAAGCCTATTGTTTCTTAACTCATTGCCAAACTCAAGGAATATTATATCAATTATTCATTATTAAGAATAATTAGCTGGAGGTTAAAGCTTACCATCAAATGATATTTAGTTTGCATGCCATGTTAAGTTTTTAGTATCCCTTACATTGATGAACATTCATTTAAACTTCAAAGATACCATAACATCTTAGTCGGAGCCCTTTTACTGATAATGTTATTATTCTTCTTTAGTTTGTTGCTTAGTGCCCACATTTTGGACATTCCTCTAAAGGACTATTCTTGTTCTGTTACAATATACAATCATTAAGGTAGGCATATGTCTTTTTGTACTCTATTTTTATAGGTCACATGACTTTCTTTGCTTTCTAAGTACAATCTAGTAATTCATTACCTATAAGAAGCATTTCTTTCAACAATTATAACAATGTCATGAAGCCCTTGTCATTCAAACCATTCCCTAGCTTTAAGTTGAATAATCTTATTATAATAGATAACCATATAAATTTGTTATAACCCAAATACAAAGGCTTCTTTGTATCACTTAATAACTTATAGGGGATATGTCAGTGTTTAGTGAAATTATCTTTAACATCATGAACCATCTCCTCTAATTGATCATTTGTTCCTATATCTATGGAGTCATCTTTATGAGCTTTTTTTCCTTTATAGGTATGAAATGAACTAGAGAATTTATCTTCTCTATGCCATATCTATCACTTATACCACTAATTAATGCCGCTGAAAAATAGATGTGCTTTTTATCCTCATTAAATTAAGTATCCTAATATAGATACATTCCTTACAAGGACACAATATGAGCTCATTGCTAATTTTCTCCTTTTTCTCTTTGCTTATAGCAAATCTAATAAATTCATTAACCCCATTGGCATGTTTAGATGTCAAATGATTAGTAGAGATCTATCCTTGGTCCATGACTACCTAATCTAAATAATAAATGCAACAAATACATAAGAAATCTACATAATAAAGAATATACATATAAACATGTGAAGAAAATAAGAGTTTTAATGAAGTTGTTAAACAATATTGACACCTAATCCACTCAAAACCCTAGAAAATAAAATTAGACACACAAAATCCAATTCAATATAAAAACTACATAATCACAACATTATACAAATTAGAATAAAAATAAGCATTACAAACACACCTCAATACTGTGAAGAAGACTTTAGTGAACTAGAGGATGAATAGGAAGTTGAAAGCAAGTTTTTTTTTTTTCTAAACTTAGGTAGAAGTATCTCTTTAGGGAAAAATGAATCTTGAAAGGAAGGTCAAAGAACTCTACACTCTATTCTTTGGTGTCAAGTCAGAGATTACTTTCTATTTTAACTCTCACTTTTATTTTCTTCAATTATTTGAAAAGTAAAGTGACATTCTTGAATATTCCATTTGATTGTATATTAAAATATCTAATGTTTGGAGTAAAATTTTAACAGTTGAATATAACATATTGGTTAACAAACATCTGTTGCCTTAAATATATACTTTCCACATTGATTTAATATAAATACCTAATGTGGTTTCATAATTTTTATTGCAAAACATTTCTCATATATGTGAAATATAATTTAATATGTCAATTATTATAAAAAGCCAATGTAATAACATAAAAATGTTAGTTCTTTGGAAGAAATGAATGTGATTTTTTTAAAAAATTATATCAAAGTTGTCTATTCTTAGTAAAATGTTTTAGTTTTTGCATACTTATAAACTGAACAAATCAATATAATAAAATCTTTAAAACTTGTATTGAATAGTTATTTTTAAATATTCTAAAAAGAAAAAATAATATTTTTAGCTCATTATGCATTGAAATCAATATATATTCAAAAATAACCATCCAAATGCAGAAAATTGTGAATGTAAGAAAAGAAATATAGAGAAAGGAAACAATAATGAATTATAAAATTATAATTTTATTTATTTTTGACTTATTTACATCAATAAAATACATTAAATAGCTAACTTTTCATTACATATATACCATTACATCATCAACTAATAGTTTCATATAATGAACAACCAATTTTTATATAAAGTATATAATAGGCATGATGGTTTGATGACTCAAATCATCATACCTATTATGCACTGTATATGAAAGTTTAGGGGTTTTGGGTTTTAAGGCCTATTATATACAACTTGATAAAGCTGAGATGACATTTTGCTTACACCCTTATGGAGAAATCGGAGTATAAGGAGGATACTATCTTAACAATAACAAATACACTAATTTTTAACATGTTCCTCATTCTCAATTCTTTTTGTTGAATTGTCCATGCTTGAGTTGGAAGACTAAATATATGATGTATATATAATTTGGTAATGTTGAGAAATGAGTCTTCCACCACCCTCATAGAGAAAGGCTTCCATCTTAATAATAACAAATATAAATGTTCAATATTTCAACATTACATTTACATCTATTACTAACACGAGGGTTTGGAATGAATTCAAGTATAACCTTCCCTTTTATCTCAAAAAGCTAGATAGAAGGAGGCTATATGTTTTATCAAAGGACTTACCTCCTATTCGGCATTTCAAGGCATATACTATGAGACTTGAGATGTCAAAAGTAGGGTGAGTCCTTTGATAAGATTTACAACCTCCTTTAATTGAGTTTTGGGAGATAGAAGGGAGGTTATCTTTGAATCAAAGCTAAACTTTAGAATTAGATAATGGAGACTAGGGTATCAGAAAGATGTTTCAAATGGAGACTAGACTGCAATTTATAAGAAATATAAGACATTCTATGTTAGTTATTAATAAATAATCGATATCTTATAAATGAATTTTTTTCACATTAAGTTCGTTAATATACCTTTTAGATATTGGTTATTTGAAAAACTAACATTGTAAGTACTTATCTCTTGAATGCTATAGTATGTTTTAAATGAGCAAACTATTGCAATATAAATAATCTTTATAATTTTAATAACATCATAAATATAAACATTTATAAGTTAAAGATAACCTTTAGATATCAATTTTTAAGTACAATTGATGTCTAAAAGACCAATTTTCCTTATAATTTCTAATAAAATTATAAATATATTCATAAATTAATTATTGACATTCCTTTAATTGTCAGTCTCATATAAAATCAACATCTAAATAAAAATATTTTTTTATAGTTTTTAATAACATTATAAATATAAATATTCATTGGTTGTTGACATTGCTTTAGACATCAGTTTAATTTACAATTGACATCTAATATTTCATACGGTATTTATTTAGACAATGGTTGAATTTAAATCGATATGGTATTTATATTCAATGTTAGTTTACTGTATATGTGTCATCTTAAGTTTCTTTATGTTAAACCATCCAATTTCCATTAGAAAATAAGACTTTATATTGTTAACTTATTATTTTAATCAATATAGTAAGTTACGCTTATTTTTAAAAATGTCATAGTGCCATTATATACATCAATTTCCATTTCAATCGATGTTAATATGGCAAGGTTAAAGGAAAATTTTGTAATAGTGTTGTAAATAAAATAAAATATCTCTTTCTTAAAACTAAGCATCATTTAAAATTAAAATTTATTTGAAAATAATATAAAATCTTATTTTTAGCCCTTCTAACAAGGAGTAAGAAAAATATAACAATATTATATGCACTAAAAATAGGATCTAAACTTAGGTTTCAAATGTAAATCACATATTATTAATTGAATATATAATGGTACAATAAATTTGTAAAACCTAATCCAATTGATATAACAAATTTGGAACCCAATTTTAAATTTTACTTTTGATGCATTTAGTATTTTTTAAGAAAAAAAATCTCGAATAAAAATAAATACATTATAAATCAAGATTATATGATTCCTAACCACAACTAGATAACTTCTTACTCATTATCACTATATCTCCTAACTTCTATGAAATTTTCTATGTAGTCCTCATAAACACTCTCACATTAAATCTTTTTTATATTACAAATCCTTATCTAAAAAAATTATAATATAAAACACTTGTTTGACAAACTCTCATAATCCAACTCTAATATAAAAAATTAATTTAAATAAAAAAATATCTCACAATTAAAAATAAACACAAGTCAATTAATAATAATTAAATTTTAGATTAAACTCAAACTCAACTTATATGTCAAGAAAAAGTACTGCTCAATAAATTTTGTCCACCAAAGCATATTGTTCTCTGTTGAAATGAACTAATGTCTCAAAAAATTCATCCTTCCTAAATTTGGGCTAGAGCTCTTTGGTTAGTGTAAGCCAATTGCCAAAACAAGTTACTGACTTTGAGTTTGCCACTACTTCTTATGAGAAAATTAGGATTTAGGAAAATAGAACAATTAGTTTGAAGTTCGAGCTCAATTTGATTTTCATTAATGTCTTCCAATTGAATGAGGCCATCTTTGACTTTGTGGGCCACACTTTTGCATGCTTGGACAATATCATATTTACCACTATAACGTGGAGTTTGGATTTTTCTTTTGGGGTTTCATCTGCATTTGTTAGCATGTTTTGAAAAGATTGAGGTGTAAAAATTTTAGATTTTTAGGATCTTATGTATGATAATTAGAACATAATAAATATGAAATTAGTATTTACTTACTAATGGATTTGCAGCCATAGTCAAATTTAGCGAAAGCTAATAAATTCTCCTTTAACTAGATCTTTCTCTCCGCTCTTCTTTTTGATGGCGGCTCTCAATGGGTAGAAATCGTGTGTATGAGAAGTAAAGAGGGGACCTAGCCTTAATCCTTATTTATAACCCTAGCAATCCTCCTCATAAAAGGATTACTAAGTCTTTGGGCCTACACAACCACCAAATCACACTAAATTATGTAGATATGCTAAGCTCATATATTTAATATCATAATTTTAAATGGACTTCATGCATGTCTCACAATTAGGCTAAATTTTAATTAATCAATTTTATTAAATTAAAATTTACTAATTAATAGCAGCTCACTTTATAGAAAATTCTAATATTCTCCCACTTGAGCAATATTAATTGAGTTTTATAAAAATTTTAACAAAATACATTTTGAAAACAAGACTCCAAACTAATTGATTAAAAACTTTTATGTGACCACAATTAAAAAATAATTTATCCCTTTGAGATAACATCACAACAATCCTATCTAATATAGTCAACTAATACTGAATCATGACAACCTTTATGCCCCTTATTGACATAAGACTAATCTAATGTTACAAGTGCCAATGATTTTATCGACAATGAATTTTATTGTGGCTGTGTAGTAAGAAAATAGCACTAAATGTGATCAAACGTGCTATTTTCGTTATCAGACCTCCAGGATTTCTCTAAACTTAATGAGAAATTCATATACTATATATATATCTCATCCATATTCTCGAGATCATTCAATGGTGTCATTCTATGAGATATACTTTCTTGACATCAAAGTTATACTTAAGATAGACACCAATCTTAAGAAGTAAGATTTCAATACTTATGAGTATATGTACAAGTAAGAATATATAATAGTATAGATTATCCACTTTATGATGATCATCAATGAAATTAAAAATCTTATAAAAAGAGTGTCTAACATAACAAATTATAACATGAGAGTATCAAATATAGGAAATATGCTCCCACTAATAAAATAGATCAAAAGACCTTAAGACACCCATACTCTCAACATGTTTACTAAAAACTACAGGTCTCAATCCTTTAGTCAGAAGATCAGCAATCATGTTATTTGTATCAATATGCTCTACAGTAATATCACTATTTTTCATAAAATCTCTAACATTAAGGTACTTTATTTTCAAATACTTAGACCCACATGTAGTTTTGTTGCTTTTGGAAAACAACATAGCATATTTGTTATCACAATAAATTCTTAGTGGATTAGAGATGGAATCAATGATGCGAAGACCAAAGATAAGATTCTTTAGCCAAATGGCTTGCGTAGCTACTCCATAACACATAACAAACTCAGCTTGCATAGTAGAAGAAGCTAAGAGTGTTTGTTTTATACTTTTCCAAGATACAGCTCCTCCAGCTAATGTAAAAATGTACCCTGAAGTGGATTTCATATCATCTTGAGAGCCAACAAAGTCAGAATCTATGTATTTAACAATCTCAAGATTGTTAAATTTTCTATAAACCAGCATGTAATCTTTCGTCTTTTGTAAGTAGCTTAACACTTTCTTAACAATAACCCAGTGATTTATACCAGGATTAGAAAGATACCTACCAAGAACTCCCACTACAAACATAATGCTGGCCTAGTGCAGACCTGTTTATACATGAGACTCCCTACTACACTAGAATAAGGTATATTCTTCATAGATTCTCCTTCTAAATCATTCTTGTGATATTGACTAAGTTTATCACCTTTTATAATAAATGCATCCCCACCATTACAATTTTGCATATTAAATCTAGTAAGCACATGATCAGTGTAAGACTTGTGCAAAAGTCCCAACAAACCTCTAGGTCAATCTCTACGGATCTTTATCCCAAGAACAAATGAAGCATTCCTAAGATCTTTCATGTTAAAAATCTTGGACAATAATTGTTTAGTTTCATGCAACAATCTATTATTATTACTGGCTAATAGAATATCATCCCCATAGAGGATAAGAAAAATGTACTTACTCCCACTGATCTTAAGGCATATGCACTAATCAACTTTATTTTCCTCAAAGCCATAGAAATGATCACCTTATTAAATTTAAAACACCATTACCTTGAAGCTTGTTTAAGCCCATAAATATACTTTTTAAGCCGACACACTAAGTGTTCTTTTTCAGGTTCTTGAAAACCCTATGGTTGTACCATATAAATTTCTTCTCTCAAATTCCTATTCAAAAAAGTTATCTTCACGTCCATCTGATAGAGCTCTAAGTCATAGTGTGCTACCAAGGCCATGATGATTCTAAAGGAATCTTTAGATGAGACTGGTGAAAAGGTCTCATTATAGTCCATTCTTTCTTTCTGAGTGAATCCTTTTACCACTAATCTAGCTTTAAGCCTTTCACATTTCTCTTAGAGTCTTTCTTGGTTTTGTACACCTAGTTACAAATAATAGGTTTACATCCATTTTGTAGCTCAACAAGCTCCTAAACACCATTATAAGCCATAGAATTCATTTCATCTTTCATTGCATCCATCCACATATCAGATTATGGACTAGTTATTGCATCTTTGAAAGTTATAGGATCAACAATATGACTAATATCATAGTTACTCTCTCTAAGAAAAACTAAGTAATCATTAGAGATTGCAAATCTTCTTTGTCTAGTAGATCTTCTCAAAGGCACTTCAACTTTATTCTCCTGAGCTTGAATTACATCAATAGGAGCAAGAATTGGATTAGGAGGAAGAGCAAGAAGGAGAAGATCTGTATTGTGATGCACATTTTCTTCTCTTCTAATATCTACTGGTACTATAAAACTTTCTGGGTTTGGCAAAGGGAAAGTGACATATCTTGTAGGTTTATTGTCATTGATAACTTCTATGATACTTTTATCTGTAATATCCCATTCCAAAAATTTCGCCACTTGTGACTCTATAATTTTTGCTCCATGTTCAGGATAATAGAATTTGTACCCTTTGGAATGGTCCGGGTACCCTATGAAGTAATAACAAGTAGATCGAGGTTCAATTTTCTTTTTAAAAGGATTATAAATTCTAACTTCTACAGGACATCCCCAAACTCGAAAGTGGTTCAAACTAGGTTTTCTACCGGTCCATAGTTCAAAAAGTGTTTTTGTTACAGATTTGCTAGGTACTCTATTCAATATATATAATGCGCATTTCATGGCTTCTCCCCAAAGAGATTCAGGAAGATTGATTTTACTCATCATGCTCCTCATCATATCTTTAAGAGTACAATTTCATCTCCCAGCCACACCATTTTGCTCAAAACTACCAGGCATAGTATATTGGGTAATTATCTCATTCTCTTGTAGGTATTTGGCAAATGACCCCATATGTTGTCCAGTTATGCCATGTATACCATAATATTCACCACCTCGATCAAACCTAACAATCTTGATGACTTTTCCTATTTGTTTCTCTACCTCCATTTTAAAAATTTAAAAATTTTCAAAAGCATCAAACTTCTCCTTAACTAGATAAAGATAACCATAACAAGAAAAATCATTAATAAAAATAAAAAAATATTTATTATCACATAGAGTAGGAGTAAATGATCTACTAATATCAGTATGCACAATTTCTAAAAGGTCAGAATTTTGAGTGGCACCTTTGCTTTTAGTCTTAGTTAACTTACCTCTTATACAATCAACATATGTGTCTAAGTTTTAGAATTAAGATAAGGTAAAGAACTATCTTTTATTAATCTATTAATTCTTTCATTTGAAATATGACCCATTCTTTTATTCTATAATAAGAAAGACTTTTCACTAACAAAAGTTCTCTGAGACACCATATTTTCAACATTCATAGTACTGTATTCATTATTTTGGGCCAAGCACAATCTATATAAACTATCAACAAGCTTAAATTCACTAACAATTTTAGAATTTAAAGAAAAATCAACTTTTCTATTCTTAATAATAAAATGATAACCATGTTTATCTAAAATAGAAACTAAAATTAAATTTCTCCTAAAGTAGGGCACATAAAAAAATTTTCAAAATAAGTTCAAAACCAAACTCTAAATTTAAACCTATTATTCCTATAAAATTGACTTCCACTTTAGCATTATTTCCAATTCTAAGCTTGGCCTCTTTCTCACTTGGCTTCCATTTACTTTTGAACCCCTGCAAAGTAACAGCAACATGAACAGTTGCACCACTATCAAGCCATCATGAGTTTAATGGTGCACTAACAAAATGAGATTCAAAACAAATGAAAGCTAGTGATTTACCTTCTTGCTTACTTTTTTTCTCTAACCAAGACTCATATTTGCGGCACTCGAATTTCTTATAACCTTTCTTTTTGCAGAAAAAATATTTATTCTCTTTCTTAATGACAACTTTAGGACCACTTACCCCTTTTGTCTGATTGTTGCCTAGGCTTTTATTGCCCTGAAAGTTATTAGGAGCTTTTGACCTAAACTTTCTAGACTTGTTATAATTTTTTTGGTGAGTAGGTTTGGAGTTAGTGGTGAGTAAGGCACTCTCATTTTTTTCTCTTTTGAGTTTTTCCTCTTTAGATACACATTTTGATATAAGATCATTAATACTCCAAACTTCATTCATGGTGTTGTAGGCAATTTTAATTTGGGTGAATTCATGAGAGAGAGAGAATTGATAGCATGATGAATAATAAATTTATCAGGCAGGATGATTTCATAGGAAGATGATTTGTTTTTGATGTGGACCATTTTCATGATGAAGTCTCTAACATTTCTAACAAAATCATACCTCATGCTCATTAGCTCACTCATAAGGTTCCTAACTTTAGACTTGCTAGATTTCTGGTACATTTGACTAACAACTCATGGAGTTCTTTAGCATTCTGAATCTTATCTAACCCACTCAGAAGATGCTCAGAGATAGATCTCTTAATAGCATATAGACACATATGATTTGCTCTATTCCACTTGATAAATAACTCTTTATGTTTAGTAGTACTTTGGGTAGTGATAGCAATGGGTGGATCAATACGTAAGGCTATGTTTATGTCACTCATAACTAAGGCAAAGTTCAGGTCTTTATTCCATCTCTTATAGTTAGATCCATGTAGGATCTCAATAATAGCTTGATTGTCATTTACAGCAAAAGTCACTATTTAAGATAAAATGCAACAATTAATTAATGGATAATTTAAAAAGAGTATAAATAGCAACAATTCCTGATGTGTTATAATAACTGGAGAGTCTAGGCGCATCATCATATTCTCCCCTTTGGGTAGAGAATATAACATGCTAGTAAATACCCTTCTCATAATGTTAATATGAAAATATCCAATTTTCAAAAATCTATCCCTTTTAGGCAGATATACTTTTTAAATTGATATATTTTCAATCGTGATACCTTATACTGCATACTAAAATTATCTTGCATAATACCCCCTTTGGGCAGTTAATTATATAAGATAATTTTAGTATTATCCTATGATTTTTGAATAAGAAAGTATTTCACTAATCACTATAAATGAGCCATTTTGGCAGCTAAGCTAATGAAAAATTTTCTTAAATTGGGAAAAGTAAATTATCTAATATCTCAATCTGCACACTCAACTATATATATACAATGGACCACTTCTGATGAGATGTTAAAACTTAATGTATCTCAATGAACCCATAAATATTGTTGCATAATAAATTCTTGAACAAAATTTAAAATTAATATAATCGTAATATATAATTATGTTTACTCCTCAAATAATAGAATTAAATAAGATAATAATAAAAAAAAATTAAGAAGAGTAAATATCATCAATGAATTATAAATATTTTACATTATTTTTTCAGAAAATTTCATAATCTTATAGTTCTAGAAAATAATTTTAATTAATTTAAAAAATAATTCATATACTAAGTATTTTTTATATAAAAAAATTAAAAATAAAAGGCTGTGTGGCTTTTATTGTACAGTGGCATAAGCCACTTTATCTTTTACATGAACCTGGAAAATCTTGGTACTATAGGAATCAAGAGTTATGTTATGAGATATATATATATATGTAACAAAAGTTTCAAGTGGTGCAGAAGAAGAAGAGTCACGTCAAAGTATATATATATATATATAAGAGGAGGCCAGCACGTTAAACGAGATTCAAAAGTGGCCTTATATATATATAAAATCAAATACCAGAACAAGATTCAGGAGCAAATCCAATTAATATAAGTATATATATGTCAAACCAGAACTATAAATATATATATGTCAAACCAGAACGCATTATATATATATATATAAAAAAGGAAACCAAACGGCAAAGGAAAACAGCCGACACGCATATATACGGATTCCGAAAGGTAAACGAAATTCCTGACAACAAGCTATACATGTAGTATGCTAAACGAAAAATTGCAAACTCACGCCCAACGAAAGACATGTATAAGGCACACTGGAGAGGCAGCATACATCTGATGCATCATCAGAAAAAGAAAAACCACAGGCACGCCATACGAGATTCAAGAAAACAGATTCATAGAAGTCCAGCACGACATGTTGAACGAAATTTAGGAATTCCAAACACTATAAAAACGTAATTCAAGAATTCCGAACACTATGCTAAGCAGAAATACATATGCTTTCCGTAAAATTACATACAAAATTGATAAATTAGGATTTCTTAATTCAACAACCTTAATATATATAAATAGAAAAATTAATCTAAAATCCTTTTCCAATGAAAAGTTTATGATGTTACATTAAAGAATTATAAAATAAACATTATAAATTGATCGTATAATTTTATTTTGAGAATTATACATATAAAATTTTATCATAAATCTTAAATCAAAATAATATAAAATATAATTAATTATTTTGGATTCTAATATCATATATGTAAGCTCTGATACTACATGTAAGAATTTTAAATTTTTAGGATCTCATGTATGATAATTAAAATACTATAAATATAGAATTAGTATTTATTTATCTAATAGATTTGCAGCCATAATCGAATTCAGTGGAAGTTAATAAATTCTCCTTTAACTAGATCTTCCTCTTTGCTCTTCTCTTTGGTAACGACTCTTAATGGGTAGAAACCGTGTATGTGAGAAGTGAAGAGGGAACTTAGCCTTAATCATTATTTATAACTCTAGCAATCCTTCTCATAAAATGATTATTAAGTCTTTGGACTTACACAACCATCAAACTATACTAAATTATGTAGATATGCTAAGTCCATATCTTTAAAATCATAATTTCATATAAGCCTCGTGCATATCTCACAATTGGACTAAATTTTAATCAGTCAGTTTTATTAAATTAAAAATTATCAATTAATAACAGCTCATTTTATGAAAAATTCTAACATGGGGGAGTTTAGATGAATCTCGTATCATGGATAATCTAATGCCTTTCCTGTCACAAGGTGGGAAGTATATCATCAATCATCCACAATAAGAATACGTGGTTTCATTACGAAAAAAAATGCAAGCCATCAATAATTTTTATTATAATAAAAAAAATGTAACAATTTTTACATGATGAGTTAACGCATGCATAAGAAATAATGTAAAAGAACACATATGTGGTGAAAGTGAAGTATTACATTATCTGGACAATTTTTTTTCTATTTTCTGAAAATCCGTTCAGAAAAAGTTAAATTAGCTCAACTTAAATATGATTTATATAGACATTTGTTTCAATTAATATGATTTGCAAATTATACGTATATAATGTTTTAAAAAAATCAATTATAAACACAAAATTTATCTGTTGAGTGCACATAGAAATATTAAATTTTCAATTGAAATTAATATTTAAGTTACTATAAATTAATTAAATTAAAATTTTTCTTTTAATTTAGATCGTTTATAAATATAAGTAATATTTACTCCCTCACAAATTTTTAGTGTTTGTTTATCCTTTATATATTGTTTATCTCATGTTTTAATTCTTTCTACGTAGCTGCTAACCTACAAAGGGATCAAGTTAATTAACTAGTTTATCATCTGTGAAGGATCAAATTAATGCAAATGAAGTTAGTAAGAAATCAAAATGAGATTTTTATCATAATTATTTTAAACTCAACAGTGAATTTTGTGAAAAATAATTTTTTAAAATGTTATACAATAATATAAGTATAAATTTGATTAATACCAGTATTAATTGGTACCTATACATACATACATACATACATGTATTTAACAAAACTGTAAAACATGCAACTTGCAGGTCACATTTTATACAGCTTATTTTTAATGTCTGATTGATTCATCCATGAAGTTTGTGTTAGGGACATTAAAAATTTTTTTAAGCATTATGATAATGATAGACATATAAAACAAATTGCACTAAAAATGAAGAGAGTTGCTAGCCATCGTAACCAACCTCTTAAAACTTTCCATATGAGAGTTGAAAAAACCTTCAAATACACTCATCAAGAAATCAACCTCCTCCCGCACCACTTACATATGTAAAAAAAAATTAAAAATATTGAAAACTCACCTATCCCTTAGATCATGGTCATGGTTCTAAATAATAATTACGGTTATGATTTGTTATGATAAATAAAATTAAAAGCAAATGTTAAAAAAATATGATTATTACAATGTAAAATTACAGTTGCAATACACTCCACAACATCAATACTGTATACAATATTACAGTTATAGATTATAATTTAAAATCTTGATCATGATTCTAAATTGTGATTGCAATTATATTATTGTGGTTTTCCTCCTGTTAGTAAAATTGAAGATAAATATGAAATAAATGTAGACATTACAATACAAAATCATAAAAAATCATAATTACAGACTGCAATTTAGATCCTTATTCTATGTTAAAAGAATAGTGGAGTCCCAGAAAGATTATCAAGGCTCATTAAAACAAACACATTTGAACGAATCCAGTTGTCTGTGGAAAATGCAAATACTGAGAACCTTGATATCCCAACCAAGACACGTATCAATTAAGTTTAACAGTGACTCTACACCAGCTTTGTGACGAGCAGAGGCTGGCAAACTTCTCATATTGGCCCATCTCCCATTACCATCCATTATCACTGCCACCACGTGCTTTGACATGAACTCCGGCCAGTGACCCGCTGGAAGCTGTTCGTAGATGGTAGCTCCGTCGTTTGGCTCTGCCGTGGGCGGAGGAATGCTGGGGTAACGTTTTCTAAAAAGTGATAACAAGCCAGAACTATGAAACAAAAATTTGAGCAGAACATTTTAATTATTTGAGACAAGGCCGTTAGTGAAACTGGTAAATATAGGTTGACTCATAACCTAACCTTAAGTTATGCTGAGGAAAAGAACCAAAGCAAAAGCTAGTAGGCAAGCTCTAATAGTAGACCCTGGTCCCTTACAACTTTTGTCACCTTTATTTCCTAAATGCTATAGAAAAGCACACAGTCATACTTGTAAATATAGGTTGACTCATAACCTAACCTTAATATATTAAGCCATTTCTTCGCAGCATTGTGAAAAACTAACAATTTATTCTCCATGGGAAGTGCTTCCTTTAATAACTTCAATAAAGAACTAAACAACTTCATTTTTCACTCATGTAACACTTTTATATGCATAAGTTTGACTAAAAAATTTAAGGATGAAAAGTTTAGCAATCAAGATACAATTTTGTCTCGACTCCAATGAATAATTCATCATAGATTTGACCATATGATATATTCCCACTGAGTTGTCCTCATCTCTATCTCCATAATTCTCAACTTTTTGATCAACCATTTGAAGGCTGAAGAAGTCATTTATAATTTCAACCATCTCATCAATATAGTCAGCTTCTTTTATCCCTCACGTAATGTAGGCAGTTAAAATAGCCATTTCACCATGATAAACCTATTCTTTGTAAAACAGATCAAATTTATGATCTATTATATGTGCAAATATGGTTTCTACATCTTAAAGTAAAACTTTTATACAATTATTGCATGAACATCTTCCTAATCCATTTTGATTGACGGATATTTAATTCAAACATCTTTTTGTTTTGCCTTTGATCGGTGAAACAAATGGCAGAAATAGCGTTATATGCCTTTTATCATCAGAACATTCAACAATAATATTTAATTTAATAATTATTGATTGAAAAATTTAGTCATTGCAATGGGATGACCAAAAGTTTTAGTGTCAAATTGCACCTATTCACCTTTCAGTAGCCATATTGCAATTACATGTCATCGTAAAAGAATCGTTGAAATTCAAATTTTAAAATTTTTAAAAAATATTTTACAATGATATTGTCATCAATAAGTGGGTCTACATTTTTTTTGTGCCAACTATGATTTCCTAGGAAGATCTATTAATGATAATGTCATCAATTAATGTTTTGCCATCATGACTCCATTATCCAAGGAATTTAATTTTTCATCATTATTAGCTAACCCTTTATTGACGACAATGTCATCATTGTATATCTCTAATTTATTAAAAAGTGATTCATTAATTTCTCTTGCCTTTTTTCTAGCAATAACACCGTTATAGAGTTCAATAATACCTTAGCATTATAGATAATGATTTTCTTTAAAAGTAATTAATTATAATTTAAATACATTTGATTTTAGTCTTCAAATATAGTTAATTAAAAAATAGAATATGCTATTAATTAATTCAATTAATAATTTTTTTACTAAAATTTTAATTTACTTAAAATATTTCTAAAAAATTTAAAATTAAATATATAATATTATATGTATATTACTTAATGGTATTAATATCTAAATTATAAGTAATAGAAGTGGACATAAAAATTAGAAAAATATGAAACAAAATAAATAAAAAGAAGAGAAATAATGCTTGAGTCATAAAATAATAAAAGTTAAAAATAGAATATATAGTAAAATAAATTAATTTAATACAATAAAATATCAAAATTATTTATAATATTTTTATCATAAAATTATATTATGCTAAATTTATAATACTTAATAATGTTTGAGTTGTAAATAGTAAAACAAAAAAATTGTAAGTAATAGAAGTGAACATGAAAAATAAAATAACAAGAAACAAAGCTAATAAAAAAAATACTATAAGGGATTTTCATTTTAAATCCAATTATGTGTTATAGTAGAATGATTTCCTTTGAAAGTAATCAATTATAATTTCTAAGATAAATATCTTAGGACTTTCAAACATCTTTATTGCTTGACATATGATGCATTTATATAGACAAATTGTGCGAAATTATCTTTAGATATCCAATTGTGCATTAATTTTTGAAGTAATATGAGTATTAATTTTTATGAACTTGTTATCTTTAAAAGCTTTGGATAATTGAAAAAAAAAAAGAAAACTTCAAGATAATAGAAGAGTTAGCTAGCAAATGATAGCCTGGGGTAACAATTTTATATCTTTTTTTCCCTTTAATAACCTTCAAAGCATGTTCTAAGATTAGAAAGGGCATGCATATGATTGTAGTAAAATTTAAGAAATGTTAGAGTCCTTTTTTAAAGAATGAAAATTATAGTCCTTCATATCTTTTTAATTCATAATGCATTACATGAATTCGGGTGTAGTCATAATTATCTATAGTGCAATCCCACACAAATCATATTGTATTATTTGTTTATCTATGGTGTATCTCTCCTATTACCATGTTTGGGCAATAGGGAGCATAAATTTGATGTTTCATCTTTCCACTTGCTCTCTCCCTATAAATTTTAACTCCATCATAGTTGTTGGAAAAGAAACTATTTTAAAGTTGATTAAAGCTCAGTAGATTAATATAGTTGTTGTAATTAAAGGGATAAAAATCCATATGGAAAGTTGAATAGGTGTTTTTAAACTCCAATCCTTCTAAAGCCACCAATGCTTGGTTATTTAAGATTTCTTACCTTATATCAACACTTAAATATGAAGAATTTCTTAAATGCTACATCATTAAAGGTTGAGTTATAGGTAAACTAGCTATATCTTTGAAAATCAAACTTGAATTATAAAATTTTAAATATAGAAGTTTAAATTTAATAATGCAAAAAAGTCATGTAAAACACCACTTTTAATTGTAAGGCATCTACATATAAAGTTTGACAAGTAGAGTCTTAATGTTCTAAATTCATCTTTGTGAAGTACACCTCTTTCTTTCATAGCTTTTTTCAATTATATTTGCATATTTTTTGTTGTCCTTGCAATATTTATTTGGTGTTGTTGATGTCTCTATATTAATGAATGATACTACTCATCAAATACTTTTTGCCACCCTATGTCACACTTATTTTAGAGTTAACAATTTATCCTACAAAGTCCTTTAATGGTTAACAATGTGTCAATTAATGACTAAGAAGTGGGTGTAAGTTTTTGACATGATGTTCACCTCTAGTACTTTCACAATTAACTTTTTAAACTTATTAATTTATTGTATAACAGTTATTGATATCAACTTGTTCTTTCTAACCAAACTCATGAAAAGTCCTCATCTTCTAGTTAAGTATGGTTTATAATACCCCAATAGAGCAAGAAAATTTAAGAAAAAATTTTGAATAGATACCACTCTAATAGAAAACTAATGACGTAATTGAGTAAAGTTCAAATAAATTGTAAAAATAATTTGAGGGCATATCTAGTTAAAAATTTTATAGGAATTATATTAAGCATTAGTATAGATCAAAATATCATAAAAAGTGAAACTTTGAGTTTGGAAAAGTTCTACATAAGCCTAATAGGAAATTTGGGGCTTAAGTAGCCTAAAATTAGCCCCAATATTATGAAAATCTAGAGATTAGGTCCGAAATTAAAATAAATCATTTTAGTTTGCTTGGACTGACTTAGCCCAATTTTTAAAGCCTAAACACAAAAATTAGAACCAGAAAATTCAAGCTCAAATGAGGCCCAATCTTGTAACAAAATCTTATGATATTTTCATGAAAAAGATGAAAAATTAAAGGTATTTGTTAGTAAGTTCTTCTAGACATTTTATATGGCTAAATTTTAGTGAATTTAAGAAGAAAACCTACTAATTTTAGGGCAAAAAACTATGCCCCATGTGCTAGATTTATTAGCAAAATTTTACAAAAAAAATTAAATATAAGAAGCTTATGATGGAAGCCTTGGAAATTAGGATTTTTATATAAAGCCTTTTTAGGTCTTTTTTTTGTACATTTTTCTACTCTTCTTTCTAACCAAAACATGAGCTCTTTGAGGGAGTTTCATCATGGTTTGCAATTTTATAGCCTTTTCAAGAGGTTTCATCAAATTTTAGCAAGGTAATCTAGGTTCTTTTCTATCTTTTTCAAGATTTGATGTCAATTTCAACTTCAAAACTTCTAAAAATTTAGTTTATTGTAGCAAGATTATTCTTTGCAATTCTAAGTGATCTTTAAGAAGTTAAAAACTCAAGAAGTTAAGATGAGTGGCAACTACCCCTTATTCTATTGAGTTTTTCATAAAAGATGAAGAGATTTGATGATATTTGCCATTATAGATGTAAATTGAATTGTGATGTTGAATGGTTTGATTTTGATATTGTATAAATGTTAATATGAGGGTATGACATTGGTATTGTAGTGTTAATATGAGTAGGAGATGATTTATTAAGTTTTTCCTCAAGAAATAACCATAGGAAAATTGTAGAAACAAGATCTCATTGAGAAAGTTTAATAGTATGTTTCTATTTCATTTTGGAATTTAGGGTTAGAAATTATTTAAATGTCCTTTTTGGTATAATTATGTTACAAATAGTGTTAGGATAAGTGTGAAAAAATTTGAGAACTTTTGAAAAAGTTTAGAGTTATAAAAAGTGTAATTCAATGGACTTTAGTTATAATAGTTTACAATAGAATTTTAGATTCTGTATGCTACTATTTGGTGTTATTTGTGTTATAATTTGATTGAAAAAAATTAAAATAATTAATTTGCATTGCTTATTAATATTTTATTAACTTTACATAAAAATTTAATAGCAATTGGATTTGATTTGGATGCCTAGAGGGCTCCTTTTCTATAATAACTCCAAAACTGTCCAAAATTATCAATTTTGAGTTTTTGATTTTGTATGAATAGTACCAATGTGTCAATTTTGAAAAATAATTAAAGTTTTTTTATTAATTTTTATATCAAAATTTGATGACAATTAAAAGTACTTTGAATATTGAAAAGGGGCTTTTATTATGATTGCTTTTATGCTATCTTATTTGAATTTTTTTCATTTTATTATTAAGTGAATAATACCTAATAATAATTAATTAATGAGAAAATTGTTGTTAGATGCACATTAGTATGTTTAAAGTATTAGATGAAATTTTGATAAAAATTTGAATAAATTTAAGAGCCTAAAAAGGCACCAAACTGTGGAAATAATCCTTATTGCATAGCAAGTTCAATGTTTAATTATTCTAATTGAGTGATGTCGTAAGGAATTAAAGTTTCAAAAATAATTAATGATGCTTGAACTATAATTGATAGTTATGCAAAGAGTTAAGTGTTATCATTGTCTTGAATAAAAAAGACTGTGTATCAACCTTGATATAATGTTATGTGATGTTGAAAATTAAAAATATATGAGAATGGCAATACTTTATGGCATGGTTAGTATTTTAACCATACCTTATAAATTTAAAATGAATTATTGATGCTATACTAGCATTATAACATTACTCAACATGAATTTGATTTATAAAGGGAATTATTCATCCTTTGTAAAAAAGAAAAGGAATGGTAAAAGCTGGAGAGATAAGGTTGGTAGCTTATTACCTAGGGTGGCAAGGGATAAGGTTAGATTAAAAATATAAGGAGAAACTTATATACCAACTATTATCATTCTTTTCATTCTTTAGATAATATTGTAAATATTATATAAAAAAGTTATAATAGATACAACAGAGTTAAATTAAATCATTGTTTAACTCACATTGTTATATACATATATCTTTGATCTATTATAATGAAAATTCTCTAGAAAAGGAGAAACATAACTAATCTCTAAGTATTTTTAATACTCATACTCTCTATTGTTAATTTTTTATTTACATATTTTAAGCATGGATCATCAAAGAATGCTAATATTTGTACAAGAACCTTCTTGTGGCCTTAAAGAAATTCCAAGTTATATTATGTTATAAATTCCAAATGACGATGATGGGACTTTGTATCAATTATTCTATAGGACTCAATAAGCTAAATTTTGAGTCAAATCCTTTTTTCATTAATCATGTTTTACCCATCTATTCATAAGAGGATATATTCAGAAGTTCTAGTTTTGTCAATATATTAAATCCTCTGTTCTCCTCATTCATTGAATTTGATCCCAAGGAAAACCCTAAATGGAAATAGAATGGGTTAAATTAGAAAATTTTCTACTTACAACATTGTATGTAAACTTTTGTTTTTGTAAAATTTCAGCACTCTTGTACAATACTTTTTATGTATGTAAATTATATTTTGAATTTTCAATTGCACATGCAATTAATTCTACTTTCTATAAATATCTATTTTTATCTTTAGTAAAGTTAAGTAGTAAAGAGTCAGAAATATTTTAAAGACTTGTAAGGATAGCTAACTAGTAAATTAATACTAGTAAAGTGTTTTTATACTGGTTACGTTATCCAAAAGTTAGGTTGTGACAATTTAGTTGACACATTAATGATTCACTATGTTTTATTTTGCATTGATTGTCTCTCCCTCTTTTTGTAGGTATTTTCTTTAACAATGGCTATAACATTCTTCACATGATGAATGCATCTTCTTATGTTGAAATGGAAAAGCTAGTATATGGACCTATATTCTCTCCAACAATAACTACAACATTCCTAATATTATTATTATTTTCATTTTTATATTCTTGTTTTGTAAATTTTTAAAAAATTATAAATTTATTTTAAAAAAATTTATCAAATTAAAATTATATCATAAAAATTACAATTGAAATGGAAAATATTAGTATAGAAAATTATATATATTATATCATACATATATATAAAAAATATTATATTCTACCATATAGTATATACAACAATATTATAGAAAAGTCATATTGTAAAAAAGATATTATAAAAATAATGTAGTGACAACAAAATATTCCAAAATAAAAATTTCCCGATCAAATTTTGCAACAAAATTTCCAAAAACAATGTGACAATAATAGTAGCAATAACATTTCTGAAATGAACAGGATATTTGAAACCAAAAATCAATAAATATATATGTCAAATAAAAAACTAGAGCAATATGATCAAATTTAAACTTATATCCATGGAAGAATAATAAAGGCAATAAGGCAAATGATAGGAAACTAAGAAAGCAAAATCTTTGCATTTTACATAAATAGAGAAGCAAAACAAATAAAAATATAACTTATAGGTAGTAAAAAATGTGCTCTCACTCTATTCTCTCTTTAACTCTCAGGTGCTACTAAAGGAAGAAATGGTTCATTGCTAGTATTTATAATGATATCTTATACATATTGTGATAAAAAGGTTGTCGCTAATTTAAAATCTCATTCATTGCAATATGAGCTCTAAAAATCTCGTGACTTCTCCATTTCCTAAGAAACTTTTTTACAATGACATAATCATTGGTATAGGCAAATTTCAATTGTTGCTATATGATCTTTATCAATATAGCTTTGACTACATCCTCTCCCTTTCCTAAGCAACATGTTATGACAACAATGTCATCAGTATAAGTGAAACTCAATCATTGCTATATGACCTTTAAAAATATAGTATTAGTTGTATCTTCTCCTTTTCCCAATAAATACTATTACAACCACATAATCATTGTTATAATTAAACTTTGGTTGTAGCTATATAATCTCCATCAATATGGTTTTGACTGTTTTGTCTCCCTTTCCCAAGCAACCATATTATGATGACTTTATTGTCAATATAGGTGAAATTCAATTTTCATTATATAGTTAATGGAGATTGGAGATTGTAATTTTCTTAGGGCTAGATATCAATGACAAGTCATCATTAAAAGGTCAAATTTTACATTTTAAGAAGAATTACTTATTCAATTTTTATCTAATTGACATATATCAATGATAATGTCACTATTATAAACCTATTTTTTTTTAAAATAATTATTTTATTTTTTTTCTTTTTAGATTAATGACTTTGTTGCCAATAAATAGATATTAGACCTTATTTTTTATGCCCAATCTCCAATCCATATAGTTCTATATATTTAGCAATGATCGAGAAAATATTGTTGCAATAAGTATCGTTACAATAAGTTCAATTTGTTGTAATTGTAATGAAGAAAAGCAATTTTATTTTTTAACTATAGGAAGCTATTTTTTTAAAATTCTTCATATTTAATATCAAACAAATAGAATACTTTTTTAATTTTAATATTTTATAATTATATTTTATGAAAAATATTTTTTGTTGAAACAAACAAATCCTAAGTATTATGATATTTTATTGGTGTTTGGAAATTTCATAAAATAATGTGATACAATCAAATCCATTAAGTTTATGATGTAGGCTAAATTAATCAACTTCCATTCAACTTGCTGTGATATAACATTAAAGTAAAATCTATTATTTCTATTTTACTCGCAATAGGGTTGTCTTCCCCCTACCCAAAAAAAAAAATCCAACTCCTTGATTCCAAATATTGATGGGAGCACGGCCCATAAAATAACATTAAATGTTACTATATTAGTAAAAAAGTTACCGGCTGCAATGACGTCCTATGTAAATTGTGAACCAAGTCTCTTATAAGTATTAATTAGAAAACAATTGCTTTTGGCGGATAACACTCATTATCATTCTCTCACAGTTGATATTATTATTATTATTATTATTATTATTATTATTATTATTATTATTATTAGGCTTCAACAGTCTCGCCGTACTATAGAGATAAAACAATATTACAACTGGGTTATCTTTCAATACATATGAAAAAATTCATCTCCATACGAATTCTAGCAACTTTGTTTAAAATCGCTATATCTTTCACAACGTTTTTATTAAAATTCTTAGGTTTTTTTCACAACGTTAAAAGATGAAAATATAATTTTTGTATATTACTTACAAGTAAATGTTATATTAAAATAAAATAAATAATTTATTTAAATATATTTATATGGATTAGTATTAATTAATTTATTAGAATATTTATTTAACTAATTAGTTTTGAATTTTAACATTAAGCATAAAATAGATTGAACATTGATTCAGTGTATATGATCTATGATAGATTGATTCATGTATAAGTCCACATGGGTAGAAGTCCCAAATTACAACCTTTTAATAGTCAGTGGTTTTCTATCACAAATCTGATCTTAAATAGAGAAATTAAGGTTATCATCTAGTGATACACAACAAAGATTACTACTTCTAAAAATATTTCACTCTTTCTATCCAAATAACTTAAAATGTGAAGTAGGTTGCAATTTTACTTATCATCATTATCTAGATTAATCATGACTTTATCAGATTATGCACTAGATACACTCATAAATTATTAAGAATAATTTTATTATTTTATATTTTTTATTAATCATATTGTCAATATATAGTATCAGAGGAATGTTGATAGTATGGATTATTTAATTATGAGTAATTTTTTAACTATCTTAGCAAAATTCATAAAATTTTTCCTTTTATTTTTTTTGGTGTATGGAACCCTTGAAATTGAGATTTTTTATTCTGAGACAATTTGGATCTATTTTCTTTTCAATTGAATCATAAATCTTGTTCTTATACACATCTGAAATATTATATTATTTTTTAATTATATTTTAATTTCATAATTATTGATGTATGAAGGCATAAAATTTTTGAATTTTAGAAATCTTGTAGCTTTTAATCATACACTGTTAAACCCTTATTTTCCTTAGATTAATAGATGGGTTAATGTCGAAAAATAAGCTAGATAAAATTTCTAGCATTAAAAGAGGCTAAAATAAAAATTTTTAAAGTTTAAAAGGACCATCAATGGCTGAAAAACAATCGTAAACAAATAGGAATATGATAGGTTGAAGAAAAGTAGCTTTCTATTTAAGCGCGTGGATGCACGTGCGAAGTAGGCACGTGAGCTACACGTACCTGTTTTGCCCAACCAGCTTCTACAGGCAAAGCATGGATTTCATGCGCACTGAGAAAGCATGAGCCACACGCTCCTGTTTGACCAGTCAATTATGGTAGCTTCAGCGCATGTGGCCATACGCATGATAGCACACGATCTCACGCGTGCAGGACCATTGACCTATTCAGCCACACATAGACCCACTCGTGGGGTCATGTGCGTGCAAGAGTATGCATATTAGCCCTGTTCCATTATGTCTAATTTTTTGGCCAATTATGTAGAATTTGATTTTCTATTTACCTATAATTTTTCTAGAATTTTTTGTGCTAATAAATATTTATTTTAAATTTTATAAAATTTATATTGTATGAAAATATGCTTTATTTATAAAATTTTGGCCTATAAAAATTCATCAGTATTCTTCATAATATATTTGGACTTAGTGAAAAGTCACTCTTTTTAATTGTGAGCACAACTATATTTGATAAATTGTTAAATCCTTAGTTATGCAATTTTGTACATATATTGATATCTAAAAACTATTTAATTCGCACCAATAATAAATTAAGGATATATTAAGATTATTTTACATAAAATATTATCTTTTTAGGATGTCTAGGAATATATATTGCATTAATGATGGATACATCCTATGAGTGTAACATTGTTAATGTAATTTTAGGATTTGGACTCTTTTGAATAGGTATGCAGTATTAATAATGTTTCAATGTTTCTTGTACCCTATCGTTATAACTATATTGATTACACTTTCTTGTGTAAACTCCTAAACAAGCCAAATCATATGCTATATGTAATTTTATTGATGCCACCTTGTTACATAGTTGCATAACTGATTTTGTTTTAATTAGGAAATCTTGTGTTATAATTATGTTGTGCATACATAATTAAAATTCTCAATCTTGTTGCATCAATCTTGATATTTCAATAATTATCTATGGTGAGGACTCTTAATGGAATAAATTATGATAAGTGAAAAAAGTCTTTAAACATGTACCTGACGATTTCTAAAAAAGATTTGGCTCTTAAAGAATTGAAGCTAGTTGATCTTTTACCTGAGTTTAATGCTACAGATAAAACCTATTATAAATAATGATATAAGTTGAATTGAATCTGTTTAGCAGTGATTAAGTTCATTATTGAGAAAAGAATCAAAGAGAGTATCCCAAACAAGGACACTACTGTGGAATACATGAAAGTTGTTAGTGAAAAAATTTAAAAAGCTTGATAAAACTCAGAAAGTCTATTACCTTTTCATGCTTGACAACACTCATTATGATGGAGTTTTGGGTGTCAGGGAGCATATCATAAAGATGATTCACTATTATAACAAATTGAGATCTATGGGGTTAATCTAGGAGAAAGCACTTTGGTCTATAGAGTCTTTTAGTCATTGCTAGTTGAATATAACTACCTAAGAACTTCCTATAATTTACAAAAGGGAGAGTGAATAATAGACCAAATGATTTCTATAGTAACTCAAGAGGAGGAGACTAGAAACAATAACTCAACCATCTTCTATTAATTACTTGTCTCAGGGATCTAACAGTAAAGTCAAGTGGTAGTGATAAAAGAGGAAAGAAACTAGAGACACAAATATCTAGAAAGCCTAAGTTCAAGAAAAGTGGTGATAAGGGTAAGGGACAATAAAAAAAATTTAAGAGCAAGTGCAATTATTGTAGGATCTTTAGACATAAGATGTCTGAGTGTTATAAGTTAAAGAACAAGCGTGAGTAGGAAGGGGCTCAAAAAACATATGGATTCTAAGTGAAAGGGAGAAGATTATATTAGGAATAATAGGAAGTAGAGTTGAAATTAAATATATAGAATCATTTTTCTTTATGTTTATCTTCTAGACATATTTTAATTTGAATAATGTCCTTTATATACCTTCTATGAGAAGGAATTTGATTTCTAGTTCTGTTTTAGATAATTGTAGTTATTCCTTTTGATAAGGAGATGGAAAGATTAAAATTTATTATGATTTTGCTATTAATGGTATGCCACCTTACAAAATGATCCATATTATTTAAATTTAAATGATTGTCCTATTGTGTCTTCTAATATTCCCATCAATGTTGTGATTGGGCATAAACGTCCTAAAATGAGTGAGAATTCTTTCATTTTGTGGGATTGACGTTTAGGCCACTTTTTTAGAGAGAGATTATAAAGATTGGTAAAATAGGTTGTGTTGTTAGACCTAGATTTCTTAGACTTTGAAACATTTTGAGTGTGCAGTTGTAAAGCAAAGATGAGACCATATAATTCCTAGTTGAAGAAATTAGACTCTAGAACAATCAATGGGCTCTTTATTAGGTACTATATTGGATCAAGAGGTTGTAGATTTTTATTATCCCACTCATACTACTAAGATTAATGAATTTGATCAGGCATTCTATTTTAAAAGTGGCTTAGATAGTGGGAGTTTAATGCCTAGGGCTATCAATTTGCATGATGAGACCACCATTTTGCCCATTCCTATTCTGATTCCTTCATCTACTAGAGGAGATAATATTCAAAATCCAAATCAGATAAATGAAGAACCTCATGTTAAAGAGCTTGATTAGCTAGCCATTGAGTTAAGACGATCTTAAAGGGTTCGAAGACTTGTAATAGTGAATGACTATGTCATGTACTTGTAAAAATTTTAATAAATTTAATAGGATAATTTTATCATCTTAGCGCTCTATGTTGATTACATTTTATTAGTTAACAACTCAATTAATTTTCTAGATGAGTCAAAAAGCATGTTGTTATGCTGTTTTCATATGAAGGATCTTGGTAAAGCATCTTTTGTTCTTGGAATTCAGACTATCATAACAAAAAACTCATAATATTTTGGGTTTGTACCAAGTCAATTGCATTTAATGGGTGTTTAAAAGATTTAAAATAGAAACCTATGCATCTAGTCCAATGCCTACACAGAAAGGCAATATGTTATCTCAATCACAATGCCCTTAAATTGATATTGAAAGGGCTAAAATAGGCAAGATTCCTTATGCTTCCACTATTGGTAGTCTTATGTATGCACAGGTCTACATTCATCTAGATATAACTTTTGCTATAAAGTGTGCTTGGAAGATACTAGAGTGACCCTAAGATAGATCATTGGAAAGAAGCTGCAAAGGTAATGAGATATTTTTAAGGTGCTAAGAATCACATGTTAACTTGTAGATGATCTAATTCACTTAAATATATTAGCTACTAAGATTCTAATTATGCCTCAAATATAGATGATTGTAAGTTAACATCTAGATACATCTTTATGATGTTTGGAGGAGCTGTCTCATAGAAAAGTGTTATGTAGACACTCACAGCTACCTTAATTATAAAAGCAAATTTCATCGCATGTTATAAGACCACTTGTCAAGCTGTATAGTTGATGAAGTTGATATCTGGCATGCAATTGGTTGATTCTATATCACGACCTCTACCAATTTTATTGCAATAATTCTTATGCTATACACTTTTCTTAAAATCATAGGAATTCTAGCCATACTAAATATTTTGATGTTAAATTCCTGTTTGTTAGAGAGAAGATTGCTGAATCTTAGACTCGCATTGAACACATCCCTATTGGAGATATGCTAGCGAATCTGTTGACTAAAGGATTACCTATAGGAATATTTAAGAATCAAATAACTCATATGGGTCTTATTAAATCTTTTGATGAAGCCTTAGCTTAGTGAGAGTCTGAGATATACTTGCTTTACTTGGTTAATGTCTAAGACCACTTATATGATAATTGCTTAATTCGGATGTTGGAACATTGATAATATGTTTAATATATCATTTGTTTCCCTATCGAATTCAATGATTTGAGTTGTTTCTCTTTTGTACTATATTCGAAAGACTAAATTTACTTTATTGATGTCTGAGATCATTTATGTAATAATTGCTCAGTTTGGATATTGAAATATTGGTGATATATATATATATATATATATATATATATATATATATATATATATATATCATTTGTTTCCTTATCAGATTCAATGATTTTGAGTTGTTTCTTTTTTGAGTTATGATCGAAAGACTATTTTATTATGTTCTTTCCAGATTATGAGATAATTATATTTAAACTTCACTTATTTTTTATTAGATTTAGTGATTTTATATAGTCTCATTTTCTAAATTAAGTTAAAAGCTTAATGTATACTAATTGTTTAATTATTGCTATTTCAAATGTTCTGATAATTAATTAATGCTATTCTAGTGAGAGATTATTATATTAAAATAAAATAAATAATTTATTTAGATATATTTATATAGATTAGCATTAATTAATTTATTAGAATATATATATATTTAAGTAATTAATTTTGTGTCTTAACATTAAGCATAGAACAGATTGGGCCCTAGTTCAGTATGTATGATTCATGATAGGTTAGATCATACATAAGCTCATATGGGTAGAGGTCCCAATCTACAACTCTTTAGTACTCAATGGTTTCTTATCACAAGTCTGACCTCAAATAGAGATATTAGGGTTATTATTCAGTAATGCATAATAAGAATTACTACTCCTGAAAATATTTCACTCTCTTTATCTGAATAATCTAAGGAATGAAGTAGGTTGCAACTTTACTCATCACCATTATCCAGACTGATCATGGCTTCATCAGATTATGCACTAAAAACACTCATAAATTATTGAGAATAATTTTATTATTTTGTATTTTTGATTAACCATATTGTCAACAGTAAAATCTATATAAACTTACAACATTTAAAAAAAATGTAAAATTTTCATACAAAAATTTCAACTTTTAAAATTTTTATATTAAACTTCTATAAAAATTTATAAAATAGCGAAGTATGTATCATAACTTTACCCAATATATGCTGCACATTAAAACATTTTTTATCTGCAACAACAGTGCAAAATACAATACCTATACTTAAATAACTGTTGTCTACAATATAGGCAACAATATTTTTACTGTGAACTTAGTTTCATATAACCGATTATTTTTTGGCCATAATTTTTTCAAGTTTCTGACAACTGTTTTTACACTCGTTATATGGCCACACATTTTAACTGTTGCATATGTAGGCAATAGTTACAAAATATTGATAATATAATTTTAAGCCATAGTTTTAAATTGTTACTAAAGATCTTATAAACAAAGTTTTATGCTGTTACGGAGATAATAAGTAGTGGTGCTAATAGAATTATTGACAACAAATTTGATTGTTGCTTATCCTCAACAACGGGTGTTGAGATATATATGAGCACCGTTATATGCTACTGCTAAAGATATTATGGTCAGCACTTTAGATTGTTGCTTAGATAGTGTTATAAGCAATGGTTCTATGTTGTCACTAAGTATATTAGAAGCTAATTTTTTTAAATCTAACTGGGATTATTTTGTATCTGTTATATATACTCTTTAATATACTTTGCAGCATTTGTAAATAATAAAAATTAAATATTTATTTCATTAAAAAACAACCAAGTGCTAGGACATAACCAGCACACGTTTCCAATGCAAAATTTTATAACTAATTTTTCTAAAGAAATCCACTTAACAAAGAATATTCAACATAGCATGTAACAAGTCTAAATCGAACTAAAACATATTCAAGTTAGTGCAAATTTTAATATAAAAGGTATTTTATTCTGTAAGTCAAAGATTATCCTCATCATCCATATGTCTTGCAAGTCCAAATCATATTAATAATATTCAAATAACATGCAACAAATAATATTAAAAATAGAATGTGGCAAGCTTCATGTTATATTTCACGTAAATAACTAATAGATTAGCTAAAAGTTGATAAATTAATTAATAATTAATAGTTGATAAATTATAACTGATAACTTATAGTTAATAAATTAATTAAGTATTTAAAAAATATTTCATAAAATTAGTTATTAAATTAGTTAAAATTGTAAAATAACATAAAAAGATATATTAATAAAAATAGATATATAATTAAAATAATTTATATTTATCTAAAAATTATATTATATTAACACAATTAAGAAGTTTAAAATAAAAATATAATATTTAATATTTAATTAATTATATTTTATAAACTTATATATTTATTTACAAAAATAATTTTTATTTTATTATTTATAACAAAATTATAATTATTTAAAATATAATTAATTATATTTTATGATATTATTTCTTTATTTACATGCATATTTTTATATATTTATAATTTAAAATTAATATATAATTATGTTAAAATTATATTTATTTTATGAAAAATATTTAAATTTATATTATAAAGAGCATGGATTGTAAATTAGTAAAAAAAATAAGAATAAATTTGAAGAGATAGTAGTTTAGAAGTGATAAATTATTTCAAATAATTTATTAAATTAAACTTTATTTTTTTAAATAAGTTAGTGTGAGAAATACCTCTAGATATTAACTTTTAACTTATTGGTTAAGTTAATAAATTATAAATTAATTTATTTGTTGTGAAAAATAGAGCATAAATCACATTACAACATTTAATTTAAAAGTTATTTTATTCTGTAAATCATGGATGATCTTCATCATCCATATCTAGGAAGTCACCATCCAAAACATTTTGTTTCACTACGAGAATAAGGAGCAATAATGATGACGTTTTTAGCGGCAACAAAAATTTGGTCATCGCTAAAAGTATTTTCAACGATAATGTCGTCGGTAAAAATGACGTGACTTTTTAGAGGGAATTAGAAAGTTAGGCGGGAAGGAATTAGGCTTTTAGCGATGACAAAAGTCATCGCTAAAAGCCTAAAAATTTTTAGTGAAAAAATTTGGCCTTCAGTGTGCAAGACTTTCAGCAATGACAGTGTCGTCGGTGACTGTTGTCGATGAAAGTGGGGACACTGTCGTTGCTGAAAGTTCCCACTTTCACCGACAACACTATCATCGCTAAAGAGCTTGGCCAGGAAACTTGGCCTACCCTTCAGCAACGACACTGTCGTCGCTAAAAGGCTTACCCTTCAGGGACGCCAAATGTCGTCGCTAAAAGCCTAGTCCAAATTCCGAGATAAGGCTTTAACGATGACATTGTCGTCGGTGAAGGTTAGGACCTTTTAGCAAAGATAATGTCGTCACTAAAAGTCACTCAGTCGTCGTTGAAGTCTTCACCGACGACTAAAATTTTTTAGTCATCAATAAAAATTTTGGGTATTTATTTGCGGCGCCTCCTCTCTCCTCATTTGCGCGCTTGAAAATCCTGAACCTAAGGTAAGTTCCTGAACTTTCTCTTTCTTTTAAATTTCTTTTACTTTAGTATATTTATTTTTTATATATATTGATATGTATTAATTTTTTATGTTGTATCTTTTAATTTCTTAGTTATTATTAACACTTATCTTAGTTCGTGGAGAGTATTCAAAGTTGATCAGTAGATTTTTACCATTGAAGTACGTGAATAAAAAGTTATAATATTTTAATTATGTAATAATATATTTAATTTACTCAAATAGTTTGTAATGAATTAATAAAATTGATAGTATGTTTAATTTAATATAAAATTTTGTATTATTTAATTTTGTATGTTGTAAATTTTAAATTTATTTATGTAAATTTAACTTAGCATAAAATTTGTAAATATAAATTTTATTATTATTATGTATCCCTCAAATTATAATTTTGAAGTATACAATATATGGTGTACCGTGATATTTACACCTCCCTGCTTCCCTATAGTATATTTTGTATATGTATCTTTATATTTTTTATGTGTACACATTTACATGGATGATGTATATATAATTTATTCATATAAATATGATTTTTACCATTGCTTTATGAGTATTAATTTTTTATGTTAGATAAAATTGTTAGACATTATTAATAATACTACTGATATATTATAATCGTATAATTTATATTAAATTAAATTTAAAAAAATTATTGAACAATTCAAGTTAATTAAAATAAAGAATATTTTAGATAATATATTATTTGAAATATACAACAATTTAAATTTAAATTTTTTAAAAAAATTCAGAAAAACCTTTAGCGGCGACACTTATCATCGCTATAGGACAAAATGTCGTCGCTGAAGATCAAACTTTCAGCGACAACTCTTTACTTTTAGCAGTAACTTTGTCGTTGTTAAAGGTTTTTCTTTCGGCAATGACTTTGTCATTGTTGAAAGTATAATCTTCAACGACGATTTTTTTGCTTATAACAATAACAAATGTTGCCGCTAAAAATTAAATTTTAAAATTTTTTGAATTTTGAAATTATTTTCTACAACGACATTGTCTTCGCAAAAGGTCGTATTTTTAGCAACGATAAATTGTCATCATCGCTAATGACCTTTTTAGGCACGAAGTTATACCGACGACATTTTTAGCGATGATTTTTTCTTTAGCGATGATCAAATACTTTTTAATGACGACAAATATCACCGATAAAAGTCTTTTTTATTGCAGTGTTTTTCTTTATTTTCTGGCACAATTTTATGAAATTTCAAAAGAATTAAATTAAAAAAAACACATAAAAGAAAACAAAAGAGTTAATAAACGTCAGAACATCAAATAGAAAATCAACCTCAATGGCTATAGGAGCAGTATGCAGTGATATTAATTATTATAGTATGTGTAAGATGTCAAGAACCTTTTCTTCTAAACTCTCATTTTTCATATGACAAAAACTTTAGATCCAAAGCATCAATTTAAGATTTAATAGTTCAAATATGATATTAATTATATTAGACCATGATTGGCGCTGGTAACAAATAAACTAATTAATAATAAATAAATTAACTAATAGCAGGTAACTTAACTACTACCTCTTAGTTGAAAGTAAATGACCAATAAATTATTGATTGTATTAGAAATATTTGATAAAATTAATTATTAAATTAATTAAAAAATATAAATTAGTATAAAATGATATGTTAAGACAAATTTGAAGAAAATTAATTCATATCTATTTTGATGTTCAATTATATTGATGAAATTAAGATATTTAAAATAAAAATATAATTTTTTAAAATTTAATTAATTATATACTTATTTATTTACTTACTTACTTATTTTTATTTATTTATATTTAATTAATGTGTATATACCAATTATTTATTTACATAATTAAGGTATAAGCTATGAATTAATTCAAAGAAGGATAAATTGACAATAAAAATGATAAGTTATGAGTTATACACTGTCCTATAATATTTATTAAATCAAAAAAATTTTATTTTACAATAAATTATTGCATTAAATATTTTCATGAATTAAATTATAATTCATTAATTAAATCAATATATTATAAGTTGACTTATATGTTTTGGCACACTCAAGATCTCCCAAACAAACTGTTATTGAATTTATTACGTGTGATTTAAATGATAATTTTTACGCAACTAATACGTACAAGCAATGTTCAATATGATATAGACATGCCAGATATGAACTTCCTAGGCTAATATATGAAACATACTACTTAAAAATTTAGAAAATTGTACTTATTTTTGAAGTTTTAAAATTCAAAGTGTCATATAATAATTCTTAAGATTATTAAATTAAAACTATTTATTTATTTTATTAAAAATAAGTAATTGTGATTAAATAGTTTTAAAATTAGAGTAACTAGAGTAGATATGCTTTGAATGGAAAATTTTATAAATAAAGTTAATTTTATAAAAAAAATTACAAATTTTATATAAATATTATCATCCTATATAAATTGTGTCATAAGAAAAAAAAAATGTTATACGTAATTTTTCATATAAAACTGGCAATTTTTCCGTAAGAACTTGTAACTTCATTCATAAAATTTGCATCCAAAACAAATTTGTCCCAACTTCCTCCCAAACATAATAAAATTGGCCGTAGTTTCATTCTGACAATTTGAAAGTTTATTGTACAATCTTAAATTTTAATAAACTTGGTCATAGTTTCAATCTGTTTAAAGTTTATTGCGTTATCTTAAATTTTAAAACTCTGGAAATTTTAAAACTCCGGAAATACAACAGGATGCGCAAATAAATTAAATGCCAGAAGCCCAAAAGATCTCGAAACATTAATTTCAACGTTCTCCGAAGCATAAAATATTACCAGAGGCACCAACAAGCGTATGTCTCGTCTACAAGTTGCTGGTCTACCAAGTAAGTTTATCTGGATATGTTTACGTTTTTTTAAAAATTATTTTTTATTTTCAGTCAAATTTACAAAAAAAATAAATAAATAGAGTTTGGAATGAATAAATAAAAATATTTTATTTAATTATAAAATTAGCATCTAGAATAAAAAATAAGTTAAGAAAACATCAAAAATTTATTTTTATTTTTCTAATTTTTTCTATTTTTCTAATTTTAAATTATACATTTAGAACTCTAACTTTTAAAATATATTTTAAAAATAATTTATCAAACAGAAAATTATGTTTTTAAAAATAAAAAAGAAAATTATTTTTATAAATAGTAAATAAATAGATCCTACATTAAAATTTTTTCAGAAAATTAAATTTCTTGGCAAGCAAATTTCACTATGAGCTTCTTGGGAAATCGTTTTATTGATAGGTTTCTACATGAAATTTCTACGGATAGGCAAACAGCTTGGTTCCGTAAAAATTAAAACTCTTCAAAACGATCTTGTTTCGCTCCAATCATACAAACCACGTGCAAATTTTGTCAAGCTTTCTATATTACTTTCTCGAAACCAAACCAACATCTAACATCCATGTTTAAAGAAGAGGATAAACCCGCAGCAATATACCGGTAAAATAAAAAAAAAAATTGGATATATAAACCAATAGACATGAGTGCATGTTGGCATCGCATTTCAATAATATTCTGCCTTCAAATTACACAAATCATCCTCAATAATATCAATATTCCCACGCTATGTCCCTGCTCCCTCTGCTCTTTTATATCCCTCGCCATTTACTCTTTATCCAATATATATTCTAGCTAATAGGCCAATGAGTCGATGATTATTTAACAATGATAATTACAAATTTACTTCTTAATATCACGCACACGCACCCTTTATATATAAAAATATCTATCACTTTACCATAATTATTATGATTATATTATTTCCTCGTATGCCTTTACATTCTATCATTTTCTTCTACACCCTATTAATTTAAGCATTGGAATGCCTTTTTTATATGTTGCAAGTTTCCCATTCTAATACTCAGATTTTAGAAACTTCATCATTAGCTCTATCCATAGCCTATTTAGCAACAATTTTCAATTAGAAATGGCTTCATTTATCTTGAGATGGTTCTAATCATTTTTGGTTATTATTGCAAGGGATATCACGATGCATCATGCTTAGTTCCGAAAAAGTTCTCAGAGAATCTCAAATTTCTCATTCCGGTATAGAATCAATACATCATAATCGGAGGAAAGAACACTACAACACTAATTCTACAAATTCCCAGATAATCACAATAGAGAAAGAAGATTCCCTGGCATGAAAAATTAGATTTCTCCAACAAATTGATCCAACTGATGTTCCTTTCTATGATTACTCTTTTCATTTATGTTTTTGGCAAGAACATTATTGTCATCTAATCTAATTTGGTCACCTCTTTGTTGTTTGATTTAACCAGTAAGTTCTTTGTTTCAATGTTGTTTCTACTAGCAATATTTCAGAATAAACCATGATTGATGGTTACGAAGGGAGTCCAATTAAATGGCAAACGTGATCAAATCCAAGCTTCTTTCTCCATCTCTTTCTTAATCAATGTTTTCATTAACGATCACTATGTGATTACAAAATTTTCTAGATCTGTCTATTTTTCTTAATTGCCTCTAATGAAATCTAAAACCATTGATGCCTTTATTTTTCACAAAGAAAAAGTAATTAAACAATAGTGTCACATTTTACATGAAATCAAGTTTTTCAAAAAGAAGGTGAAATCAATATTTCTATTTTATGTGAAAATCATTTAATTTGTTTTCACGTTGAACTATTTCATTTTGCATAAAATCCTTTTTTATTTTTATGTGAAATGTTTTAATTTATGAATGTTGAATGGGAATTGATTTGATTTTGAAAAACACACAAATAAAATGATATTGGTATTTTTTTTTTGTTTTACATAAAATCACCTTATAATTTTAAATTAATTGATTTCATTTGAAATTTTCTACAATGGAAAATTTTTTCAAATAAATTAGTTTTTCTTTTCTTCATCTTGAAATTAAAAAAAATGTGAATGGATTTGATATATGATTAATAAGTGAATGGGTTTGATAAAGCATGATTTCATTCATATAAGAGAAATCATATTATCCTTTTTCTTTTTGAAAATTCTTTTATGCAAGGATTTTATTTTGAAATTTGAGTTTTATGAAATTAATTGATTTCATCTTGAAATCACATTTAAAGATTTCAGGATATGCCATGATTATTTGTTTTGTTCGTAACATGACACCACATTAACAAAGCTTGTATGTATGGAAATAGTGTTTCGGTCGAGTAATGTGAAATTACATTGAAAAGAGCTACCTTGTTTTCAAGTGAAATTATGTTTAAAAAATTGCCTTTATTTTACACAATATCATATTTGAAATTGTTTCACCTGATTCTTTTTTGAAAGATTATAAAGTGATTCTTTCATTATATTTAAAAAATTTCCTTTCTATTACATGATATCACATTTGAAATCATTTCATGTGATTTCTTTTTGGAAGATTAGAATGAAATTCTTTCATTATATATATTTTAAAAAATCACTTTTTTTTCACATGGTATCATGTTTGAAATTGTTTCACCTGATTCTTTCCTTTTTAAACGATTATAATGTGATTCTTTCATTATGTTGAAAAAATTGTCTTTGTTTCATGTGATATCATGTTTGAAATTATTTCACATAATTCTTTCCATTTTGAAAGATTATAACGTGATTGTTTCATTATGTTTAAAAAATTGCCTTTATTTCATGTGGTATCAAATTTAATATTGTTTCAAGTGATTCTATCTTTTTTGAAAGATTATTGTATGATTCTTTTGAAATCTAAATTTAATACATATATATATATATATATATATATATATATATATATATATATATATATATATATATATATGGTATGGTTTTAAAATAAAAGAAATTATAGAGATTTTAAATTTTATTCTATATCATTGAGTAGTAAATTAAAGTTTCTACATAGATGCATGATCATTAATCATATTTTCATTGTGATAATGAATCTAAATTGTGCAAAAGGAAAATAGTACAATTATATAATGACATTTTTAGGCTCCGTTTCGCACAACAAATAAGCTAACTTATAACTTATTGACTTAATTAATAAGTTATAAACTAACTTTCAAAGGTATTTCTTACACTAGCTTATAAGTTACTTCAAGTAACTTATAAGTTCTGATTTAATAAGTTACTTAGAGTAGCTTATTAAATTCTTTCCAAATCTATCCTTATTCTTTTTATTAATTTACAACTCATACTTTTTATAATATAAATTTAAATAATTTTTATAAAATATAATTAATTATAATTTAAGTAATAATAATTTTATAATAAATAATAAAATAAAAACTATATAATTAAATAAATATATAATTTTATAAAATATTAGAAACTATATTTTTATTTTAAACTTTTTAATTACATTAATATAATTTTATTTTTAAATAAATAAAAATTATTTTCATTATATATATTTCTATTAATATATCTTTTTATGTCATTTTACAATTTCAGCTAGTTCAATAGCTAATTTTATAAAACACTTTAGTTAGTTTATCAGCTATCAGCTATCAGTTATAAGCTATCAGCTATCAGCTAACTTATCAGCTAGTTGCATGAAACGGAGCCTTAGTATGGAAATAGGACCTAAATGCATGGACTCCTTAATAGTTATCACAATATATAAAATAGCTAACCAAGAGCTCTTTAATCTAGCCTAAAAATTGAGAAAACAGCTCACAATCTATGTGATAGCTTTCCACAAAGATAAGCCAAGATATGATAAGTAATTATACTCTTGACCTTTAGTTTAAAATCTGCATTAGTTATATATATTTCAATATAGTCATATATTCACTATAACTATTCAAGGCAAGGTCCTAATGAAGGAAAAGCCCAAAATTATTATTAATTGCTTCTACTAGCCACTTTTAAATTTGAACAAGACCCTTATAAAGTGTTCAATGATAAAGAGAGAATAAGGCACTTCTCCAAAGATTATCTCCTACCCATGCAAAACTATATAACTTGTTATTGAAAATTAATTCAAGAAATTTTTAGACTAATTCATTTTTCACTTTTTATAAGATGATTGACACAAAGAATTGACCACCACACATAAACTTATATGGAAAGGTGAAGAAACCATACACCATGTGTTATCCCTTGCTCTCAAATATACATTAATTTAAACTTATCTTGAATGATCACTAACTTTACCATCGAAGTGTACAAGATCTTTTAGCAATGCCTAATCAACTTAACAAAAATTAAGAAAGTTAGATAGAAAATAGTAATTTACGAATTAGATAAATAACCCATGAGCTTATAAAGCTTAAGCAAGCTATATATCCTCAACAATATAAAAAGCCCAGAGTGAAACCTTTTGACACCAAAGCTTAGGAGGAAATCTACTGACAACAAAATTGGTCCCTTGGTTGCATAATCCTAAAAAGAAGTCCTCCAACACTAAAGCCCAAGTAGAAATCCCCCCACAACCAAGAAAAAAAAATCAAAAAACAAAGTCTAAGAGAAAATCCTTTGGCAACTAAACTAACTCATCAATTACAAAAGCCTAAAGTGAAATTCTTTAGTACTAAAGATCGAGAGGAAATCCCCTAGTCACTAAGACTCAATCCCTCAATTATTTCTTAACTCAAGCAACTCCCTCAGCCTTGAATCAAACTTAAATAGGTCATAATGTTGTAATAGCTATAAACAAATATTCTAAGAAAATTCAAGTAAACTCTTCCAAGCATAAATTATTATTTAATTAAATATTTGTCTACATGTTTTATAGGATTTGAGCCACATATTATCACATTAGCTCAAGTATTACTCCACATGTATTGGTACCTCTTCCTTAAAACAGTATGGTGGAAAGAAGGGAAAGTCACAATGATAATTACAAACCTATCTTTCAACACCATACCCAAACCCTATATATAGAAATATCTCTTATCACTTTACCATGATTATTATGATTCCATTATTCTTTCATGAGCCTTTACATTCTCTCATAAGCCATTATAATCTCTCAATTTTCTCCTACACCTTATTGAATCAAGCATTGGAGTATCGTTCTCTATTTTGCAAATCTCCCATCCTAATACCCGGATATAGAATGCATATTACTAAGAGTCATTAGTAAACTTAGTACCATTAAGCAACTATTACTTGTTCATATTTTCATAGTCCTTATCATAAATAAAATAAAATATGATTAACATTCAAGAGGCATTTGATTCATGAAAATTTTCTTATATTCTTAAGAATATTTTAAAAGAATGTGAAATCCCCATATTTAGTTCAATTATTTTTTAAAAAAATTCTTAACAATGATTGATGCCTAATATTCCTTTAAAATATTCTCATAGAAAGATGTGAATATCCTATATTTTCATAACACGGCAATATTTAATTGAAATAACTAAATTATTTTGCCTATGCTTCTATTAAATTTAACCTTATTACCACTAATATCTTATTTCTTCATCACTTACCATCATTGACTATTGCTAACCACAATTCACTATAGTTAATTACTACTTATTACCACTTATTATTCGTACCCACCTCCCATCACCATCTATCTCCAATAACCACCACCGACTACTACTTATTTTTAGTAATCATTATTGATCATTACTCATCATTAGTGATCACTATTCATCACCACCCACCATTAATGATCACCATCCACCACCACTCATCATTGGTGACCACCACCAATTGCCACTTGTTGCTAATGACCATATTTAGCCATGAACCATTGATAGTAATCATTGTCCACCACCACCCATCATTTATAATCACTATCAATTGCCACTCATTGCTAATGATCATATATAACCATGAACCACCATCTGTGACCATTATCTACTACCAATGATTATCGTTTACCACTACTTATTATTAATGACTATTATAAACATCACTTATCGTTCATAACTATCGCCACCAGTACTCATTATTAGTGATTATCATTGATCATTATTTACTACCCATAACTAGTATTCACACCACCTATCCCTAAAGACTACTATCTATAACCACTTATTTCTCATTATCACTAATCACCGCCAATGACTACCTATTTATTATCATTGTCACGACTATCTTATGCTAGTAACCATTATCAACTACTATTCACCATCATTAACTACTCAATTTTAATAAAGATATTTTTGTAATAAAATAATATCTTTCAAAATGTTCAAAATAATTAAAATATAAACGAAATCTCATTTCATTTTTGAGAACTGAAAGAATCATTTTAAAAACAAATCCAAATCACGTTAAAACTGCTTTTTCGTAAATCGAAGTTAATGTAGACGAGATTTCCATCATCACTAAGAATAATATACCTTATTTGAAAAATGAAATCAATTGATTCATTTAATTAACACAACATGGAAAACCGTTTACTTTTCATATCCATATATGAGTAACATAGCAACCAAATTTTGATTTCCAGATGTGAATTTCGTTTAACGAGTTGTTTTCGTTTTCTCAAAATGAAGCATGTACGACGATTTTAACTTAATTTCATGTAAAACGAAAGGCACAAAACCATTCACCACGTAAAATTAAGGCAAATCTTATAACGTGATTTCACGGAAACCACTTTTTCGTGATAAAAAAATAATTCACTATATCATTTATACATCAAATCAAATAACTTATAATTTCGCAAGTGACTTTGATACCATTGTTAGGTTTCAAATAAAATAACATAGCAGAAAAATTAAAAACTTACTCTGAGACCCACCAAGAATTTAAGTGAAAGAAGCATAAATCAATATTATTGTTTATAACATTATTGCCTAAAACACACTTTTACTTGCTAATGAACAATCCGATCACCACCATCCGAATAATCCAATCACAAGTGCAAAAATAGAATTATCATAAATCATGAATATCATCCAAAGGGGTAATGCCTCCATAGTACCCCCATGAACAGTTGAATACTTTATCTAATCAAATGGGATCATTTTATCTCTCAAATGCTAGATGCAGAATTTTTTTTATTATTATGGGACAATCTTACATAAAACCTCTCAACACTCTCTTTAGCTCATAGATAACCATCTAGTTTTTCTAATCTTAGTCGTATATTTATTCAATCATATGATATTTATCTCAACTAGATATTTCCTTTTTATAAATTAATATCTCATCAAGATATTTCCTTTTAAAAAGATTTGACTTACATTAGTCAAATATTATTTTATGTTTAATTTATTTTATCTCATAAATAAAATTTCTTTTTGATTTTTAACCAAAATTATCTTAAGAAAAGAGATAGTTAGGTTTTGATTATTAATGAGCCCAAATAAAAATCTAGTTAATAATATGCCTTTATTTAGTGTCCTTAAGGGTGGGCCAATTATATTGTGTTATTTCTTGGTGAAGCCTGATTATAATGGGCTCATCTCAATTAAGAGCCTTAGTTTGGCTAAAAGTTCTTAATTACACTATGACCTTAATATTTGACATGTTTTTTGTGTGTGATCCTATAAGTTCTCATTATATTGATTGTGATCTTAAAATCTTATTCTAATATTATAGACAGTAAATGATATCTAATAATACATCACTACCATCTTAGTAATGAAAATGGCATTGATTTGACATAACTATTCTATGAATAATGTTCCCTATAGTTTATTCTTTTTTGCCCTGGATATCCAAATTGAACTCAGGGCATGGAATGTGTCACTTTTTTGATAATTTAATCTAAGTATTTCTTGATTCATAAGTAAACTAACTAAAACAAATGAATTAATATAACATCTTGATTCATCTAAGCATGGCCATATATTTTGTAGTCTCACTTAATCAAAGAACCCTCAAATATCACTTCTCTTATATAAAAAGGGTAAAATTTCATCTATATCACTCATATCTTTCCACATGATTCATGATATACTCAATGATCACCTTTTAGGCTAACTTTATTATAGGTGACATTTAGTAGCATCAAAGTACATGACTCCTCATGTAGGGAGCTGTAATGATTTCTAGTAAAAAACATATACACCATTATCACTATTAGAACTATTTATGATATTCATACAGTGATCCACATAGTACTTTCATGGCAAGTCAATTTGATACATTTGTTCTTCAACATATATCTATAAGTTGACTTGGTATCTCATATTCATGATCATAGTCATCAGTCAACATATATACTATTCTCAATGCATTACTATTATTCCAATTTATAATAATACTTATGTAGGGATATTTTAGGAATAATATAAATTATTCTAAAGATAATTATTATATTTATTTATATTATGCATATATAACATTAAACACAATAATTGGAATGCTTTTATAAAGAAAATACAATATAATGTATGCAAATACAATCATCTTATCTTGGCTACTAGATCATACACTAACATGTCTCCCTTTAATACTATTTCTTCTAGTTAGTTGACCAAAATTGTGATAAATAAATGGGATTAAGTTATTAGAAATTGGATAACAGATTCTATATCAATCATGAATGGGTTAAGGTTATGATAAAGCTAGTATCAAAGCATGGTTTAGGTCCTTAGTAGGATGAGGCTTTTTTTTTCTATGTTCTACTATGATAGGTGTTAATCGAAACTATATATGTGCATCTAGGATCATATATCACCAATATCATTTTGATGAACCATATAATGTTGTAAATGTTAGTGGTAGAGCATGTGTATAATATATATGTTGAATGTTATTTAATTCTTTCAAAATCTTATGAAATAGGAAGATGGTGAATACAAATGAGAATTTTTTTGTAGGCTCACAACAATAGAGTAGTAAAAATATTGATAAGGAAGAGAGTGGTCAGTAGTTTCTTTCTTAGGTTGCAACTTTCAAGAAGCATGTTTTAGATTAAGTGGATAGATCCTTTAACTAACATAAAAGGCTTAAACATGATAGGGATAAAAAGGATTATAAGAGAAATTGATGTGATTATGATAGAGATCATGATCATGAAAGAGAACAACAAAGGGAACATACCTTTCCTGTGAGAAGAAATGAAACATAGATTCAAAATAATGCTTGTTAATATCACTAAGGTACTCTCATATCAATTTAATGGTGCATCCTCATCATTTCTTAAATTAAATTAAGCTGCTTGGCATTATATTGCAAAGCTTTGCTCTTTTATTAATTAAGTTAGTGTGTACTACCAACTAGATAATGTGGTTTATTACTAGTTCACTAACACCATAGTAAATCGGGATCTATAATTAGAGCCTTTAACTTGGGTAGTTTTTCAAGAACTTTTCCTTACGATGTTTGATAAATCTTTTAAAAGTTTAAATCTTTTAAGCAAGAAGGCTTATTTGTAACTAAATATGATGCTTGATACATCTATTCTTTTAGATATTTTCCTTATTTGACTTCCACATAGAGAGCAAAAATGGATGATTTGTGTAGGGGTTATAAGGTTAATACTATAAGAAAATTCATATTGACAAAACACTACTTACCAAAAAGTTATAGATCAATCACTAATGCTTGAATTAATATCTAAAGAGAAGAAAGAAAGAAAAGGTCAATAGGGAAATAGAAAGAGTAGTCAATATGAGAGAGCAAGCTATGTATATTCTTTTAAGAGGATTCCCTTTAAACTACACATAAGTATAATGTAGTTAGCTCTACTATGGCACCAACTTCATATTCTAGAAAGCAAAAAAGTCATTCTAACTTTTCTTTAAGCTAATAACAAAATTAACTTTTAACATAAGGTAATGGAAAATATGCATACCTATAGTATTAGTAATTATGTTTCTACCATGATGGTTCCTTGTAACCATTTTGGAGTAGAATGTTTCAAATGTAGAAAAGTAGGGCATAAAGCAAAAAATTGCCCTAACAATGTTGTAAGCCAAGAAGTTATTATATATCCTAACAAAGTATCGTAAATCCTTTAGTAGTTACTAAAGGTGTTAAGATGGCTAATTAAGGGAGAAAGGCAAGCAGAAGCCAAGCTCAAGTTTATGTTCTTGCTTAACAAAAGGCTCATGCCTTTAATGTTATTGTAAACTTTTCTGCTAAAGTTTTATTTGATCCTAAAACCATTCATTCCTTTGTATCAAAAAGATTTTTTTCTACCCTAGATAAACCTACCAAATTAATAGATTCATCTTTAATTATGATGACAATGATAGAAAGGTCCTTTATAACTACACATACATTAAAAGCTTGTCCCCTAAAGATTTATAAGTACGTAATTCCTAATTATGATGTGATCTTATGCATGACTTGGTTGCTTAAATATTATATGTGTGTGAACTATTTTAACAAATCCATCACCATTTCTATAGAGAGCTTTCTATCTATTGAGTTTTTAGGAGATAGGTTATCAAAAACTATTAGCATTATCTAAAGCATCAAAGCTCAAATGCTCATTAAAAAGGAAGAAATCATTTATCTAACTTTAGTTTAGGATTTGAATTAACCAATTCTCAAAGTTAATAATGTTCCAATGGTAAGAGTTTTTTTTATATATTGGACCACGAGATAGAATTCTGTATTCACTTATTTTCTAGAATAGAATATACCCGCATATAGGATAACCCTAATAAAGTTACAAAATTTGAAAAAGTAGTACAAGACCTGATAGACAAAGGTTTTATCCATTTGAGCTCTATAATTTAAAAAGTTTAGTATTATTTGTGAAAAAGAAATATAGCACAATGCAGTTATGCATAAACTATTGTCAACTTAATAAAGTCATTGTCAATAATAGGTATCCACTTCCCTTCATTGATGATCTCTTTAATCAACTCTAAGAAGATAAATATAATAGACTTGTCCACTAGGTATTGATATACATCATAACACACCAAAATTAAACCGACTCATAAAATTGCAATAAGGGTGAATCATGTTAATCCCATAAAGATTAGGCTTTAGTTTATTTCCAATTTACTTATGAAACAAGAAAAAAATTTAAATGCCTAAAAAATAGAATTAAAGATAAGGAAAAAATAATATTATAAATTGAAAATAGAAAATAAAAGTAGAGTTTGCATATAGCAAAACAAATTTTAGTTCAAAAGATTATACATCAATTTACTAATTTATCATTAACTATAAAACATATGCAATGCTTAATTAAATATTTAGTTGATGAAAATTACCCAAAAACTCACAATTATTCCTAAATTCCCCTTTTAATGTAATTATAATTAACAAATCAAAATTGGTTAATTAATCCTAATCTTTATTTACACCTAATCAAACCTAATTGAAATCAAAATAGAGTAAAGATAAGAAAAATACAATCAAAATAAACTAAATAACCCTACAACTATGTAAATCGCAAAGCCCACCCTCTAGTTCATCTACCAAACAATAACTAATTGAATCAATTCAAAATTATGAAAATAACCTAATCAACCACTTCAAGAATAATTACACAAATAATTAACTAATGGATCTTTTATAGAAAATTATCTATGCAGTCATCAATAAAAGAGACATATGATTAGAGATAATTAATTAAATATAAAAGATTAAAAATAAGGTATCAAAATCAATTAGAAAGAGTATATCAAATCCATTAAAATAAAAAAAGAGAGTATAGTCACTCATGGCTTGAAAGCTTAAAACATCAAGAAAAGAAAAACTCTATTTTGTTTATTACTGAAGTTGGCTTTGGTTAGCTACATTTTTGCCCTATATATACCTCTTAAATTTGCTTAACTAGTTTACAAATACTTAGGGTCGACTCTTAGCTAACTAATGGACTAAACTTTTAATAACTTGAAAATGTATAAATTAGGTTATGACTCAAACACCAAAATATGTCCAAAATTGTTTAACTCACATCATTCTAGTTAGGATTGTACTTCCTCCTTCAAAATGGGATCACATTAGCTCTAAAAGCTTATAAACATATTGATTTGTATCTTAGCTTATTTAAAGCATCTAGATTTTGCAATTTGGGCTCCTAGAACTCAAGTTATGTGCCAAACAATAAGGAAAGGTCAAGTTTATTGTACAGAGATAGCACCACTAAATCAAATTTAAGGCCAAATTTGACCAACCAAACATCTGAATTAGCTTTTTCACAAGCCATAAAGGCTATAGATAATTATCTTAGTTTTTCATCTATATAAAGATCAGCCTAAATAAAAGATCTAGAATTTAAGTTATGGCTAAAAATATGAAATTGTGTTGAATTCCTACAAGTAGTTATTATTTTCTATTTAACCCAAAACTCATGATTTATTCCAAAATAAAATTAAACCCATTAAAATAAGTATAATCACAACATAACAAACCTAAATAAATGAAAAATAAGTATAAAATATTGTGTATATCAAATTCCCTAACCTTGATATTTCCACATCCTTAGGCAAAACATACTTTATTCAAGGCTAACAACTAAATGAAAAACTAGCTTATCAATGATTTCAAGAATACAAAACTAAAAGTAAAGAGACAATTGAACTCTCAAGAAACCTAACACTTCATGATTAAATCAATCTTGATAACCTAAATATTAATTAATGTAACAATTTCATTCAAAAAGATAAGACCAAGTTAGTAGGCCCTCACAAGATGTATCAACTCTCCAACTGTTAAGTGTTTATTGTTATTTATTCACTTAAATTCAATTTAAGAAAATGTACAACTATAAGCTTGCTTATTAACCTAATATCCACTAATCAAAATCACATGCAAAAAATAAATCAAAAGAACTTTATTTAAGGTTGTAATAAAGCTAGGAAGAATAAAGAAAGGAAAAAAATTAAGATGTGTAACAAAATAACCCAAAAAATTAATATAGCATTTGAAACACAATATGAAAATATTATAAATAATTTCAATTTCAACACAATACCTAACTTTTTTATTTCAAACACTTATCAACCACTTTTTTCTATCTTTTTTTCACTTTATGCTTTATTCTTTGTTCTTTTTTTTAATTTTTCTTGTTCCTTTTTTTAAATTTTTAATTTTTATTGTTTCTTTTTTTTTTCATTTTTTATTTTTTTTGAAGAACAAGAAATATTTAATCACAACAAATCATTTTCCATAATATACCCAATACATACTCAATAACCTATCCTATAAACTTACAAATATTTTACCGATCCCTAAAATTAGGTAGAGCTACTTTTTTTCTTTGGAGGCTTGTAATTAGGCTATCTAACAAAAAAAATTTTAAGGCATAAAGGGACTAATTAACATAAAAATTTAAAGGAAGGCTATTGGGCTAAGTAAACTCAAGTGCAAGATTGCTTTTTTTTATCATATTTGTGCATACATGTTGAAGAATGTAATCTAAAAAAAAGCAAGTTTTAGAGCACAAAATCATGTATGAAAATCACATAAGAAAGAAAGAATAGTATGAATCTCAACATTAAGGCTCAAAAGCTTACAAGAGTTAATGTCTCATACAATCAATATATAAATTTAAATTCCATCATCATACTAATCTCCAAGAATTAAGATAATCAATCTATCAATTCAAATTCCATCATCATGCTAATCTTAAACAATCAAGAAACTTTAATCGGTCTTGTTATGGACTACTTAAAAATCATTAAAAAGCTTAAAAACACATCCAAGATAATTTTTAATTTTTTAAAAAAGAAAGATGAAAGAAAGAAAGAAAACTAAGAAAAACAAACTCAAAACCTAAAGCTTTCACACTTAAAATTTACATTGCCTTCAATGTAAAGTATATCAACATTAAGAAAGATTAAGGACAAGTAAAATAAAAATGGGAAAAAAGAAAAAGCAAATCTATGAAAACTTAGATTGCCTCTCAAGAAGCACTTTTCTTTAATATCTTTAGTTAAATATGGCTACTCATCTTTCAATTGGGTTTTAATTCATAAGGTATTGCCTCAAATGGTTTTAATAAAAGCACACTTCAAGTAGACATATAGTGGTTCCATTTCTAAAACTAGTCTAAGCATCATCTCTCTACTCAATCATCATGACCCAATTCTCAGGTACTGTGATTGGTGTGAAAATACCTAACTAGTATTAATATACTAACTATTCTTACTAGCCTTTAAGACATTTTTGACTTATCTACTTTTATAACTCAATTGAGAATATAAGAAAACATTTATAAAAAAGAATTTTTACTTGTGTGCACATAAAGAAATTCAAAAAATAAAATCTACATATATTATGCTAAATGAAATTTTATACAAGAGTACATTATTTTTTAAAATATAACTTTATACATAAATACTATCAAAAAATGCAACTCCTGACTAAGGCACCATAAATTATTATATGGAGGGTTCCCAAAGGTGAAAGGAAGGTTTCATACTCAAATGTCAATCATCCTTGGGGAATTCATGCTCTATATATGTAAATAAAATTCAACAAAAAAGAGCAAATATTAAAATACTAAGTGAATGGTTATTCTTTTCCTTTTTCTAGAGAGTTTTCACCATGACAAATCATATATATATAATAGTGTAATAGGTATATTTATCAATGTATTGTAAATGATTGAAGTTCTAGTATACTTATTGTAACTCTTATATGTAATATTTAGTAATAAATTGGCTAATTTGTCGCTCTTAAAATTTGTTAAAAAAAGAATGGTCATAGTTGGCACACAAGTTCCACTTTATATCATTAGTCTAATTTTATCCCTTCACCCTAGGCACAAAGCCATGCCTCAAACCTTTAACATGCCTCTGTTTCTCTACAAAGGATGTAAAGCTCCTCAATAATTTGGATTCAAGGTGAATAATATCAAGATGCTAGCCATAGTATCAATTACTCATTTCATTCATTTTATAAGGTATGGTCAAAATACCAACTCTACTATAAATTTTTTTCATTCTTATACATGTTCAAATCTTATTGTCACATGACATTATATCCAAGATTGATATACAACCTTTCCTTTTAAGATAATGACAACATTTAATTCCTTTAAATAGCTAACAATATATAACTTAAGCATTATCAATGTATTACAAATTTCAATTACTTGCAACATTTATCAATAGGAAGTAGCAAACATCATAAATGTTGGGCGGTAGTAATTCTCCCATGGTTTAATGCCTTTTAGGCTCCCAAATTAATTCAATTTTTTTACTTGAATTTTATTTAATATTTCTGTTGCATTAGTATACATCAATTTTGTTAAAATTTTCTAACTCTTGGGCATTGTTCACACAATACCAAAGCAAGGAATTCCAAAATAGGACAACATATGAGAAATTAGAATGAAATTCTACTTTTTAATATCACTTCCAATCATAATCAAACTTTGATACAACATATCCAACATGTTAAATGATGTAAAAATTTAATTATTTCACAAAATTTCCATATAGGTACTATTCAAACAAAACCCAAAGCTCAAAATTTCAAATTTTGGTTAGTTTTGAAGTTGTGGTAGTAAAAAGGCCTTTTTAGTATTCAAATCAATTCTAATTGCTACTAAACTTTTATGCAATATTATTAACATGCTAATAATCAAAGACCATTAATTAGTTTAATTTTTCTAATTCAATTTAGAGCACAAATAACACCAAACTTCATTATACAAAACCAAAAATTCTATTTAAGCTTTTATAACCAAAGTTTATACAAATGTACTTTTCATAACTCTAAAATTTTTCAAAAACTTTATTTTCTCCAATCCTATCTAACATTATTTATAACATTAACATACTAAGAATTGAAATTCTAACAATCCCTAATCCCTATTTCCATGGAGTAATAGAAACATTCCATAATACTCCTTTAAAAGTTTTGTTTCTAAATTTAACATGAACATTTTGTCATCTTTTAAAGGAAAACTTAATCAAGCTTTTTCTATTATTCTTAGCACCATTATATCATCATCATACTATCATGTTGACATTTATGCAATACTAAAACCAAATCATACAACACCATAACTCACTAAACACCTATAATAACATATATTACCATAATCTTCTATTTTCATAGGAAAACTCAAAGAAATAAGAGATAGTTGCCATTGACCTTAAATTCTTGATTCTTTAACCTTTCAAATACCCCTCAATAAACAATTTCACTACAATAAACTAAGTTTTTAGGAATTTTGAAGAGAAAGAAGTAGAGGAAAACCTGGGTTACCTTGCAAGAAATTAGTGAAACTAGTTCGAGAACCACTTGGAACTTATTAAATAGTTTGAAATCCTAGTAGAGAAGCCTAGAGAGCTCATAGTTTTGATCCAAGAATAAGTAGAAGAAATTATGCAAAAATGGGTAAAAAGGCTTTTATATAAAGCCTTAATTCTAAGGCTTCCATCATAAGCCTCCTATTAATTTTTTTATAAAAATTTTATTAATAATTCTAGCACATAGAGGCATAGTTTTCCAACTTAAAATTAGAAGAATTTTCTTTTCAAATCCATTAAAATTGAAAAAAATAAAATTTTGAGAAATGGTTGCTCATAAATACCTTTAGTTTCCCACTTCTTTATATCTTTTGCCATAAACTTCCCTTACAAGATTGGGCTCTACTTATTATCTTATTTTTTCTAACTTTTGGGATCAAATTTGTGCCTAAAAAAATTAAGCCATATCATTCCAAACAAGTTTAAATGGTTTATTTCAATTTTAGGTCCAATCTCTAGGTTTTCATATTACCTAGGTTATTTGTTAGGCTATCAAGCTCTTAATTTCATATTGGCTCTTTATATAATTTTTTCTAACTTAGTATTAGGTTTTTTTATTATATTTTAACTCATACTAGTGCCTAATATAGTTTTTATAAAAATTCTATCTAGATGTACCTTTAAACTATCTTTATGATTTACCTAAACTTCACCCAATTACCTTACTAGGTTTCTATTCAAGAAGTTTCTAGTAAAAATTTCTTTTTGAATTTTATTGCTCTTTTTTGGCGTATTACATAAATGCTAACTTTAAATCATTTTTTCTTTTCAAATTAGAGTCATCCTGCACTATAAAATTAACTAGTTCAATAAAAAATAGAATAAATTTCAAGAGGATTTTTACTAACCATGCAAGTATTAAATTTTTTTATCATTTCATCACTCTTTATGGTGGGTATGCCATCTTTCACATTAATCTCAAAATGTTCTTGTCTTTTTTCATTAATCTTCTTTTAAGGCATATTCAATTCCACCTTGATTAAAATTTATAAAATTCCTTCTTCTTTGTCTTTTTTGGCATCTCCTAGGCTATGGAAAAAAAGGAAAAATAGATAATAAAAAAATCAAAATCAAGCGTTAATTGTACCTTAATACCAAAATCTATGGTTGCTTTTTCTTTTGGTTGGTCACTTATTGGGTGGAAGGTAGTTAGCTAGCATATTGACTTTCTAACTTGCTCAAAGATAGGGCAACTTGACTCTCTTTAGCTTTTGAATTTTTTATGTTTGCTATTATTTCCTAGAATTATATGTTGAATCGTATGCTCTTGTATTCGAAATACATGGTATTCTACTAAAATTGCTTAATCAATTCCACAAGTTCTATCCTTGAGGTTTGAGATTCACATATTGATAGATATTCTTCAATAGGAGATAGATGTTAATTATGACCTACTCAGGTGTTATAACTAAAAATTAAATAATCTTGCTAGTCTGGATTGTAGGAATTGTAATATAAGGTATAATAACATTAAGATTATCTTAAAAATCTTCCTTTACATGTTTAAGTGTCCCAAAATTGCATTACATCTAATTAACCAACTAAAGAAGTTATCTCAAAGAGTTGTTGTTCAATTTTATATGCAAGTACCTCATCAAAACCATTGTAGAATGTCATTTTCCTAATTTTTAACAACTTAATTTATAAAAGTTCCTTACACTTTTTAGATCCAAATTCAATTTAAGATCATGGGAAGAAGTATTCACACACTAACAAGAACAAGGATTGAACAGAAAAATTATGAAAGACAAAAAATAATAAAAATAATAAAAATTGGAAAAACTAATAAATGACATTTTTTAGTTGAAAAATGTTAAGGTTAAGTATAAAACCCTAATTTTGCATAGAACACCAAAAAATCTTAAAATGGAAAGTTTTGTGCTAAAATTTCATAGCAAATTTCATTATTTAGTATTACTGAAAAACATAAAAAGCATTGAAAACTAAAGCAAAAATTAGAAAAAAGAACCAAATCAAAGACAAATTGAATAGCCTAATCCTTGGCAATAATGCGAAAATTTTGATGTGTCACAACACACCAAAATTAAAAAATTATAGTAAGGGTGAATTAGGCTGATCCCACAAAAATTATGTTTTAGTTTACTGCTAATTTGGTTATGAAACAAGGGAAATTTTTTAATGTGGGAAAATAGAATTAAAAAACATGAGATAACAATCTTATGAATTCAATATAGAAAATAGAAGTAGAGTTTAATCATAGTAAGAAAATTTCCGATTCAAAGGATTATATATCAATCTATCAATTTAACATCAATCACAAAACATAAAAAATGCTTAATTAACTATTTAGTTAATGAAAATAACCCAAAAATCTTGTGATTGTTCCTTAATCCCTTTCTAATGTGATTAGAATTAACAAATGAAACTGATTAATTAAACCCAATCATTATTAAAACCCAATCGAACTTAATCTAAATTAAAATAAAGCAAAGATAAGAGAAATTCAATCGAAATAGATTAAATAACCCCACAATCATGAAAATCACAAAGCCTACCTTCTAATTCATCTAACAAATAATAGCTCATTGAATAAGTTCACAATAAAAAATAACCCAATCAACAATCATATAGAAAATCAACTAATAGATCTTTTATAGAAAACTATTTATGTAATCATTATTAAAAGAGATAGATGAATAGAGATAATTAATTAAACATAGAAAAAAGAAGAACAAGGTCTCAAAATCAATTAGAAAGAGAATACCAAATCTCTTGAATTAGAAGAAGAAAGTTTAGCCACTCATAACTTAAAAGCTTAAAACATCAAGAGAAAAAAAAACTCTATTTTGCTTATTGCTAATTTTTTTTTAGTTGGCTACATTTTTCCCTATATATACCTCCTAATTTTGCTCATCTAAGTTACAAAAGCTTAGGAATGATCTTAGCTAATTAATGGACTAAACTTTTTACAATTTGGAAACCTATAGTCTAGGTTATGACCCAACCACCAAGATAGGTCTAAAACTATCTAATTCACATCATTTTGGATAAGACTATATTTCCTCCTTCACAACAATGTCACTTTGGCTCCAAAAGCTTAGAAATATATTGATTTAGGTCTTAAATAACTTAAGGCATTAGAATTTTGCAATTTAGGTTCCTAAGACTCAAGTTATAGGCTAAAAGATAAGGAAAGGTCAAGTTCACTATATTGATGCTACACCATTAGATTAAATTCAAGGCCAAATTCGACCTGCCAAATCCTAAATTGGCTCTTCCACAAAACAAGAAAATTTTAGACAATTCTCTTAGCTTTTGTTTATATAAAAATCAGCCCAAATGAAGGTATATATCTTTAGTTGTGGCTTAAGTTTTAAAATAGTCAAATTCCCACAATTAATTTTTATTTTCTATTTAACTTAATACTCATTATGTATTCCAAAATAAGCATAAACTCATTAAAATAAGCATAATTACACCTTAAAAGACCTAAATATAGGGAAAGATAATAAAATATCATGTAAATCATTCTTACAAGAATAAAAAAGAAAAGCTTACAAAGAATTATAAGTTCACAATTCATTCAAAAGCTATTTTTCATATGGAACAACCTTCCTTAAATAGCTTAAAAAGTCAACAAGATAATTTAGACTAATTGAAATCAAGTAGGCTTAATTAGGCCTAAAGTAGGAAACCAATTACATCACTAATATTGTTCAAAATAAAGTGACTAATTAGTAGCTAAAAATACACTAACAAGATGACTTAAAACATAATTTTCAACAAAAACAATTAGGTGTGCACTAACCTATTAGTATTCAAATACATTATCTAAATACTATAGGAAATCTACAATATTTGAATATGGTATTTGACTATTAGTCAATAAAAACAAGCTTTAAGCCTAATAATTAACTATAGTACTTGACTACTCATCTGTAATTTGTCAATGCTGAAACACATATCACCTAAGCTCTCTTAAACTCTCTTCCTTATGCATCCAAGCTCCTTGAATCAACCCTTAAAGAGTTTCCTTGATCCTTTTAGCCTTATTGCATGTAATTGGCCCTTCCAATATGTGTAAATGCTTCATATTGATTGTTAAAATCCCATTATTTCCCTTGTCTTTGAAAGGATTCATCCTCGAATTTTCAAAACCTACATCAAAAGGAGAAAAAATTAATAGTAGAATGAAAACTTCTATTACAAGAAAATTCAACATGAGGCAAGCATTTTTCCCAATTCTTCAAATTTTTTTAAATAATGGAGCTCAACAAATTATAGTAAGTTCTATTCACTACCTAGGTTTGTTTATTGATTTAAGGATAACAAGTTGTTGAAAATAATAACTTAGTCTCCAATTTATCCAATAAAACCTTTCAAAAGTAGTTTAAGAACTTAGTATCTTTATCAAATATAATCCTCTTGGACAGTCCATGCAATCTCACAACATCTTTGAAGACAAGGTTGACTATATTTGTTGCATTATCAATTTTGTGACATCGTATGAAGTGAGCTATCTTTGAAAACTTATCAATAATAACAAACACAAAATCTTTTCCATTCTTGGACCTTAGTAAATCCAAAACAACATCCATAAAAATGTTATTCCAAAGTTCACTAGGAATAAGAAGTGGAATGTAAAGTCCATATCACATAACTGTAGTTTAGCCTCTTTGTAAGTGATATAATTAGTACAATATTTTTATATAGTATACATCATGCTAAGCTAAAAGAAATGCTTATTGAAAAAATTTTAAGTTTTCCTAATGCCAAAATGCCTTATAAAACCACCCCCATAGGTTTCTTTCATAAGCAATTCCTTAAGAGAACTCTTAGGTACCTAAAATTTACTTTCCCTAAATAAAAACCCATCATGTTTATAGAATTGCTCAAAGGCCATTTCCTCACAAGCTTTAAAAATAGTGAAAAAATATTATCACTCCGATAACCAAATAATTTAGTTTACAAATTAGAGATAATAAGACACCTTCAAGACAATATATTAGCTACTCCATTATCTTTACCTTGCCTTGAATCACATACAAGAATATTTCAATAAATTCCATCCACTTTGCATGCCTCATATTCAATTTCCCTTGTCTCTTCAAATGATTTAAAGAATTGTGGTCAATGTGGATGATAAACTCTTTTAGCCACAAGTAATGTTTCCATATCTTTAATGCTTGAACTAAAGCATAGAACTCTTTATCATAGATAAGGTAATTAAAAGTTGCTTCAATTAGTTTTTCACTAAAATAGATGTTACATGTAAAATGGTTTATCAATTAGCACAAGTACACACTGTCGTAAACAAGTAATAAAGTGATAAGTAAGTATCGTTCCCTCAAGGATTGTTTCACTAAGTACCAAAATTCATAATCCTAACACTATTTGACAAATCGATTAGTTGGAAAATGAAATAATTAAATAAAGATCTATGCAAAAAAATATTTAAAATAAATATGAATGCAATTGGAGTAAAGATAAATATGAATAAAAGCCCTAGGGATCATACTTCACTTAATAATTTCGGATTGAATCATCTATCAATACTAATCCAATTTTAACTCCCTTAATTGATAGTCGAGTTTCCTTAAATTAATTACTAGCCTCTTCCAAGGTCAAGTAATTCTATAATTAATTGCTAATTCACTATATTCCTATGTGAATTAAAACAACTTATCATGCATTAGGATTTATGGAACTCATTAAGACTACATAAACCATATGAATATATTCCTATTTCATATGCAATTTACGGTTTTAATTATAGGTTCCATACACATGTATCTCCTTCCGATCTCAACATATATATTGAGTTCATTCAAAAGGTGGCCAATCAATTGAAAGCATTAAGAGCAATAATTAAAACTCAATCTAGGAAAGAAAATTGGAATTAGTTTCAATAGATTAGAATTCAATCCGTTATTATCAAGTTACGTCATCACCCTAGGAAGATAAAAAATTAGAACATAATGAAATTAAAAACAAACTCAAAATAATATAAAAACATCATTAAATTCATGATACAAATCTAAAATATAATTACAAATGCATGAAAATAGAAATGCTATCCATCCATGTAGGAGGTAAAGCTTCCATATAGGATGACAACCTAGCCTTTCATGTAGAAGGCATACAAGAAAAATTAAAAATGCATGAACTAAACTACTCTCTAAGATGAATACATGAATGAATGCTTGCTGCAAATGATCTCTACTTCTACATATTTATAGGTGAATGAATTAACTGCAAGTCATAAATCTTGACCATTAGCTACCAATCAGATTCTTTAGCTACCATTCATGGTCTTTAACTACCCTTCTTGATTTTTGCAGCAACAATTCTTCTGACTTGTTGGTAATTTTTCACCACTAGAATGGCAGATTTACATCTTCCTGTTAACATAGGAGTTGTAAAGCCAGATCTTAACTTTCAAATGCCGCAAAGGAATCCTAATTTTGAAATTTCTATCTCAATTTATGATCATATTAGTAGCCAAAGGTCAGATTCCGCCAAAATCACTATTTCATTTTCCAAGCAGAATTTGAGATCCTTAGATCCCGAACTGGGCTTTTCTTTAAACATGAAAATTGTAGGAATTTTTCTTATATTTTTAACCATATAAATAACAACCCAATCCAACATCTAGAACTCCAGATATAGCCTAAAACCTGAAACAGGATCAAAATACAGCATTATCTAAAAGATTTGATTTCATTTTAAATTCAAGACCCATTCACAAAATGCAGCTAAATTTATTAAATTAAATAAGATAACATCCAAAAATGAATTATACAAGGAAAAATAAATATGTAAATATTTTACGTATCAAATTCCCCCACACTTAGCTTTTGGACGTCTTCGGACAAACACAAAACAGAAGAAAACTAATACTAATACTAATCTTCCCATGAGATAAAAAGTACAAAAACATAAGAAAGATAATTAAAGTACAAAGATATCATAGCATTCATTAATCAACAAATCTTCACATATAAAACTAAAAAGGGATTGCAACTTCATTTGAGAAGGATTGAACCAGAATGATATAATCACTGCAACTCATCCTCTCTCAAGTGTTTATGGGCAAGTGTTTCACTCAAATTCATCCTATCAAAGATTGCACTACCATAGGCTTGCATAAATTCTCAATCTCCACTACCTGATTTACATGCACACTTCAAATCAAAAGGTCTTATTAAGGGTTGTAATGAGGCCAAGGTAAAGGAAAGATAAAATAGGGATATGAAAAGCTGAAGCAAGGAAAGAAATTAATAGAGCAATTAAAACATGGGTAATCTCTAAATAATTTTATCTCAACATAACAACCCAAGATTCAAATTCAAGTACACATCAATTTCTCTCTTCTTCTTCTTCTTCTTCTTCTTTTTTGAACCATTTTTGTCATTTTCTTTTTTTTTTTTTGAAAGAAAACCCTTGCAACTTTGAAGTTAATGATACATATTCCCCCACACTTTGTCAAGAACCCATTTTTCAAAGATTCAAATGCTCTAATAATCCCTAGGGTTGAGTAAAGATAATTGATATTTCATTAAATGACATATTAATGGGCTAAAACAAAAAAATGGTTAATTAGGCTTAAAGGAGTTTATCAATGATAAAACTGCAAGGTTAGCTATTTGATTCTAACTGAAAAAAAAAAACACCTTTATCATATCTGAGTATGCATATAAATTGTAATCTCAACTAGATTTTATGCAAGTTCTAGAGTGACAACTTAACAAGTGAATATCACACATAAGAAATATAATACTAATTCAACAAGTAAGCTTAAAATCTCACGATTAAAGGTTTCCAACTTAATCCATCCAACTTAGAATCCATTGCTAAACCTATCAATTCTAAGAAGTAAGAAAGTTATTCAATCATGCTATGAAATTTTTAAAATTATTGAAAAGAACCTAATAAGCAGGAATTTTTTTTTAATTTTTTTTAGGATACGTATCAAGAGCAAAAAATAACTCTTTACTCGGCCATCCTTTTTTTTATATATATAATAAATCTCATGGTTTTACTACTAAAATATCCTAAATTGTATATATATATATTTTAAATTCCCCCCACACTTAATGTAGACATTGTCCCTAATGTCTTCAGTAAATTATCAAAAAGGGTTTATTAAAAGGAAATGCATAAGCAACTCACACATAAAAGAAATTTTGGGATAAAAGAAATTTTAGGAGTAAAACCATAAGAGTAAAGAAAGTTACAACTAGAGAGTGGTGTCTGGCTCATGCTTCTGACTGCTGGTTGGAGATTGACAATCTATTTTTTTCACTAATGGATCTGGTTTAGGTGTATAACCTTGTAGTTGGTCAATCAGCTGATCAGCAATTGAGGTAGACATTATGGCATGGTGAGTCGCTTAGGGTATAAATCCCTAGTTTCACAGCTTAATCTAAAAAAGACAGCAAACTATCATAAAAACCATTAACATTTAATAAACTTACTTGCTTCTGATCAAAGTTCAAGTTAATCCAATATGCAATGCTGGAAATTCCATCTAATGCTTCTAAACCACCAGGTAAAGCAATAAAGGCTTCAGCACTATAAAGCATGCATCCCATATGTTCAGGCAAGTTTGAAACCTTTAATGTTTTACCGATGGCGTATTTCTTATCATCTAAACCATTCACAAGGATACTCAGTATTTTACCTCCTCTAATGTTGGCAGAAATTATTGCACTTCCTTTTAAGCTATGAAGCCCTCCTCTATACACACAGGCAATCTTTCTAGCAGCTAATGCGTGACCAAGTTCAGTTGCTACTATCAGAAATTCTACATTCTTTCCAATATAAGATTCACCAAAAATACAGATAAATTTAAATCTACATTTTGATGGTTTCTCAACCTCTTCCTCTTCTTTACTCTCACCTTCAGACATTTTGCAAAGTATGATTGCTGAAATGCATCTTTATAATACAAAAGCAGAAACAAAGAAATCATGCAAATCAGACAATATCAGAAGAAGATTAAAAAAAATGCTGTGCAAAACTGATAAGTGTAATAATGGCGTGAACAAAGTAGAATACAGGATGTAAAGAAAGTTAAAAAGTGGTTGAAAAGGTAAACTAAAAAGAAGAGAAATGTACAGAAAGTCAAAAAGCAACTGTAAAGATAAAAAGATAAAGGAAAAGTAAAGCAGACAAACATTAATATGTACAGTAGTTGTGATTGTGGCTCACATCTTCCTCTGATTTTTTGTTTAGTAACAGCTTAAACGGCTTCTATGAGCCGAGGATTTGCTTTCCATCGAATTTTCTTATAAACTGGCAAACAGGGTCTTTTACAGTTAGATCCCCAAGACTATAGCATTCCTTTTCTGAATTAAATAATTTCATTAAATCAAGAAGAATAGCATGAACATCTCCACCACGATGCGTCTCAAGAGTCCGAATGATATCATCCAATGACTTTTTACTCAGTCCATCCTTTATGAATCGGATTTTATTTTCTCGATTTACTGAAATCATTCCTTTATTCTTACAGAACTTATTACAATTCCACCTTGCATGCTTATGGCAGACTCTCATTCTTTTAGCCGTTCTCTGTTTAGAGTAAGAACTTCTTCCCATACTTGGCATACGTCTAACAAATGATTCATTAAACTTCCCCGTTAAACGTACCTTAGCTTCAATAATCCAGCGTATATCCTCAGGAAGACCCAAACGCTTAAATGCCTTCATTCTTTCAAGTCGATAGTTGTAGATTTTCCTGAGCACATCTTTAGAAAGATTAGGAAATTTGCTTTTAAGCTTTACAAGGGATTCCTCCATGATGAGAATGATGAAAGTTGAAATTGTAAGTGAAAAATATTGTGCGATGTGTGCTTAAATAAGTCAAAAGAAAAGAAATGAGTAGAGAAAGAAGTCTTGGGTTGCCTCCCAAGTAGCCGCCCTTCTTTAACGTCTTTAGCTAGGCAAAGTCCTAACCTATTGCTCCCTCTCTTTTTTTCTCTTTTTTTTTAATACTTACCAGCTAGCTCCTCGAGTGTGATGACAGTCTTTATGGTGTTGAATGCACTGTCATTGTATTCTTTCAATCTTTGCCCATTCATTTTAAATTTCCTATCACCATCTTGAATCTCTATAGTTCCATATGGCAAAACTTGAACCACAGTAAAAGGCCTTGACCACCTTGATCTTAATTTTCCTGGAAAGAGTTTTAACCTTGAGTTGTAGAGAAGTACTTTCTGTCTTGGTGTGAACTCCTTCCTTATAATTCTCCTATCATGCCACATTTTTGTCTTCTCCTTGTAAAGCTTAGCATTTTCATAAGCATGTTGGCGAAATTCTTCAAGTTCATTTAGTTGCATTAGCCTTCTTTCACCAGCTATCTTCAAATCAAAATTTAATACCTTTACTGCCCAGTATGCCTTATGCTCCAATTCAACTAGAAGATGACATGCCTTGCCATATACCAATTGGTAAGGAGATGTACCAATTAGGGTCTTGAATGCTGTTCTGTAAGCCCATAATGCATCATCTAGCTTCTTTGCCTAATCTTTCCTGTTGGAATTCACTGCCTTCTCTAGGATCCATTTCAACTCTCTATTTGATATCTCTACTTGCCCACTGGTCTGTGGATGATAAGGAGTTGCCACCTTATAAGTTACTCCATATTTAGTGAGCACAGATTGAAGTTATTGATTGCAGAAATACTTGCCTCCATCACTTATGATTGCTCTAGGTACTCCAAACCTTGTGAATATATTCTTTATCAGGAACTTCACAACCACAGAATCATTTGTAGGAAATGCTACTGCCTCTACCTATTTGGATACATAATCCACAGCCACTAGAATGAATTAGTTACCAAATAAAGATGGGAAAGGACTCATAAAGTCAATACCCCATATATCAAATAATTCTACCTCCAAAATGTTAGTCAATAGGGTTTCATGTCTCTGAGAGATGTTTTCTATTCTCTGACATTTATCACATACGGCTACATAGGCTTGAGAGTCTTTGAATAGGGTAGGCTAATAGAATCCAGACTGAAGAACCTTAGCAGCAATTCGATTTGCTCCAAAATGACTGCCATATAGGGATGAATGACAATAGGAAAGGATATTGGTCATTTCTTCTTTTGGAACACATCTCCTTATGATTCTATCTGGGTAATGTTTATACACGAATGGATCTTCCCAGAAGTAATACTTCACATTAGCTAATAATTTCTTCTTTTGTTGTCCAGAGAGCTTATATGGCATTATCCCACTTGCTAGATAATTCACAAAGTTAGCATACCATGGAGTTGATAATGATTTTACATTAAACAGCTGCTCATCTAGAAAGGACTCTTGGATTGGTAATTCTAGTTCAAGCTTGGGAAGTTCAAGTCGATAAAGGTGATTTGCAATGAGGTTCTCGGTCTCTTTCTTGTCTCTAATCTCCAAATCAAATTCTTGTAACAGAAGTACCCATCTGATTAGTCTAGGCTTTGCATCCTTCTTCTCTATCAAGTATTTTATTGCTGAATGGTCCGTCCAGACTATGACTTTTGAGCCAATTAAGTAGGCTCTAAACTTGTCAAAGGCAAATACAACAGCAAGGAGCTCTTTTTTGGTTGTTGCATAATTTATTTGAGCTTCATTGAGTGTTCGGCTGACATAATAGATTGCATGAAAAATCTTATTTTTTCTCTAGCCCAAGATTGCTCCAACTGCATAGTCACTTGCATCACACATTATTTTGAACGAAAAATTTCAATCTGGAGCGACAAAGATTGGTGCTGAGATCAAGGCTTTCTTCAAGGTTTGGAATGCTGACATGCAATTCTCATCAAACACAAATGGAATGTCCTTCTCTAATAATTTGCATAGCAGTTTTATGATCCTTGAGAAATCCTTAATGAATCGTTGTAAAAACTAGCATGGCCCAAAAAACTCCTGATGCCTTTGATTGTCGCAGGTAAAGATAATTTTTCAATAGTTTTAATTTTTGCTTGATCAACTTCAATCCTATGAATTGAAACTTTGTGTTCCAACATGATACCTTATTTCACCATAAAGTGGCATTTTTCCCAATTCAGTACAAGGTTGGTCTCCACACAATGCTGTAGCACTTTTTTCAAATTAGTTAGACAGAGATCAAAAGATTCCCTAAACACTGAGAAATCATCCATGAATACTTCAATAAACTTTTCCACTATATCTGAAAAGATTGTCATCATTGTCCGTTGGAAGGTTGCAAGAGCATTGCACAATCCAAAGGGTATTTTTCTAAAGGAGAATGTTCCATATGGGCAAGTAAAAGTTATTTTCTCTTGATCTTCAAGAGCAATCAAAATTTAGTTGTAACCAGTGTATCCATCAAGGAAGCAGTAATAAGCTTGTCCTGCCAATTTATCTAGCATTTGATCTAGGAATGGCAAAGGAAAATGATCTTTTCTAGTAGCTTTGTTGAGCTTCCAATAGTCAATGCAAACTCTCCATCCGGTCACTGTTCTCTGCGGAACCAGCTCATTATTTTCATTTGGAACCACTGCCATGCCTCCCTTTTTTGGTACGACTTGTACAGGGCTCACCTACGGACTATCAGAAATTGGGTAGATAATGCCAGCATCTAACCATTTGAGCATTTCTTTATGAACTACCTCCTTCATATTTGGATTGAGCCTTCTTTGATGTTCTACACAAGGCTTGGCATCTTCTTCTAACAGTATTTTATGCATACAGATTGAAGGGCTTATTCCCTTAATATCTACAATCGACCATTCTAGTGTGGACTTGTGCTGTCTTAACACCCTCAACAACTTTTCTTCTTCTTCAATGGTTAAATCAGATGAGATGATAATTGGTAAGGCTGAATCTCCTTCTAGAAAAGCATACTTTAGATGAGTGGGTAGTGTTTTTAACTCTAATTTTGATGGCTTTTCAATTGAAGGAACCGGCTTTGGTAGTTTTTCTCCTAAATCTTCGAATGGCCTTTTTATGAAAATTGGTGAATTGGTTTCGAGATAGCTGATTTGTTCTAAAATTTTGGGATCAGTAGTATGAGATGTGTCCATCATGCTGACTGTTAAAGGTTGATTGGAGCAAATTTCATCTACTACTTCTCTGGTACAGCTGCTCACTGAATCAACCTTAAAACAGATATCAACCTCATCAGGAAGAGATAGGGCTTTAAAAATATTGAAAGATACTTGCTCATCTTGAATCTATAAAGTCAGCTTTCCCTTCTGTACATCAATTAGAGCTCGTCCAGTTGCAAGAAATGGTCTCCCAAGAATAATAGGAATTTCTTGATCTTCTTCCATGTCAAGCACTATGAAATCCGCTGGGAAGATGAATTTATCAACTTTTACTAGCACATTTTCAAGGATTCCACGTGGATGCTTTATTGAATGATCTGCTAGCTACATTGACACGGTAGTTGGTTTCACTTCTCCCAATCTCAGCTTCTTATAAACGGATAATGGCATCAAATTCACACTTGCACCAAGGTCACATAAGGCTTTTTCGAATTCACACTCTCCAATGGTACAGGGTATGCAGAAACTCCCAAGGTCTTTAAGCTTTGGCAGTAGTTTCTTTTGGAGAATTGCACTGCACTCTTCAGTTAAGGCTACTGTTTCGAAATCCTCCAGTTTGCGTTTCTTTGATAAAATCTCCTTCATAAATTTTGCATAATTGGGCATTTGGGCTAAAGTTTCAACAAATGGGATGTTGATATGCAACTTCTTAAACACCTCCAGAAACTTGCTAAACTACTTGTCTTGCTTAGCTTTCACCAATCTTTAAGGAAATGGAACTGGGGGAACATATGGTAGAGGATTATTTGGAAAAGTCATTCTTCCTGGAATCACCTCATCTTCTTTCTGAGCTTCTTCATTTTTCTTCCTTGATTCTGGCTCATTTAATTGCTTCCCACTTCTTAATGGGACAGCCTTTACGTACTCTCTAGGATTTCTTTCAGTGTCACTGGGTAAAGTGCCTGGTTGTCTGGAATTCAGCATACTTGCAATTTGGCCCATTTGCACCTCCATATTTTTAATTGAAGTTGCTTGACTTTGCATGGTTGCTTCTTGATTCTTGAGTGTAGCTTTTGTTCTGACCATGAATTGGGAAGTATTCATGGTTAATTAAGCCAATGCTTCTTCTAAATTTGCCTTTGGTTGTGGTAGTGATTACTGAATTTGTTGTTGATAATTCCCTTGAGGTTTGAACACATTTTGATTATTCCTCCATCCTAAATTAGGGTGGTTTCTCCACCCTAGATTGTATGTGTTTGAGAAAGGATCATTTTGATGATTTTGATTCCCTACATAGTTGGCTTGTTCAGGTTAAGAAGGAATGAATGGATTGCCTTCTTAGCATTGTGTGCTCATGTGAAGACCTCCACATAAATCACAAGCATTTGCAGGAGTTCTGATTGCATTTGCTTGAGCTATTAGTGAACTCACTTACTTGGATATAGAGGTAACTTGAGAAGACAAAGTGGTTAGAATGTCTAGCTCATGGACTCTAAGTGCTTTCTTTGAAGTGTTCCATTTAGAAGGCCACTAGTAAGCATTTGTTGCCATCTCTTCCAACAGCTCCATAGCAGCTTCTATGCTTTTTCCCATTAATGATCCACTAGCTGTAGCATTTACAAGTGTTCTGGTAGTATTAGACAATCCATTGTAGAAAGTCTGTAATTACAGCCAATCTGGTAGCCCATGATGAGGACATCTTCTTAGCAACTCTTTGTATCTTTCCCATGCTTCATAAAGGCTTTCCATGTCATGCTGGGTGAATAAAGCAATCTCATTCCTCATTTTTGTAGTTTTTGCTAGAGGAAAGAATTTGGCTAGGAATTTTTATGCCAATATGTTTCATGTAGTGATGCCCCCCACTGGTAAAGAGTGTAACCAGCTTTTAGCCTTATCCCTAAGTGAGAAAGGGAAGAGTCGCAACCTTATGGCATCATCAGAAACGCCATTGTGCTTGAATGTATCACAAATTTCCAGAAAGCTGGCTATATGTGCATTCGGATCTTTTGCTGGAGAACCTCCAAACTGATTTGCTTGAATCATTTGAATTATGGCTGACTTGATCTCAAAGTTGTTAGCTAGTATAGGCAGTCTCCTGATCCCAGAAATGGTATCCATGACTGTTGGTGTGGCATAGTCACGGAGTGCTTTGGTGTTTAGTTCTTCTCTCAGATCTGCCATTGCTTCACTTTGATCTATAATTGACTGATTTTGTATCTTTCAATTCCTTCGACAAGTTTTCTCGATCTCAAAATCAAATAGCAGCGGCTCAGCAACTCTTGATCTAGTCATACAATAGGATAAACCTGAAAAAAGAAAAGAAACACCAAAGAAAAGAAAAAAATTGTAAAATAACAACCAAATTAGGATTAAGATTACTTAGTATTGATATTAATGATAACAATCCCCGGCAACGGTGCCAATTACGTGTAAAATGGTTTATCAATTAGTACAAGTGCATACTGTCGTAAATAAGTAATAAAGTGATAAGTAAGTATCGTTCCCTCGAGGATTGTTTCACTAAGTACCAAAATTCATAATCCTAACATTATTTGACAAATCGATTAGTTAGAAAATGAAGTAATTAAATAAAGATCTATGCAAAAAATATTTAAAATAAATATGAATGCAATTGGAGTAATGATAAATATGAATAAAAGTCATAGGGATCAGACTTCACTTAATAATTTCAGATTAAATCATCTATCTATACTAATCTAATTTTAACTCCCTTAATTGATAGTTGAGTTTTTCTAAATTAATTACTAGCCTCTTCTAAGGTCAAGTAATTCTATAATTAATTACTAATTCACTATATTCCTATGTGAATTAAAATAACTAATCATGCATTAGGATTTATGGAACTCATTAAGACTACATAAACCATATGAATATATTCTTATTTCATATGCAATTTACGGTTTTAATTATAGGTTCCATACACATGTATCTTCTTCCGGTCTTAACATACATATTGAGTTCATTCAAAAGGTGACCAATCAATTGAAAGCATTAAGAGCAATAATTAAAACTCAATCTAGGAAAGAAAATCGGAATTAGTTTCAATAGATTAGAATTCAATCCGTTATTATCAAGTTACGTCATCACCCTAGGAAGATAAAAAATTAGAACATAATGAAATTAAAAACAAACTCAAAATAACATAAAAATATCATCAAATTCATGATACAAATCTAAAATACAATTACAAATGCATGAAAATAGAAATGCTATCCATCCATGTAAGAGGTAAAGCCTTCCATATAGGATGACAACCTAGCCTTTCATGTAGAAGGCATACAAGAAAAATTAAAAATGCATGAACTAAACTACTCTCTAAGATGAATACATGAATGAATGCTTGCTGCAAATGATCTCTACTTCTACATATTTATAGGTGAATGAATTAACTGCAAGTCATAAATCTTGACCATTAGCTACCAATCAGATTCTTTAGCTACCATTCATGGTCTTTAACTTCCCTTCTTGATTTTTGCAGCAACAATTCTTCTGACTTGTTGATAATTTTTTACCACCAGAATAGCAGATTTACATCTTCCTGTCAACATAGGAGTTGTAAAGCCAGATCTTAACTTTCAAATGCCGCAAAGAACTCCTAATTTTGGCATTTCTATCTCAATTTATGATCAGATTAGTAGCCAAAGGTCAGATTCTACCAGAACCACTGTTTCATTTTCCAAGCAGAATTTGAGATCCTTAGATCCCGAACTGGGCTTTTCTTTAAACATGAAAATTGTAGGGATTTTTCTTATATTTTTAACCATATAAAGAACAATCAAATCCAACATCTAGAACTCTAGATATAGCCTAAAACCTGAAACAAGGTCAAAATACAGTATTATCCAAAAGATTTGATTTCATTTCAAATTCAAGATCCATTCACAAAATGCAGTTAAATTTATTAAATTAAATAAGATAACATCCAAAAATGCATCATACAAAGGAAAATAAATATGTAAATATTTTATGTATCAATAGGTAATTGGCCTTTTCTCTTGCATTTAATACCTATACTTGATGCATCATACTCAATTTCAAAAGTTTCAAAAAAATTAAGAAGAGCAAATAAAGATGTGGAACTTAACCTTTCTTTCAATAACCTAAAAGCTTTCTCTTACTCTTCTTCACAAAAAAAACTCTATATTTTTCTTCACTAACTTGCTTAAAGGAGCAAGTATAGTACTAAATTTTTTCCTGAACCTTTCATAGAAATTAGAAACTTATGAAAACTTTTTAACTTCACTAGCATTTCTAGGAGTAGACCATTTCTTAATTTCTTTTACCTTTTTTTCATCCATTTCTATTCCTTTGTTACTTACAACATATCCTAAAACCACAACTCTATCCACCAAAAAGAACATTTTTCATGTTGGAATTCAATTTTTCATCTTTCAAAACTTGTGAAGCATATCTCAAATGCACAATATGCACATTAACATTTTTACTATAGACAAGAATATCATCAAAATAGACCATAATAAATTTTCCAATGTAAAGGTGTAAAACATAGTTTATTAATCTTATAAAAATACTTAGTGCATTAGACAAACCAAGAGGAATAACATATAAACCATGTTTTGTTTTATAAATAGTTTCCATTCATCACCTTCTCTCATTCTAATTTAATAATATCCTTATTTCAAGTCAATTTTGGAAACCCTGCAAGACCCATGTAATTCATCAAGCATGTCATCAAGTCTAAGAATGAAATTTTTATACTTTACAACAATTTTGTTAATTAGTTGGTGAGCAACACATTCTCTAAGATTCATCCTTTTTTAGCACCAATAAGACAAGAATTGCATATAGGCTTATGCTTTCTCTAATATAACACTTAGAAATAAAGTCTTCCATTTGTCTTTGAATATCCTTGGCTTCTTTTAGATTGATCCTATAAATGGTATGATTTAAAATGGAAGAGCTCTAAATGAAGTCAATTTAATGCTCAATTTCTCTTTTAGGTGGCAACTTTTTTAAGGCATCTTTTAGGAACACTTCTTGATATTCTTGTAAAATAGATTTCATGACACTTTGCAAAACAAAGCCATCTTGTTTAGTGTTAACATTGGCTTCTTAATACAAAAGCACAAATATTGGTTTAGATGCATAATGACCACTTCTCATATCACTAATTTTTGCAAAATCACTCAATTTTCCTCTCTTCTATTTTGAACTTTGACCTTTATCATATTTACTTTCTCTGTTTTCATGCACTTTTTTTCTTTCTACCACTATCATTCTTTTTTTCTCTTTTTTTTCCTTTCTTTTCTTTCACATTTTTGTTTGGTCTTTGTACACTTATTTTAGGGTTAAAGGATTAAGAGTCACCTTTCTCCCATTCATTATAAAGTTATATTTGTTAAAAACTCCATTATAAGCGACATTTCTACTAAATTGCCACAATCTTCTTAGCAATAAATAGCAAGCATGCATGGGAATAATATCACAAAGTATCTTATCTTGGTATCTTCTAATAAAAAAAAATAACACTTGCTTTGTCACCTTTATTTAACCACTCTTATTAAACCATTGTAACTTGTAAGGAATAAGTTGTTCCAAAGTAGGTAAACTTAAATTTCAACTAAGATGGAACTAATAATATTTGTATAACTACTACTATCAATGATAACATTACATATCTTCCCTTTAATATGGCATCTTGTGTGAAAAATGTTCTCCCTTGGCTCATCACTTCCTTCTTCGACTCACACATTTAAAGTTCTTATAATCACTAAAGCATTATTATCTACCATATTTCACTTCTTTCACTCTTCTTTTATAAGGAAGACATAGAATTTTCATTATTAAAGTCATTTACAAAATTTATTTCACTATTCTCCTTGAGCACTATGACTCTTTTGTTTAGGCACTCACTGGCATATTAACTATGACCTAAACATCTAAAGCATTTAAAATTAAAATGCTTTTATTATTCTTCAATCTTGCCTTTTTCCCTTTAATATTCTCTTTTGGATCTTATAAGGGATTTAGATTTGTGCTTGTTATTTTTATCTTCCTTCTTTTCTAGTTTTTTTTCCCAAGGTTTTCATAAGGAACTTGAATTAGAACTATATATAGAAGAACCTTTCTTTTGAGTAGCTTCTTCATTTTCATAACCATATGTATAATTTCTTCCAATTTCATGTAATATTGCAACTCTATCACATTAGCAATATCTCTATTTAGTCTATGGAGAAATCTTGTCATTATAGCTTTATAATCTTTCATTATATTAGCTTTGATTATAGCAATCTCCATCTCTTTAGGGTAGTCTTCAACATCCTTTAAACCTTCTGTAAGATTTTATAGTCTTTGGTACAATTCTCTATAATAGTGGTTAAAGACATTTCTTTCTCATGATGGCTTTCGTCATTTCCCAAGTAGCAACTAGCCTTTCTCTATTCCTTCTCCTACATAGCATAAGTTGATCCCATTAAATAATTCCATAATTAACAAATTCAAGAATAACAAGATTCACTTTCTTTTCTTTGAAGTAGTGATAGCAATCAATGATAAACTTTATCTTTCTTTCCTATTTTAAGTATGCATTTAGGTCATTTTTCCCTTATAAAGGGATTTTCATGTTATCAAGATTGAAGTCCACCATTTCTTTTATTTGCTTATCTCATCCATTCCTTTTATCCTTCTTTTCATCTCTTCTTCTTTATCCTTTCTTTTTCCTTTTCATTCTTTTGCTTCTTTTAAATTCATACGATCCTTCACTACTTCCATTATTACTATATCCTCCTTCTTCTTCATAATTTCTATCATTCTATCTCCTTTCCCTCTTATCCTTTCCATTATGTCAGTCTTTATAAGGTTGTCCACCTTAACTCTTTCAAGTTTATCCTCTACGGAACTGAATCTCATATTTATCCCTTTAAGTTATTGTTATTTAGTCTTTAGTATAGACTTGATATCATTATTCACACTACCTCTTGACATGTTAAAAGATAAACCTATAAAAAAATGGTTAGATAAAGAAAAGGACCTTATAAGAGTACACTTCTCACTTGAGTTAAAAGTACTCATACTTATGTTTTCAATCTAATTAAGGCTTTTACCCTTAAATGAATTCACACACTCGTGCCTTTTTCCACTTTTATCTTTGCCCTTTGTGATTCTTTAGGAACTAGAAGAGACATAATTAACAAGATTCAACAATTATAACAATCACTGTCACCAATTAAAGACTAAACAACTAACGAAAAATGGATGGACACTTGAAATTTAAGAAAGGAAAACATGCTTTGCTATAGTGTTTGGTGGAAATTTACTTACCCTAAAAAAATATGGTGAATAGCAGCAATTTACCAAATTGCTTTTAAAATTTCATAATAATTCTATGGTAACTTTTTATATATTGAGTTTCTTGTAGAGTTTTGCATCTTTAGTTGTTACTTCATTGATATCAATAAAGTAGATGGACTATCCTTTTACATTGGTTTGATTTGAAAAGTTGTTCAATTTGAAAATATCAAGTGCTTGAAACATGTAGATTTAGTTAAGATTTCTTGAAAGTTATGTATTATTTGCTATGTGTTGCCAGGTTCAAACTTGAATCTATTTGGAGGAATTTGTGTACTTTATATATTTATCAAAGATATAAAGGAAAAGATATAGGTGTGCCAAATTTGATTCTTTGTCCTTGTGGGTGTAGGGTGAAGGTTTGTGTGATTCCATTCCATCATATTCTCAATGTAAAATGACTGTATTAGGTTCCTCAAAGTTTATGGATAGATAAGTTCATTTTTTTTTTAATGTTAAGGTTTGATCCCTTGCAAAATCTTGCTAAATTATATAAAGTTACAAAAAAAAACTCATGATAATAGAGTTCAAATTTTAAAATTAGCATCTTTAAATATAAATATATGGCAAAGAGCCAAAGACTAAGGACAAATTCATTCTTATAGGGTGCATGTTAATTTTGGACAAAAACCATTTGTCATACCTTGAATGTAATATTTTAGTTAATAAACATCTCCCATACGTAATAAAGGAATAAGATGAATGGTTTTGTATTATTGAAAAAGTCACACCTTTAAATTTTATTGTAACATAATAACTTGTAGATGTGAAGCTAAAGGCATATTCTTATTGACCAAACCTTTAAAAGAAGATTTCAATGGTCTTGTTCACCTTTTAAAGGCATATTATTTTCATGGTTCAAAAGGGTTTGTATGAAAAATAAATTCATTGGTTATTTGTTTGATTGGTTTATAGCCTGGCTTATTTTATTGTTATTTCTTGTAGTGAAAAAATTGTCACAAAAGTAGTACCTGTGGATACGGAGGAATCAGTAGTAAAAAAAAAAAAATTAAAAATGAATGAGCTCATAGAAGTCTTGTTGAAGGTAAATGATAAACTAGGTAAAGCATTTCTTAGGGATAAGCCCAAATCATCTTACCACATTATTGCATTATTTTACCATATTATTGGTGGCATTCTATCCAAGTTGTTTTCATATAATTTTTTTATGTTTTTTTATTATGGAAAATATCAAACCTTTGTTGTTCGTATATATTTTTAAAAAAAATTAAAAAGATACCATTTTATTTTCATTGTTGTTAGATTAGTGCTTTTGACTATAATATATGTTTTTAACTAATTGTTTGCTCCTATGTCTAATGTTAGATGGTGAATTGCTTTGCTTGTTAACAATTCATTGCAATGTAGTTTCTATTCATCGTATGTTAACATGATAGAAACTTTGATACTTACAGTGTAAACCTAGTTAATACGGTCTTTTGGTTTTTGTTTATAGACCAAAAAATTTCACTTTTAAAAAGTACTAAAGCAATACAATTCTATTTTTATGCTATGTTTTTGTTTTAAGCCAGTTTAGTTTATGTGTGTGGATAGGTTCTGCACCTTGGTTCCATAAGTTCCCAAGGAGTATGACTCCTTAAACTTTCTTATGTTTCATATTAAAGACTCATTTTGTTATTTCATTGTTTAAAGTGTTTGTTTGGCCTATTTGAATGCAATTGTTTGGTTTAATCCATTTACATAAAGTCTCTAAATTCTAAAATAATTTTTACTTTGTGTGTTCTTGTATCAAAATATATAACAATTCTTAAATGGCTTACAAAATGCAAGCTACCATAATGGCTTCACAGAAGAAATTAGTATCACCATTTTTAATCGTCACAATCTTTTTTTGAATTTTTTAAAAAATAAATTCTAGTGGTTAATAATTGCTACAATATTTTTTAAGATTTTCATGAAAATTTATTGGTGGTTAGAATCCACTGCTAAATGAATTGAAAAAAACATTAGAAATAGATCATGACAATGGTTCATAACCACCACCATTTAAACTCCATATGATTCTAGCAACTCAAGAAAACCACCGTAATACGTTACTTGGCAACTCCTAGCAATTATGCAAACTATCATTAACACCAATGATGGTGATTGTAATTCCCGCTTATGCATCCTAGAATTATTGTTATCTACTTTACATTTTTCTAATGAATGATTTTTTTAAAAATTTTTTACAACAATTAGTATTTTATTAAGTTAACTATTAATTTTTGTGTGTTTTTAAGATTAAGTACAAGTATGAATTGTAAAAATATTCACATTTATGTGAACCAAAAAGAAACACATGACAGAAGTCTTTAAATTTATGTAGAACAACAAAAAAATTGGCTTAATCTACTTTATATTTAGTTATCGATTCATCATAAAAAAGTTGTGAGGTTAAAATAAAATTAAAACTAATCTAAAGTTCAATTTAAAAGTTTTAAAAAGAAATGGTCAACCAGAAAATCTATTTCATATAAATAAGTGTCATATTTTCATTAGCTTGTCATGCAAGATATCAATTTTTGTGATTGTAATTTAGATATCAAGGAACTTTCCTTTATTTTATTATACATTCTTCCTTCTTGAAAGAAGTTTAGTCTTTTGAACTTAACTCACCTTAATCAACGAAGAAGTGAGCATAATTTTCCTTTCTTTCATCTTCAAGATTCCAAGTGGCCTCTACTTTTATGGGTATGACATAAAAAAAATGGTATTGAAAATATAAGTTAATATATTTTCTTCCAAATGATAGAAGTGGTTAATTTTTCAACCATTTGATTATATATTAATATCACTTAAAAATGCTATTTAAAGATTCTACTAACAATTGACCCGAAGTGATAAATAAGACATATTAATTTGATATTAAGTATCTTTATTCAGAATATATTAGTAGAACATCAATTTAATATACTTTCTTATTTTAGTACAATATCATATATAAAGAGAGAAAAAGAATTTTAGTAATTAAGAGAGAAATAAAAAAGTATCAATGAAATTAAATTGAATTCGGATCTAGTGCAATAAGTAGTTAAAATTGTTCAATCTAGCCATTGATTGATATGAGCCTATAAATATGTAGGGGTTCCTCATACTTAAATGATTAGATACAGTATTTAATTATTGAAAAGTATGAATCCTGAAAATACACGGGGCTTGCATATTTGGATGGTCAAATTAATGCCGCATTTACTTGCTAAGGCATGGACCCATGAAAATTAGGAAGTTCCACGCATTAAAATGATTATATGCAGTAATTATTGTTGTAATTTCCATGTTATATCCAAATGTTATTTTAAAATAAAAATATAACATTAAATGATTCTACTGTTAAATATATCATTAAAAGTAGGAATAAAATATTAAATGAAATTTTATTATTATATTAGTTGAAGACTACTAATTATAAATTAATCGTTATCGGAGACATTTAGCCTTTGCCTTTATAATAATATAACGATTACGATGTTCTAAAGCCACTTATGACATTAAATATAGGATAGCTAAAAGTTAAATTTTATAACAAAATATTTTTTCCATCCTTTACTACTTATTGTATTTTTCTTAAATTTTATATCTCTTTTCATTTTGTTGTTTTAAAACTCTAATAAAATATTAAATATTTTTTAATTTTACTTCTTTTATTAATAAATATTTTATTATTTTATATATTTATTTTTAAATATTTCAATTAATTTATTTCATTATTTTTTCCTATTTTTAACCATCTTAATTTTACGATATAATTATTTCTCTACACTTAATCCACTTTCATTAACATAACAAAATTTAAATGAAATAAAAAATAAATCTACAGATCCAAATTTCAAGATATGAAGAAATTTTTTATTAAGAATAATTTTAAAAAATTAAGTAAAAATAAATAAATAAAAATTTCTATTTAATTCATATCAATTCGACTAATTGCAATGGACAATGAATAACGGAGTGTAATTATTTTCATTAAAGTAACCCAGTCCGAAGTAAGTGAAACGCGAGTAAAACAGTTGTGAAAACATCGCTGTTGTGCAATTGTTTCTGACGTGGAAAAGCAAATAAATTCGGATATTATCCAACAAGCCAGCTATCCATGTGACAGAATACTAGAGTCCTCGGACACTACAGAATACTAGAGTAAAACAGTTGTGAACCACGTTTCTTCTTCAATCCTCAGACCGCCATTAATTCTAAATAAATAAGGCTGTTGGATTGAATAGTCGTTACCTTCAAAAACGGCCAAGAGGGGCTGCATAATTGAAGGCTGGCTTATATTTGTAGGGAGGGAGAGAAGGGACGAATATATCAAGTCATAACATTATTTCAATGAAATGTTTATGGTGTATTATCTTTAATATAAATTTATATTATAAAATTAATAATTATAATTTAATCAATTTTAGGCAGAAATTCATTATTATTTTAAAATTAATTAAATAATAACTATTAATTTAGTAATATAAATTTATATTATTGAAAAAGCTGTACACTATAAATTCTTTTATACAATAAAAAAAGGTGAATTATAATCATTAAATTCTATAATAATAAATTAAAATTTATAATTAAAATATAAAATTATATAATTTTTTAAATAATTAGATATCTTAATTTTAATCATTAATGTAAATTTTGATAGTTAACATTTACTCATTTTATTTTGATATAAAAATAATGTTCTTACTTGATATATATATATATATATATATATAATGAGGATTAATTGACACCACTTTAAATATTACACTCTTATACTAATTTCTAATCATTGATTTTATCTACATCTAATGGCTAAAACATAACTATTTATTAATGGAGTGTATCATTAATGAAAAGAGAGAACATATAATCAGAAATTATTCAATTGCAATTAATGAATCTTTTTTAATTAATAAAAATAGAAATGGATATAAATGAAAATTTTTCTATTGTAAAAGAAATTTATGATTAAAAGAATTTTATCTTCCTTCAAATGATTTTCCACTAAAAAAATTTATTGGAATCTTATTATATACATTTGTTGTTCATAATACTCGTATTTTTTGATAAAATAATCTAAAGTATATAATTTTTTTATAGTTAGTATTGATTCTTACGCAATGCTGGTAGCATTTTTTCTAATATGTGGATGAGGATTTTATTTTTTATTCTTTCAAATAAAAAACAAATGAATGTTTTTGCTTGTTATACAGATATTATTTTTTTAAACAAATCTATTATCCTTTCTTTTAAAGGAAAAGGTTGAAGGTCATTTGCTATCATACTATCATACATATATATTATATACAAACTACCAAAATTGTTCATTGTGTATTTATTTTTTATTTAGAAAAAACCTCACTTGAAAAATGTTGTTAGCAATGAGTGAAAACATATATTAATTATAAAAGAAAATATCTATTCTTTAACTTATTTCACGAGATAGGTAAGGGTATTATGGACAACAAATATATATTAAAAAATTGTAAAATTTCAATAAAATTTTTTTACAGTAGGAAATTATTTCAATAGAAGAGAATGGTCAAAATTATTTTTAAACACAATTCTTTAAATTGATTAAGTGCTTTAAACATAAATTTCTTTCACTATAGAAAATTTTCATTTATGTCCATTTATATTTCTATTTTTATTAATTAAAAAAGACTCATTAATTGCAATTAAGTATTTTTTAAATACATGTTCTCTCTCTTCATTAATGATACACTCCAATAAATAATTATGTTTTAGCCATTAAATGCAGATAAGATCAAATGGTTAAAAATTAGTGTAACAGTGAAGTATCAATTGATGCCCACTTATTTATATATATATCATATGATTCCAAAGGATATTTTATTAATTAAAATACTTCTAATAATTAATAAGATGGAGAAAATATAATTATCATCAAAATCATTGTAACTGTCCCCTTCTCCCTCATCTTTAATTACTATAATAATTAAAAATTTATCTTAATTATTAAAACATTCACTACTTAAAAATTATTTTAAAAGGAGGAGATTGAGCATTTTCGTCCAGATTAAAATATAGGAAGGATGCTAATTTTGGCATGAAGGTACGGGGTTAACAATTTCCAATTTCATAAATATCTATGGGGGAGAGAGAGAGATAATTATTTGTACAAGAGTAAAAAGAATGAATTATAGTCATCATATTTTATATGATTTATTAATAAAAACAAGAAATCTTGAAACTTTTTTAATTAAGAATATTGGATTTAAATTTATTGGATTCCAACTTAGTGAACTAGATTGATTAATAAATAAAAAAATCACCTTTGATTTAAATTAATACTTAGTGAACTAGGTTGATTAATAAATAAATTCACCTTTGAATTAAATTAATACTATAAAAAAAATTTAATCGCTGGCATACACTCCATTACATTAGGTGAATCTCAATATTTTTTTCCCGCCATCAGTGAATCTCAAATATAACTCTAAGTAAATTATGTTAAATAATTATGAATTTTACTTTGGTATCTTCGTGATGGCCTGTGACATATATTGAAATATCGTAATAAAAATTTAAAGACTTAATAACCACGTCAGACTCAAGTCACGACACAAAGCCTCAAAGGTGATGTTTAGGAAAATATTCCCTCTAAACAAATAAGAATGTGACGATGAAAATAATTAGAGTTTGCATAATAACAAATAAATAGTTTAAAATGAAAAAATCTGAATCCTTAAGATAAAAATATATTCATTGTTTCAAAAATATTAGAACAATATATATATGTAAAAATTATCTTGTAACTTTCTAATTAGTCACTATTTCTACAATTTCATCAAACCTATACGAGAATTCCTATTCCTACGTAACTCTGGGAGGTACTCATAATAAATTTCTTTCGTAATTCAAAGTTTACCATTGGGTTAAAAAAATTGAAATTTGAAGTTTTCACCCGTTTGATTTGAGAAAGGGTGGGGGGAAGAAAACAAAAAGTTGAAATATATAGCTATTAATCTTACTTTTATCCTTCATTTGGATTTATGCAGAAAAGGTAGAAAGAAAGCATGTAAAAAGAAAAAAAAATGTTAAAAATATATTTAATTTGCTGTACTTGGAATTGGATGCTATTAAAAAAAATAAGAGTGAAAAAAAAATGAAAAAAGGTGACTCGGGAATCTGAAAAAAAATCTTAGGTCCAAAAAGGAATAAAAAACTAAACAATGTTAAAATTGCCTTTTGTGAAATTTATTAGATAGTTTTGTTGATTTGTAATAAGAGCAATTTTATAAGTTAATAAATTATTTTTTATTTTTTATTCTTTCAATTAAATTGAATAAAAAATTAATATTTTTATTATTTCCTTGTCATCTATTTTTATACATCCAAACAATAACTAAAAAATAATTTTTTAAATATTTTCTTTCTATTTTTTTGACTTATTTTTTCTATACTCTTTCTCACTACAACCGAACAAGGGTAAGGTTTCAAATTACTTCTTCTTCACATTTTGCTTCCATTTTTTTCAATTATTTTTCCCTGGGAGTCCGGTAGAATATCAATTACTGAATAGTATGGTAAAAAACCAAAATTCAAAGTTGGAACTGCTTGAGTAGAGTCAGGCTGGGTTAGAAAATCAATTATTGCAGGGCATATACTTGAAAGCCGAAACTGCCTAGTTGCAGTGTGAAATTAACTACTCGTACTTAAAGAAGCTGGCAAGGTCAAAACCATAATTACCCTCATCGTTCTTTTTTTTTTTAATCATGTTCTTTTTTTTTTTAATCCCATTCCTTTTTAAGATGTAAATTACGATAGATACAAAGAAAAGAAAGTTAATAAAAAATCTAAAATTAAAAACAGTTATATATTACTAATTTATTTTGGACAATTCTAACATAACCAAACTAAAAATTTGAATATTAATATCTAAACTTTGTAACAAATTGAAAATTGTTAAATTTTAATGATATAAAAATGGATAGTTAAAATTTATAATTAAGAGCTTTGTTTAATAGGTAAAGAATTAATGACATGATATTTTTATTTTGAACCATATATTTTCTTTTAATTTTAGATTTATCATATTATTCATATTAATTTATATATATATATATATATATATATATATATATATATATATATATATACCTCTTTATTATATGATAAACATAATTTAATAATTATTAACTTACATTTATTTATTACACATTATAATTTGAAACTTTCAAAATTTAAATATTTTCTAAAAAATTATCACATAATCATTTTAAAAATATAAAATATCATTAATAGTTAATAAATTAAAAATCTAAACTCGTACTTTATGAAACAATTTTTAATTTTTGCTTCTTTTTTTTTAATAATCTCCTTCACTTATTTCTTACACATACATAATAAAATCTTTTAAAATAGTTAATTTAATAATAAAATTTAATATTTCTTACATGTATCTAGAATTAAGTTTTCTAAACTTGTTTAAAATATGTTGAGTAAGTTTTACCTAAAAATTAAAGTATTACATATACACTTATAAAAATATAATATGTATATTTCTTTTTACTTTTCTCATCTTAAAAATTATATTGAATGTTTTACAAGGTACGTACTATGATTTTCAAATAAAATGCTTATTTTATTAATTTGATTTATTATTATTATTAATTTTTATATAAGATAAAATAAAATAACAAAAATAAATGAGACAAAATTATTTTTTTTTGTAATATGTGAAATTATAAAAAAAAACATAGATTAACATCAAGAAAGAAAATACATCTAGTAATTTAATGTATCATGGTTGAAAATGGATTATTTATATTAGGTTAAAATTATAATAACAAATTACTTATATTTTTTAGTCTCTAATTTTAGTTGGTATGTATTTGAACATACATATATAGGTAAGCATGAGTGTATGTATTTTCGATCTTTAGTAATAATATCGTGATATTGTTTGATTTTATATACAAATCTAAATAATTTAAAAGAAAATAAGTAAAAAAATATTACATTATATTAAAAAGAATAATAGCATGATTTCTATTAAAAAATTGATTAGTTAAAATAAAAAAATTTGAAATTATTTGGACATAGCAAATTAATATTGCATTGTATATAACAATATTTTCTTCAACAAATTTACAGTAAATAAAGACTTTATCATTAAAAAATAATATTACCAATAAAACAATTAAAATAAATTATTTAAGAATATAATATATAGTTTTATCAATTTTTAATATAAATAATATTTTTCTTCATTTATTGTGGAAATGCCAAGTTTTATATATATTTACTTTAATATAAATGAATGGTTTTAAATAGTGAAAAATAATTTTATTTATTCTTACTATGTTTAAATAATGAATAGTAATTTTGATTAATTTTTAAAATAATTAATATATTATTTTATTTAATAAAATAATATTTATATTATGTATTTTTAAGATTAAATAAAAATATGAATTTTAGAAATATATGTGTGTAAAGTAGAGAGAGAGAGAGAAGAAACATGTGAAGCAAAAAAATTTTAAATTTATGTGAAGAAAAATATATGTCCTTACTTTTCATTTAACTATTAATTTGTTACAAAAAGACATGAGGCTAAAATAAAATTAAAATCTGAATTAAAGGGTTTATAAAAAAAATAATTGACTTGCAAACTTTTAAGCAATATCATTATTTCATTGACTTGTCAATTAAGTATAAATACTTATGATTATAGTTTGGGTATGGAAGAATTATCTATTTATTTTTTATCAAATTAATTGATATGTGAGGTTGTTGAGATTTTATTAAGTTTACTAGGATGAAAGTAAAATTATATAAAAATATTCTTAATCTTTTAAAGCAACACATGAAAAAAATAAGAAAAAAAAAATCTTTCATAACCACAGATAATACACAGCGGGAGTAATAATTGCAATTTAAACTCATTGTGGTACTGGTAAAAATTGTACAACCATTTGCATTTATAATTAGATTTAAATTTAATCTAACCTTAATGTAACTTTTACTTGTGTTATCATGATAATATAAATTTATTGTATAAATAACATATTTTCTTTTCATTCATTAATAATATAAAATATTTTAGCAACAATAAATAAAAAATTTTGCCCCTTTTTTTTTCCCATCATCAACTATTTGCATAATATATTTGAAATATCATCACCAACGCAGTACTAAAAGCATGTGAAGAAAGATAATAGGCTGCCATGCATATAATAATTATAAAAGTAAAAAGAAAATAAATTGAATTGAAAAGAAAAAGGGTTGCTAACTACGTTAGCCTACCTGTTGAAGCTTTGGATATGAGAGTTGATTTTACTTTCAAACAAACTCATCAAGAAATCAACCTCCACCTGCATCATTTATATGTAAACAAAAACTAAATTAACAACATTAAAAATTACCAAACCTGTGTGTTGAAGAAATAACTGACGAATTTGGATTTTTCCAATTTCATTTTAGTCATTTTTCTAATATATTGAAAATAAATATATTGAAAATAAATATATAAAAAAAATTAATTTAATGTGCCGTGTAACTATATTCATTTTTTATATCTAATGGAACTTAAAAAAAATTGGTATAAAAAAGAAATTATAAATATTTAAATTAATAATAGATGGAATAAAAAAATCAATTTGACCATTAAAAAAAGAAAAAACTCCATTTTACCACCTTCAATTATGGGGTTATTAGATTTTATTCTCTTAAATTATGAAAACTTGAATTTTACATTCCTAAACTTTATAAAATTTGGATTTTACCTCCACCATTCTGACTTAACAAAATTTATTAGAAAAATTACCATTATTATATCTTACTTAGTGGCAATTAAAAACCGTCACTATCTTTACTAATTTTTAAAATATTTTTTACTTTCCAGTGGTTTTGAACCGCCACTAAGGATGAAAATATCAATTTTTGACTGTCATTAAGTGTTATAGAATCGTTGTTAAATTTTATGACCGTTAACTTAGTAACAATAAGAGTAAAATTTAAGTTTTATAAAATTGAAAGGGATAAAATATAAATTTTTATAGTTTAAAAGAGTAAAATCTTACACCCCTATAATTAAAGAGAAAAAAATATAATTTTTCCTTAAAAAAATTACCTTTGGACGAACCCAGTTTTCGGTGGAAAATGCAAAGACTGATAGAACCTTGATACCCCATCCAAGACAGATATCAATGAGATTTAACAGTGCCTCAACACCAGCTTGGTGACCAGCTGAGGTTGGCAAGCCCCTCATCTTAGCCCATCTCCCATTGCCGTCCATTATCACTGCCACGTGCTTTGGCAACAACTCCGGCTGGAGACCAGCCGGATGTTGCTCGGAGATGGCAGTTCCGCCATTTTGTTCTGCCGTGGACGGAGGAAGGCTGCTGTAATGGTTGGGAAGAAATGATAGCAAACGTGAACCTACGAAACATAATTTCAACCAGAACATTGTCATTACTTGAGATAAGGCCATTGCTGAACTCGCAATTTAGTGTGACTTAGGATTTGGTGTCATAAACTTGGGCATTTGCGCCATTTTATAGTAAAACCGAGACAGAAGCATCGTAAGGTGGGATATGTGTCCTCCAATGCGACAAAAACCTCGATAAAAAGCAAAAAAAAAAAAAAATTCTAGTGTACCAAATAATATATTAACATATTACTAATTTAATTGTTGATATGTAATCATAACATCTGATTTGAAAAAAAGAGAGAAAGAAAGAAACAAAAAAACCCTAAGGTAAAGTTAGATCAAATAATATATCAATACACTATTATATCAATATTATATCAAAATATCTTAAAAAATTCCTAAATATTACTTGAATTAAAATTTTCTCACACCAGAACTTGAAAAAAGAAAAACACAAAATATTTATATGTAATAGGCCGGGCTGTATAATCCCTTTTATATATAATAGAGTTTATCAAAAAAAAAAAATTATACTTATCTCCCTTAAGCACAACATAAAAATGATCAAATGAAAATAAAAATATTCAAATTTATAAAATAGAATAACAAGATCGTGTATGCCTTGCTGTGTGTCACTGAGTTGATAATTCGATATTCAAATTGGTTAATGTTAGGCTTAACGCCGATGCAGTGGTTTTTCTATTATCCAGGTAAAGCAGTAATTATAATAGCGAAATTCTAAAATGACGACCCGCAGGATGAGATTATAAGCCACGCCACTAAATCAACATCTTTGTGATCATTTTACCTTTTAATTTAATGTGATTAACATACTCTACTACTTAAATTACAGCTTTACAATATTTTATTATAATAAATAATAAATATTTATAAATAAATTTAAATAAATATCTTCTGATATATAAATGTTACATCTTTAATTAATATTAACAAAAATAATATAAATTTTAATCTTATTTGAATTAATAAAAAAATTCAATCTCATTCGAATAAAATTTACATATTTTTATGATAATTGATAATGTATGTTAAAAATAATATAAATTATTGTTTCACATTCATAATATTTAATTAATTTTTAAATAATTTAATATCTATAAAATAAATTTATAATAATTAATTATATAATATTATTTTAAAATAATTATGGACCTTCCATCACACGGGCACTTGCTAGTTATTAAAAAAAAAAATTCCTGTATCCATAGAAATGGGGGGGGGGGGGGATCCCTACTTATTAAGTGAAGACTTCATATCGTAAACTTCTATATACAAATCATGTGTTATATTAAGTCATCTATATACATCTGCAAAATTAGTGAATTTTTTATATTAAATTTTGTTAATACATTCCATCCTATAAGTAGTATTAGTATAGCGGATATCCTATGAGCAAATCCTTCCAATTAAGGGACTATTTTGAAAAAGTCAGTAAAATGGATGTATTAATTTGCGCGAAAAAAGACACGTTTCTGTCTGGTAAGATGGGATCAAGGACAGGTTGCCCTTTGGCCGCTGGGGCGCATTGGTTCCGTGGGCCAACTTGTGTCCTCTAAAGTCGATGTGCTAGGCAGGACCAGACAAGGAAATATCTCTATACCTGCCGGAAGCATTAAATTCTTAGTACGACACTCTTGTATTTTAATAAGTATAATATTTTAATATCATAATTAAATAAATATTTATATTTGAATTTTTTTTTTTTTTTGGTTCACGCCGGTGAAGTGGTTTTTCTATTATCCAGGTAAAGCAGTAATTATATTAGCGAAATTCAATATGACACTTAGATTAGAATTTTTTGTCCTAAAAAAAAATATTTTTCTCATTTTGTTATTCCTATTCTTCTTGCATATTATCTCAAGTAGAAATTGGATTCTACTACGAACAGCGGCAGAGATGGGGAAACTAAACTAAAATATCATAAAATTTAGGTGGATCATATAAAATTTAATAATACACCCATCCTAACCCCCTCCCTCCGGCACCGACCATGAACTTGACATCGTACTAGAGGATGTTGAAAACTCATGTTCAGAATAAAAGTGAATTATACATGTTTGAATATGGAAAAATCTTAATATATTCCAACCGTCAGGCATGTGATAAAAGGAAAGCGAAAAGGATGGAAGGACAAGTACATCTACTTACCTGAAATCTATTTTTTTATTTTTTGAATAATGTTATTTATACTTTCTATTCATTCTTCTTTCTACATTAAGAAAGTACATTAACATAGCTTTTCTTTACAAATATAAAAAATATAATTTTATTTTAAAAATTAAGTAATTATTAAGAATCATTAACTGAAGTCCGAGTCTTTATATGTATGAATTAATTACACTTACCATTGTCTCAAGATCAGCATGGATATGGATATGGATATATACTAAGTGGTTTTGCCGTAACTAATAAGTTTGAACCTTAGCTTTATTGGATGGACATTTCATATTTTGAACCAGAAAACTGATTGAAAGCTACATTTATCCACTTTCTTGTTCTTAACTATGAAGCTAATCTAAGAATTTAAATGATATCATTATCCCTATCACTATACTAATAAGAATTCAAGGGTTTTTCGGGAAGAATTGCTTTTTTGTTATTGTACAGGTGTCGGCTTGTGGGAAATTTTTTCCCCCTGGCTACCTGTTTTTTATTTTCATTTTTTTATATTTCTTTTCCACTTTTATTTTTTATTTATTATTTTTTAACCACTTATCTATTTATAATTCAGATATTATTGAATAATGATATAATATAGTATATTTTTTTATTATGAAAATATTTTAAATAAGTTAAAGATTTTAATTAATTGAATTAATTTACTTTATTATATGTTTTATTTTTAACTCTTATTACTTTATAACTTATACATTATTTCTCTTCTTTTTCTTTGTTATGTTTCATGTTTTTCTATTTTTCATATCCACTTCTTTTACTTATAGTTTATATATTAATATTACTACATAATATAAATATAACATGATATATTTTAATTTTAACTTTTTAAAAATATTTTGAATAAGTGAAAACTTTAATATATAAATTATGAATTGAATTGATTATTTGAATATTTCATTTTTAAAAAAAATTAAAAAATAAAATTGAATTATTTATTTAAACTTTATTAATATTTTCTTGATATAAACTTTAAATACTATATTTTAAATTAAAAATACATTAATTAATATTTTTGTCAAGGCTTGACTATTTAAAAACTATTTCTCTTCCTTCTATATACTTTATTATATATATTTTTTGTTCACTCATGATATTTAAAGTTCAAATGCAACAAAAGGTGAAGCACGCAGATTTCAAATGGGAAAACCAATGCACAAAAAGTCTATGAAGGAACAAAACTTTTTGGATTGGAGTACAAAGAGTGCCAAGAGGTCCAAATTAATTGAGGAACAAATGGATGAAAGAATGGTTGATAAGGAGGAAGAGATGGATAAGTAGAATAAAAATACTAATAGGGAGGTGGAGGATTGATTAGATAGTTAGAGCCTAATGAAAATGTCCTCGACAAAATAAATGATAAGATAGCTATACAAGAATGTAAAATCCTATCTTATAAAGACAAACTCTTAGATTTAATGGAGAAGGTGACTCAAAGCATAAATTGGAGAATTCCAATATGATCAAGAAGGAATTGGATGAAGAACATGAACTGGAGTCAAAACAAGTTTCTAAAGATGCAGAGGAGAATGCAAACCCTACTTGTCTAATCATCCATATTTCAAAGGAGGAAAGATGAGTTAGGAAAGCCAAGTCTTATAGTTAAACTTTTAGGGAAGAGATTGGGAATGTGCTATATCAAAATGTGATTAAAAAATATAGGCATTAAAGGAGCTTTTGAATTTATAGACATGGATAATGATTACTATCTTGTTCATTTTGCTAATGTGAAGGACCACAACTATATTCTTCAAGAAGGACCATGGATGATTACTAACTATTAACTAATAGTTCAAAGATGGAAAGAGAATTTAAACCCATATGAAGATGATTTTCCAAAAACTACAATATGGGCTCGGATATCTAGACTTCCCATTTTATTCTACCATTAGCACTTTTTATGGAAACTCAAAAATAGGATTGGATATACTATCAAAATATATGTAAATACTCTTCAAAAAAAGCATAATGGAGATGGAGATCTAATTGAACAAGCCAAGTTTATTAGAATTTATGTGGAGATTGATTTACAAAAGAGATTTTTGGCTAAGTTTCATCTACTTAATTGAGTTTGTAGTGTGCAATATGAGAGGCTTCATTCTATATGTTTTCAATGTGGCAAACACAAATATGAAAATGAGGTCTATCCAAAGACAATGAATAAAGGTGTAAAAGAAGAGAAACAACAAGAAGTTGGTGGCACAGTAACAAAAATAGGTGAGGATGATTTTGGTCCATGGATGATTGTGCAAAAAGTCAAGAAACCAAGAAGGAAGTCAAGCCATATAAGCATGAGAGACTGTTCCATTTCATAGAAGAGAGAAGGAAAACACATTGCAAAATGGTTCTCATTTTGAATCACTAATGCTACTAGAGAACATTATGGAGAATGATGAGTTAGTGATTAATGAAGTGATAATGACAAATAATAATTCTATGGAGGTGCCTTTTATTAATGAACTTGGTGAAACTTCAGGAATAAAAAATAATGTAGTGCAAAAGAATAAAAGAACTCCAATTCAAATGGCACATGAAAGATAACCTATAAATTCTTTAAAAAAATATGGTGTATCCACATTGTCAAAAAAGAAAAAAAAAAGAAGCCAAGTAGTGGTCAAAGCAAAACTAAGGAAAAAGCAGCTCACAAGCATGTCTTATTAAAGATTGAAAAACAAAATAAAAAGAAGACTCCTCAAATTAACTTAACCCATGTGAGCCTAACTCTTACAAAAAACAATATTAGGAAGGAAAAATCATTACTAATCCAGAAAGGCCAATGGCAATCTTCTCTAATATTAGACTAGGGGATTAATGGTTTTCCAAATGTTCCTTCTAGTAATAAGAAAAAGGGACAAATGGTAGATTCAAATATGAAAGAAAAACCACTAGACAATGTCTTAATAAAACAATTTATGAGGAAGGAATAGGAAAAACTCTATTGATTGAATAAAGAATGTGCTAATGTTAATATAAGAATGATTTATGATATGGTGCATTTATGTTCTTATTTTAGGATTTTTCATTTTAAAAAATATATTATTTTATGAATTTTATTTCATGGAATTGTCAAGGTACAGTGGCAATGGTATTACCAAGATTGGTGAAAGAGATGGTTCATAAACATGACATTTAGTTAATGGCCATTTTAAAACCATAAGTTAATGGTAACAAAGCAATTGGAAAAATAAAGAAAATAATGTTTACTACTTTAGTCAAAGTTGATTCTCAAGGATATTCAAGAGGTATATAAGTGATATGGAATCTAAATAATGTTATTCTTATAGTTTAGGAAGTCTTTAATCAATTCATCCATCACTAAGTCAACACAAGAGATAGTAAATGTAATCCCTTAATGACTTTTTGTGTATGTTAGCCCTTGTTCTCATGATCGTTTAAGTTTATAGGACAATTTAAAGGTTTTAGCATCAACAATAGTGGAGTCTTGGAATGTTATAGGAGATTTTAATGTGTACATCAATTCAGGTGAAAAATGGGGTGGTGGTTAACCTAATTGGAGATCCATAAAGCATTTTAGTAAATGTATTTCTCAATGTGGTTTAATTGACTTCAATTTTAAAAGTCTGAAATTCACATAGGAAAAAGGCAGAGTTAAGGAGAGATTAAATAGGAGTCTATGTAATCTATAATGGAGATCAGGTTTCTAAATGGCATCCATAATCCATTCAACTCCATCGAAATCATATCATAAACCACTTCTTTTTCAACTAAAAAGAAATGATAGAGCCAAGTAATATACTCCCTTTTAGATTCCTAGCAACCTACCTTACTCAGGAATCATACCTAATAGTGGTTCAGGATTCTTGGAAGAGTGAGAGAAAATGGTTTGAAGCTTCTACTAACTTCCAAAGGAAAGCCACTAAATGGAATAAAAACTTTCTCTCCAAAATAAGATACTAGAAAAGAAAGCTAATGGGTCATATTGAAGTAATTCATAGAAAATTGTCTCAAGGCTCGAATCACTGACTTGAATCACTCCAAAGACAATTATAGGTTGAATATGAGAAATTATTGGTTAGAAGGAGATCACTTGGTTTCAAAAAGCTAGAAGTAGATGGATTGCTTTTGGAGATAAAAATACAAAATCTTTCCATGCTTCAATGATGTGTAGAAGAAGAAGGGAACATATTGAAAAATTAAAATTTAAAGATTGAATATAGATTGAAGACAGACAACAAATTAGAGAGATGGCCTATTCGTATTTCTAATTGCTCTTCTCAAAAGATGATTTCACTTTTAATGGATTTCCTTTGCAAATTTGTTTTTCAAAATTATCCACTTCAATGATTGAGGAAATTAGAGCAACAGTTTCTTATGTGGAAATCAAATATGCTCTATTCAGTATGGCCCCTTTGAAAGCTCTAAGGATATATGGGCTCCATGCCATATTTTTTTAGAACCAATGGGAAAATATAAGGGAGTTAGTTTGTGAACTCATAATTAACATTTTTTAAAATTCCAACTAGTCAAAATATTAACAAGACACTTTTGGTATAAATTTCAAAAATGGATGATTCAAAGTCCATTAAGCAATTCTAACCAATTAGTTTATGCAATGTGATTTTTAAAATAGTTACAAAAATTATTGCTAATAGATTGAAACCGCACCTGAGATATTTGATAGCTTTAACTCAAAGTAATTTTATACTTTGAGAGTGAGATGCTGACAATATCATTGTGACCTTGGAGATTATCCACTTAATGAAGAAAAAGAAAGGTATAAAAGGGTGGATAGCTATTAAGGTTGACTTAGAGAATACATATGATAGGATTGATTGGGATTTTTTGGAAGATACACTTCATGAGGCCCAAATCCTAGATAATATAATTAAACTTATTTTGGCATGTGTTTCCTAGTGTTCAATGAAGGTATTATGGAATGGGAAACCTTCAAATTCTTTTCTCCTATAAGAGGAATTAGACAAGGAGACCTTTTATCTCCATATTTATTTGTGTTGTGTATTAAATGATTATCTCATTGTATTAATTACACAATGCAAGTTAAAAATTGGAAACCAGTAAAGCTAAGCAAACAAGGCCCTATTATTTCTCAATTAGTCTTTGTAGATGATTTAATTCGTTTTTTTTTCTTTGGGCTTCTCTTAAACAAGTTAATATAATCAAGTAGTGTGTGGATGTTCTTTGTTATGCTTCAAGGCAAAGAGTTAGTAATCAGGAGATTTAGATTTATTTTTCAAGAAATGTTAATTATAATAGAGCCCATCAACTATGCGAAGAGTTGGGCTATCAGTTTACATCTGACCTTGGAAAATACCTTGGAGTGCTTCTTCTTCACTAGAGGCCCGAGGGTATCCAAGACTCTATGCAAGGAGGTTATTGAAAAAGTGCAGAAATGTATGTCATCTTAGGAGGCTAGAAAGTTGTCCTTTGCTGGGAGAATTACTCTGTCTAAAGCCATTCTTGCAAGTATCCCAGTGTATTCCATGCAAACTACTATGCTACCAACAGCTATTTGTGAAGAAATTGATCGCCTAATCCGTAATTTTCTACGAAGAGATCATACTGCTGGCAGAAAACCCCGTTCAATAAAATTGGATCAATTATGTAAAGAGAATGTGGATGGAAGCCTGGGCTTAAGGAAGCTGCATATTAATAATAACGCACTTGTGACGAAGTTAGTTTTCAATTTAATTAATGAAACAAACTCCCTTTGGGCTCAAGTTATAGAAGCAAATATGGGTATGGAAATGGACTATTCCCGATAGTTCAAAAGAGAAAAGAAGCTTCGAACTTGTGTAAAGGAATTACCAGAGGCTGGCCTGAAGTTCAAAATTCCTTTGTCATTAGTCATGATGAAAGTTAGGACCATGTTAAGTGGTTTACTTCTGCAAATGGTGAGTTCTCTGTTAAAATAGCATACCATCAACTGCTACAAGGTCATGCCAGAGGTAATTCTTAGCCTTGGAAAGATGTATGGCAATGGAGAGTCCTTGAGAGATTAAAAACTTCATGTGGCTGCTTGTGAATGATAAATTACTTAACAAATCTAAACCGGGTTAATAGACATATGACTGATTATATATATGTCCAAGATGTGGTAGAAATGTTAAAACTTCAATTCATGCTATTAGATATTATCCTGTCATTCTTAGTAATTGGAAGTAGCTAGTTGACCCACAATATTGGCAAGATATCTGTAGTTTACTGTTTTTTGGAGTGGTATATTTTGAATTTACAAAATAATATTTTAAAGGAAAACGAGGGGACTAGAAAACTATGCTTAGATTCACCTGCTGGTCGATTTCATAGCATCAGAATGAAATAATATTTGAAGATCCATCCTTGAGTGGAGAGCTAGTCTATAATGTAAAAAAAAAAAATTATAGTGTTGCAGAGTTCAAAACTATTTCTCAAATGCTTCTTGATTCGGGCTTTGTTAAAAGCTTAGTGCAAGAAGGAAGAAAATGGAAGAATCCAGAGCAAAGTTGGCTAAAATTAAATGTTGATGAGGCTTGTGCGAAGGGAGGAAATGTTAGAGTGGAGGGAGATCTGATTAGAAACCATGAAGGCAAATGGGTTAATGGTTTTATAGTAAAAGGTGGAGCAGGCAAGGCGTTTATGGCTGAACTTCAGGCTATTTTAGCAAGACTACAAATGGCTTGGAGCTTGAAGATTAGACGTCTAGTAGGGGAAACTGACTATACTAAAGCTATGGAGTTGCTGGAAAATGGCTGTCCTAAAAATCATCCATGCTATGGTTTGATTATGGGGATTACGGAAGGACTTGCTGTGGAATGGAAGTTCGACTATCGCAAATATACAAGTAGAATGGCATTGTTGATAGCCTTGCTAAAACGGCTTTGAGAGCTGCTATGAGAAATGAAGAGATTACTTTAGTTCGCCATAAGTGCTGTCGCCTCATATAGGAGAAGATGCAACAGGCTTGTCCTATATTCTAAATCCTTTGCTTTTCATATGTATTTTGAAAAAAAAATGCTTTAGATGCCAGTACTACTAACTAATATAGATAAATCATATCATATTTTCCTTTTTATTATAAGAATATTTTAAATAAAATAAAATTTTATTTAATTGAATTAATTTAGTACATATTTTATTTTTTTACTTTATATCTGATGTATTATTTTCTCATTTTTATTTGTTCCTTTACATTTCTAAATAAGTTAAAACTCTAATATATAAATTATTAAAGAATTTATTTATTTCATATTTTATTTTATTTAAATAATATTTAAAAAATAATTATTTATTAATATAATAATTTCTTTTAAGATAAAAATTTTAAATAATTTAAATTTTTTATTTAATTAAATTAATTTATTTTACTATAAATTTTATTTTTAACTCTTATCACTTTATACATTAAGTATTGTTTCTCTCTTCTTCATTTTAAATAAATTAAAATTTTAGTATATAAAATATTAACTGGATTAATTAATTATATAATATATTTTTAATAAGAATAATTGATAATTGAAATCCAATTTTTATTTAAATTTTATCAATATTTTCTTGATATCAATTTTTAAGTTGTATATATCAAATTAAATATATAGATTTTTCCAACAATTTATAAAAATATTAAATATTTAATTTAATTTAAATAAAATAGTTAATGACATATTTTATTTTTTTAAACCTTATTATTTTACATTTTTTACATTATTTCTCTTCCGAATATCTACTCTATTAATATTAATTGCATATTATTTATTTTATGTTCATTTCTATTATTTATAACTTAAATGATAATATCACAACATGGTATAAATATATTATTATATTGAATTTTTATTTTTTTCCTTTTTTTACATTTCAATTATTTAACAATTTAAATGTTTTCATTACTAAGTAATAAAGGTATAAAAAGATATGTTTAATTTTTATTCTAAAATATTTTACATGTCTTAAATTTTTAATATAGAGAATACTAATTCAGTTAATTAAATAAATATTTTATTTTTAATAAAAATATTTTAAACTTAAAATCAAATTATCTGTTTAATTTTGTCAATTTTTTAAATGAACTTTCAAAAGCTATAATTTAAATTAAATTGAAATCCATTAGGAGCTTCTGAATACTTTGCCTCTTAAGTACTATTTCATTTACTTTTACGCATTCATTATATGTTTTTCCACGCATTGTTTATCTTTCTTTTATTTATTCCTTCCATCTTTTTTATTTTGTTGTTTTTTCACATCCGCATTTACTACATACAAACACTAATGTTAATGAATAATTTAAATATATCACAATATATTTTATTCTTCTTATTAAAAAAGTTTAAGAAATGTAAAGATTTAATCAGATCAGATAAATTAAAGAAATATTTTTTAATTATTTTTATGTTACAGCTTGTTTCTTTTATTTTTGTGTGCTTTATTATATATTTCTTTTTTATATCAATACATGTTGTTTATAACTCAAAATTTAATATCAATAAATATTATTGATATAAATAATATATCTTATTTATTCTTGCTAAATGACATAATTACATATTTTATTTTTGACTCTTATTACTTTTTAAATCATACAATATTTCTCTTCTTATTTACCCCATTGCATATTTTTATTTTTTTATCTTTTTATGTTGATCAATCATATTTTTTACTATTTAAATGTTAATATCATTAAGTAGTATAAATATGACATGATATATTTAAATTTTATTATAAAAACAATACAAATGAATAAAAACTTTAATATAGATGGTGTTAATTTAATTAATTAATTACATGATCTACGTTTGGATAAAAATATTTGAAATTGAAATTAAATTTATTTATTTAAATTTTAACAGATTTTGGTTATGTAGTACATTGCATGCTTTATATTTACACCATTACATGTTTTTCAGTTTTTTGTTTTTCATGCCCAAGTCTATTATTTACAATTCATGCGCTTTTATCATACTTAGTAATATAAATATAATAAGATGCATTTTACTTTTATTATAAGAATATTTTAAATAAGTTAAATCTTTAACTTAATTTAATTATTTAACTATATATTTCATTTTAACTCTTATTACTTTACAATTGACCATTGTTTATATTTGATTTTATATATATATTAATTATATTTTTATATCTATTCCTATTATTTATAAATAACTCAGGCATTAATATTGTTAAATAATATAGAAAAAATTCTGTATATTATTACATTATAAAAATATTTTAAATAATTTAAATGTTTAATTTTATTGAATTATTTAATTAAATATGCTATTTTTAATTCTTGTTACTTTACAACGCATTCAAATTTTCTTCTTTTTTATTTGTTTCATTACATTTTTTTCTTTTATCTTTCTTCTTTCATATTCATTCATATTAATTATAATTAAAATACTAATATTACTTAACAATATAAATAAAATATGGTATATTCTATTTTTATTATAAATACGTTAAACAAATTAAATTTTTAATACCAAAAATCTTGGTTACATATTTTATTTTTAATAAAAGTCATGGAACTCTAAAATTAGATCTATTTATTTGAAATTTTCAATATATTCTAAACATCAATTTTCAAGTGTTATATTCTATTTTAAATAAACAACAACTAAAATTTTATCAAAATTATATGCTAAATGTACGGGATAGTAAAAATTTATCATTTATAAGTATGAATGTATAAATTTTAAAATAAATATGATATATTAAATTCGAATAATTTTATTATATCTTTTATTATATGTACATTATTCTAATTTTACTACGGAAAAAGAACAACTATGGGTTAGTATACTGGTTTCAAAACATACAAAACGGAAACACAATATTTCAATATTTTAAGCAGCCTTTCCTTCCTATCCCACTAAAGACACCTTACAAACACACTTTGACCCACTTCTGCATTTATCAAAAAGTCCACGCAAAATCTATTTCAAAAAAGTCCGCGCAAAAAAAAAAAAAAAAAAGAGCACTTCAAAACATACGAGTAGAGAAATTCTGTGGGCTGTGTTAAAACGTAGACTTAACTTCCATCGTAATTAATTTGTATATTTGTAGATTGTCTGTAGAAAATAATTTTAAAATGTGAGAAATTTTAATGTATCAATTATATTAGTGTACTAATAAATATTATTATTAATTTTTATTTATCTTGTATAATGTCATATAAATAAATAAAATTTAATAATTTAAATTAATAGCATGCCGATATAATGATACACCATAATCAACGTCTTTTAAAATAAGGCTTAATTCTATTCTTAATTCCCCTGATATATATTTTATTCACATTAGTTCCCTAAAATATAAAAATCTATTTTGATTTCCTTAAAATTAAAATTTGGACACTTTTAGTCCAAACCATTAAAACTGACGGAAAAAGTTACATTTCCATTAAAGTTAGAAAAAGAGAGGGAAAAAAGAAAAAAGAAAGAAAGAAAAATAAGAAATTAAATATATAATTTATTTATTCATTAAAATGAGAAAAATAAAAAATGAAAGGAAAAAAATGTTGAAAATATTTAATTACTAATTGTATTAAATGATATATCAAAACATTTAAAAAATAATAAGCAATTTATTTATTTTTCAAAGTACCCAATAAAATTATTAATTTTATTAAAATCATATTTAATTAAAATTTAAAATTTATCATAATATATTTAGAGTTCTGTTATATCATACTAGATAGAATAATTAACCATTAATAAATTTGAGTATATAACTTATTTTTATTTAAATAATAAGTTATTTTTTATAATTTATTTATCTAATTATGCATTTTATTTTACCAAAAATCTTTAATGAATAAATAAATTACATTTCAATTTAAAATTAAAGTAAAAGAAAAATATTCAAAATATTTAATTACTGGTTGTAGTAAATGAATATCAAAACATTTAGAAAAAAATAAGAAATTTATTTATTTTTCAATGTAATTAATAAAATTATTAGTTATATTAAAATAATATTTAATTAAAAATTAAAATTTATCAAAATATATTTAGAGTTTTGTTTTATTACATTGGATAGAAAAATTAACCATTAATGAATTTGAGTGCATAGCTTATTTTATATTTAAATGATAAGTTATTTTTTATAATTTATTCATCCAATTACAAAATTTCTTTTAATAAAAATATTTGCATCAAATATCTCCCAAAAAAATTAACTATTACTAAAACTAATCCCAAATCTGAAATTAATTCACACACTCTAACAAATAATTAATTACATATGTTTAATGAATAAATAAATTATATATTCAATTTAAAATAAAAATAAAATAGAAAAATACTCAAAATATTTAATTATTAGTTGTAGTAAATGATATATCAAATCATCCAAAAAATAATAAGCATTTTATTTATTTTTCAATGTAATCAATAAAATTAATAATTACATTAAAATCATATTTAATTAAATTTTAAAATTTATCAAAATATATTTAAAGCTTTGTTTTATTGCCGTGGATAAAATAATTGACCATTAATGAATTTGAGTGTATAATTTTTTATGTTTAAATAATAAGTTATTTTTTATAATTTATTCATCTAATTGTGAATTTTTTTATTAAAAATCTTTACATCAAATATCCCTCAAAAAATTAATTATTATTATTAAAAGTATTCCCATATATGAAATTAATTCACACATTCTAATAAATACTTATTTGATTTAGCAATGAAAATATGCAATTATTTATTTATTAGAATGTGAGAATTAATTTTATATTTATGATAAATTTTAATAAGAATTGATTTTCTTGAGGGATATTTCATGTAAATATTTTTAGTAAAAAAATTCATAATTATATGAATAAATTATAAAAAATAACTTATCATTTAAAAAAATAAATTTTATACTTAAATTCATTAATGGTCAATTCTTATATCCAGTGATAAAATAGAACTCTAAATATATTATAATAATTTTTAAATTTTAATTAAATATTATTTTAATATAATTAATAATTTTATTGATTACTTTGAAAAATAAATAAATTGTTTATTATTTTTTAAATATTTTGATATAACATTTACTAGAATTAGTAATTAAATATTTTGAGTGTTTTCATTTTTTGCTTTTATTTTTTATTTTTCTCATTTTAATGAATAAATAAATTATATATTTAATTTTTTTATTTTTCTTTCTTTCTTTCTTTCTTTCTTTTATTTTTCTTATTTTTTTCCTCTATTTTTCAAAGTTAATTTCTGTTAACTTGAACGGAAATGTAACTTTTTCTGTTAATTTCAATGGGTTGGATGTTCATTATTTAATTTTAAGGGATCAAAATATTTTTTTATATTTTAAAAAGATCAAATATTAATAAAATTTATATTAGGAAGACTAAAAATAAAATTAAGCCCTAAAATAAAGCAAACTCGCATTAATAAAAGAGCCCACACATATACATACGAAGTCTTATCTACGGGAAGAAAATGATGGAATTTCTCTTGGGAGATATTTCTATTCCTCGTGGGATAAATGGACTTCGCCCAATGTGAAAGATGGTATTACTCAAAAATATCTACCGGACGGCGTCCCTAAAGAGGAAATTTGTTGCTTCCAACCCATTGGTCGAAATTCCTAATTTCTTTTCATTATTTTTAAGTTTGTCAAATAGTTTGTGAATTTTGCGGATTCTACAAGGAAAAAACATATTTTATTTTTAGGATAATATTATAAAAAGCTTCATCTTCTAAAAAATTAAATATTTTTACTATCTAATCACAATTTATATTTAATGCATTATAATTTATATTTTTTATTTTAATTTATTCATTTTGATATTAAAAAATAATCTAATATTAAAATACTTAATTTTTTAAAAAATAAATTTTTCATAACATTATATCCTTTTATTTATGCAGAAAAAATGTAGTGAACAATAATTGACTACTATCTAGCGGTCCAAAGGGCAGTATATTTATGCATGGAATCCGTCCAGCCTTTTTTCGGGCAAGGGGTTATTCCACACCACCCCCCCCCCCCCCAGCCCCAATTTATTGGACTATGGGAAATATTTCTTCGTCCAACACAGTTTTTATATTTATAATTTGATTTTTTTACTTATATTATTTTTAATTCAAATATTATTTAGTATTATAAATTCAATCTAGTATATTTTTAGAATAAAATTATTATAAATAATTTAATAATAAATTTATTTTATTATATATTTTATTTTTAACTTTTATAATTTTATGATTCAGGTATTATTTCACTTATTTTTATTTATTTTATTTCATATTTTTCTATTTTTCACGCCTACTTCTATTATTTATAACTTAAATATTAATATCACTAAATAGTATAAATATAAAATTATTTATTTTATTTTTAAATTTTCATAAATAATCTAAATAAATTAAAATTTTATTATAAAAATTATTAATTGAATTAATTAATTACATATTCTATTTTATAATAACAATATCTGAAGATTAAAATTAAATTTATTTATTTTTATTTTATCAATATTTCCATAATATTAATTTTTAAGTATCATATGTCAAATTAAATATATATCAATTGAAATTTTGCCAAAACTTTATACTTCTTTTACTATTTCACATTTTTGTTCATTTTTTATTTTCATTTATATTATTTATAATTCAAAAATTTTTTGACTAAAATAAATTTAACACAATAAAATTTCTTTTTATGGTAAAAAATTTTAAATAATTTAAATTTTTATTTAATTAAATTAGTTTACTTTGTTATATATTTTAGTTTCAACTCTAACTATTTTATAATTCAGATATTATCTCTACATTTTTTACTTGTTCTATTTCATGTTTTTTTAATTTTTCATATCTACTTATATTATTTACAACTTAGATATTAATGTTATTAAGTTGTATATAAATAACATATTATATATTTTATATTCAAATTTTTATAAATGTTTTAAATAAATTAAAATTTTAGAATAGAATAATTGAAATTACTTAAATTAATTAATTAATTACACATTCTATTTTTTTAATATAATACTTGAATATTAAAGTCAAATTTATTCATTTAAATTTTGTTAAAATTTTTTATGTTAATTGAAATTTTGTCAAGGCTTTATACTTCATGTACTATTTCTTATGCATTTTTTTCTTTTCACTTATACTATTTACTACTCAAATATATATTATTGAATAATATAAATTTATCATAGTATAATTTGTTTTTATGGTTAAATTATTTTAAATAAGTTAAAATTTAATTTAATTAAATTGATTACATTGCTATATATTTTAATTTTTATTCTTATTGTTTATTAATTTAGGTATTGCTTCTCTTCATCTTATTTACTTCGTTTCATGTTTATTATGTTGGGCATCGTTCGTTCATGATATTTAATGTCCAGATACCAATATTTTTTAGTATAATAGATATATTATATAATATTTTTTTATAAAAATATTTTTATTAATTTAAACATTTTATTTAATTAATTGATTAGTTATTTATTCTATTTTTTCTTATTACTTTATATTTCACACATCATTTTCCATCTTTTTACTTTTTTTACATGTAATTTTATTGTTTGCAGTTTAAATAGTAATATTATTATGTAATATAAATATAATATGATATATTTTATTTTTAACTTATATAACTATTCTAAATAAATTAAAATTTTAATATAAAATTATTAAAAAAATAATTAATTGTAAATTTTATTTTTAAAATTAATATTTTAAAGCTAAATTAAATTTTATTTATTTAAATTAAATCTTATTTTTATATAATAATTTTTAAGTATTGATATTTTATCAACGGTTTACAATCCATACACTGTTATTTATAGCTTAGATATTAAAATCACTAAATAGTATATGTATGACATGGTATATTTTAATTTTATTATAAAATATTTTAAATAATTTAAAGTTATGGAAAGCATTAATTAAATCAATTATTTACACATCTTATTTTTAATAAAAATATTTAAATATTAAAATTTATTTTATTTATTAAAAATTTATCAATATTTCTTAATATCAAATTTCAAATACTATATTTTAAATTAAATTAAATACATATCCATAAAATTTTATGTACGCTTTATGTACTATTTCTCTTCATTTTATCTATTGCATTACATAACATACTAAATGTGGAGTGATTTGTACAAAAAAATTTAATATAAGAATAATATCCAACAATCTTTTGCTTTGAGGTGAAAGTTATTTATTAAAATATATAATGTAAACATTAATAAATAAAAAAATTTAGTTAGTTATTAAGATCATAATTTGTATTTGCTCTAGATGAAATCTCTTTATACTATTAATGAATAAGTTATTTACATTTGTTAGAAAATATTTTTTTAAATCAAATTCATGTTAAAATATGATTTTCAAATATTTTTATTATGAAAATATTTAAATAAATTAAAATTTTAATATGAAATATATAAATTGATATTATATATCATTTTTCTTCATTTTTTGGAAAAAATTTTCTTTAAAATCAAATTATTCTTTAAATGTGATTTGTAAGTACTTTTATTAAAAAATATTTTAGATGAGTTAATATTATTTTATTTTTTTAATTTTATCAAGGAAATTGGTGAACTCGTCAATAAAAAATGGCAAGAAATTATAAAATAAACTAATAAAAATCATTTATAAAATATTTTATATTTGTTACTTTTGAATTTAAATTTTTTATTTGGATATAAACTTTATAAAAACATATATTGAAATGCATTCATATAAAAACATTTGAAAAAGGATATTACTCTAAGTGATTAAATGATGCCGTGTATATTTAGATTAATTTGATTTATTATGAATTGAAAATTATTTATATTATTAGTGAGTATGAAGATATTATATTTTTAAAAAATAAATGTAACTAAAAATTCTTTAAAAAAGTAAAAAAATTAGAAATTTTCTTGCAACATGAAAATATGAGTAAGTGATGGTATAAAATCTATTTATATATTTAAATTCAATCAATTTTATAACTTCAATAAAGTTATAAAGGTAGATAGTAGAATTTTAAATATATAAATCAATAAATAATTATGACACATTTTAGACAAAATTCATGAATTATGCAATGTATAATAAAAAAATGTGAAAAAAAGTGAACATTCAACTTTTTTTTTCTTAGGAAAGATAAAAAAATCCAACTTAGGTCTAACTACAATAATTATATTCATCAACATAAAAATAGAACATTATTAATAATTTATCATTTATTTCATGGTAAGAAATATTAGAACTACGTTTAAAGAACTTAGCTGAAATTGAGTTAAAAAATAAATAATGTTATTTACTTGGTACTGAAATTATGTTTCAAAAAATTATATTTTTGTTAAGAATATATTATGATTAAATACTCTACCTCTACTCTATTCCTATATTATTTTTATGTATTAAATACAATTATGGAAATATTTTTTTATTCTATTCTCATTCTTTTTCTCATTTTTATTCTCATTTCCGTGTACCAACATAACATAAATATTATTTGCATTTACCATTATTTTTTTTATACAATTATATGATTTACGTGCAATAAAATTTAAAACAATATAACAGACACATAATTTATATTTTTTTAAATTTCATTCTTTCTTATAAATTAAATAATATCTCTTAATATATAAATAAATGATTTTATTTTAAAATTTTATTATTTTTTATTAAACAATAACTCGTGTGTAGCATGAGCTTGGTTACTAGTAATTAAGACAGGGACAACTCTCATGGGAATGTAAAAGAATCACCATCCAACGTGTGATAAAGTTGTTGCCTTCAAATGGCAAGTATCTTTTTTATTGCATTTAATATTAAGGGAGTTTATGGTGCATCAATACATCATTAAAACTATTAGTGGTGTTAATTGGTGAAATTTTCTGCGAAATTCGGCAGTTCATGATTTTTTGGCCTTTTGATCAAGACAACCAATTCATAGGGTCACCCTAACGTTTTTCAACCAAAAAAATTGATTACTATTTTTCTAAGTTTTTCTTTATTTTTTTCATTATTTTTAGTAGTTTTCAATTATTTTTCATTTTTGGTTTTTCTTCAAGTTTTAATTTTTTTAATGCTTGAATCAGTCCTCTTCCTTTGATTTTATTTATATCTTGCTTGTTGTAGATTATGTTTCAAGGTGGATGGAAGCAAAAGTCATTAAAACTAATGGTTTTAAAGTTATTGTAGTTTTTATCAAGGATAACCAATAGGTTAGCATTCCCAAAGCATTAATAAGTCATTTGGGTACATATTTTTGCAATCGCTCAATTAAGGCTTCATTAAGGAAATGTGGATTTTTCATAGAACATCTATTCCCTACTGTCCTCTAACAAATATGCAAATTGAGATCCAAGTAGAGAAGTCAAGTCCACCTTCGAGAAAACTGTAAAACCTAATAAAAAATATTAGTGGTTTAAACCTAATAATGCACTTTGGGCCTACAAAATTATGTACAAGACACTTATTGAGATATCCTCACATAGGTTGGTCTTTAGCAAATCATGTCATCTTCCTATTGAGATAAAGCATAAAATGTATTACATAGTGAAGTGTTGTAACATGGATTTGAATGAAATTGATAGAGAAAGAAATCCATAATTGCAAAAATTGGAAGAGTTTAGACTTGAAACTTATAAGAACTTGTGCATTTACAAGAAGAAAATGAAGGCATTTCATGATATAATGATTGTTAAAAAGGATTTTATAGTTGTCCAGAAAGTTTTACTTTACAATTATATACTTAAATTGATGCTAGGTAAATTATGCTTTCATTAGGATGGACCCTTTTGTTGTTATTAATTTATTTTTTTATGGTGTAGTTATGATAAAAAAAAATGTAGGAACCAATAGGGTGTTCAAGGTCAATAGCCATAGGCTTAAACCATTTTATAAAAGATTTTAAGAGTACAAGGTAGAAGAAGTCCAATTATAGGATGCAATTTACCTAATTTAGGGGTGAGCAATACCATCCGGAAAAAAGATTAAAGAAAAATGCTTCTTTGAAGGCAATCTAAGTGTGGCTAGCTAGTGACTTTAGACTTGTGTTCTCTTTCCTTCTCATTATTTTATTTGTTCATAATTTATCTTGATGTTTATATATTTTACATTAAGAACAATGTAAGATTTAAGTGTGGAGAGAGGCTTCTAGGATTTCTTTGGTGTTATTCCTTTAATACTTTTAAATCTTAAAAAAAATTAGAAAAATTTAAACAAAGTGTGTTTTTTTATGTGTTTTTAGTCTTTTTAGGTTCTTTTAGTTACTTTCCATTGATTAAGAGTTTGCATTTTTCATAAGTAGGAATTAATTGAGTTTGATTAATTTATTATATAATTGAATGAATTGTCTTAGTATTTCAAATTGATTAGTATAGTAATGAATTTTAAATCCATAATTAAATTTTGGTAATATGTCTTGCCTTGTGAGATTTTAAACCTTTCATTGAGCATTTATGCTATCATCTTTCCTTTTTATGTAATTTTCTTTAATGGATTTGTCTCTTTAGAATTTACTTTAATTTTTTTTAAGATTATATCGGCATATGCATGTATAAATATGATAATTGAATTCTTTGTATGAGCTAGTTGGCAAATAGCTAGTCTTGGAATCTTATCTTTGATAAGCCCCTTAAGTCTAATTGCCTTTTTTCTAACATCTAATCTATCAACAAGTTTTTTAATGAAGAATAAGTGTCTTCACCTAGCTTTAGGGATTAGAAAAGCATTTGAAGTATTTATGGAATGAGTGCTTGAATAAGAGTAAGGATGTGTGTGAAAGAAAATTATGAAAAAATTATCAACTTCAATTTCAATATTTGGTTGAAAAAAGAAAGGAAAAAAATAAGAAAATTATCACAAAAAGGGAAAAAAAAAGGGGAAAAAGGAAAAGGAAAGAGGATAAAGTAAAAAGAATTGTGAAGGAATGGGAAAAGAAAGAAATTAATGAATATTTTGAACAGAATTTGGAATGTTGTGTTGAGTTGTAATTAAGGATGATAAAAATATCCAATGGGTTTAGAGTTTTTTTTTTTCACCCATTAATATTAATTTGTACAATACATAAATCTATCTCTTATAAAGCTTTAATAGGTCTTAAATCTTTTGGATGTTGCATTAAATCTATCTAAATAGCATATTCAATTATTAACCTATTATTATATGAAAATTAATATTATTGCATATATAAAAATATTAGGATAGTTTATTCAAGATAAAGGATATTAAAAATATTAAAATTTACATTAAATTATAATTTTTTAAAATAATATTTTTATTTTATAATATTAGTTTATACAATATAGAAGTACGTAATTATAATATAAATAGATAAATAATCATCTATATATTGACCTAATACAACCTATATTTGCCCTAAAGTTAATATAGATAGTATGGATGAGTCAAAATAAAAATTAATGTGAATAAAAAGTAGATATAATTCATAATTATTAAGTATAATTATAATCAATAAGAATGATACAATTTACATTTACCTTCAAACTAATATGAATAATATGGATAGGTCAAAATAAAAATTGATAAGAATGTGAAAATGGATATAATTCATAATTACTATGTGTAATCATTATGAATAAGAAAACTAACTTTTATTTTTTATTAAAAAGGTTTTAAATTATATTTGCACTAGTAAGTCCAAATGGATCCATTTTAAATCTTTTAATTGAATCTTATTATATCCTTAATGGGTCTGGATTTTAAATAGATTTAAAGTAGTGGGTCCTTAATGGATCTGTATCTAATTAAGTTCAAATTAGGTTAATCTAAACCTAATCAATTTTTATCCTTAGTTTTAATTGTTTTTAAGCCCATGTTTACATTTCATTTGCTTTATTAATTTCTTTGAATTTTCATCTTCATATCTTTAATCCCCTTTCTCCCTAGCCCCATTTTAACATTTAATAAAGTCCTCTTGATTTTTGTGTGAATGTGGTTAAGTAGTAGAGATTAAATGATAAGTAAGCATATGGTAAGATATTTCATAAAACGAATCTGATGAAACACTTGCCTAAACACTTAAAAGGTGGAAGAGTGAATTTTTATGTGCAAATTTCATCTATTCTTTTTTAATGGAATTGTTATGTTAATTAATTTTGAGTTTGTTAAGATTGTTATTCATGATCTATTATGGCTCTTGATGGATTTGATTATTTTTTGGCTTATGAATTTTATGATCTTGAAATCAGTAGAAGTAGGTCTTTTGTTTATTAATTTTGAATAAAATTATGTTTGCATGAAGACTTGCAAAGGCTAAGCATGAGAGAATTTGATGTACAAAATATTACTTACGTTATTTTCTCCCACATTGTATCTCCTAGAATGTTTTGGAATTGATCTTTTTTTGTTATTAGGTTATGATTTTAGAATGCTATTGAATTATTTAATTAATATGGAATTTTGACACTATTTTAGGTTTTCTTGCTATAATTTGAGTTCTAGAAATCTAATTAGGGTAATTTATTAGGTTTTTGGAAAGTTAAGAAGAATTTCTATAACTTTCATATTTTGGTTAGAATCCAATTCAAATATTTACATATTTTTATTTAGCTAAGGTAAAGATTCAATATTGCTATCTAATTTGACATACCTAGTCTCACTAATTTAAGAATAAATTAAGGTTTAGTGTTTAATTAGTGTTAAACTAGTGTTAATTGTTACCTAAGATCCAATCCAATATATTTCAAGACTTGTGTTAATGTAACTATATAGTTTTGGGGGTTTTGTAGTTGTTGAAACGGTAACCTATAAGATTTTATCATAGTAAACTCTTGTAGCATTTTAGTTTATAAATTAGGTTTTGGGCTTCCAAATTAAGCAAAGTCTTAAGTCATTATAACCCTAAAATATAGCTTATACTAGTGTAATCTTCAGTTTTAGTTCTAGCCTTTCTATCATTCATCGAAGGCTTTATAGTTTATTATGACATATCCTGAGTTGGACTTAGTTGTGTATTAGTATAGTATGGAAAAGTCATTGCTAATGTGTCCTGCCAATTAAAAAAGTATGAGCTTAACTATCTAACTTATGACCTTAAGATGGTTGTTATGGTGTCTACCTTGGCAATATGGAGGAATTATTTGTATGAAGAAACATGTGAAATTTACACTAATCATAAAAACTTAAAATACATCTTTGATTAAAAGACTTGAATTTGAGGTAGTGGATATGGATGGAACTTGTTACAGATTAACTACACCATCAATTATCATCTTAGGAAGGAAAATGTAGTGGTTGATATGTTAGGCAAGAGTTCTTCACGTTTAGTAGTTAATATTCAAGCTAGAGAATAGGCAGTATTAGTTACATAAGTAGCTATTCAATTAATACTTGTGAACAAAATAAAAGAATCTCAAAAGAATAATCCCTAATACCTAACTTTGAAGGAAGAAGTAATGTCAATCAAAATAACAATTTAACTATTTATGAAAAAGAGGTAATCAAATATCAAAAATAACTTTGGGTTCCTTTCAATGAAAGGAATGAGCAATTGCATCAACCTTATTATTCTTCTTACACCATGCATCTAATATAATAAAGATAAACTATGATCTAAAAGAAAGCTCCTAGTGGAGAAGAATGAAAATAGATGTTATGAATTATGTGGTCAAATGTTTTACATGTCAATAAGTGAAGGTAGAACACTAATGACTCACTAATTTGCACTAACCTTTTGTTTTTTTAGAATAGAAATAGGAAAATGTAACTATGGATCCTTTTATAGGGTTACCACAAATTCCAAAAAGATTTGATTGTATTTAGGTAATTATTGATTAGCTAACTAAAATAGCTTATTTTATACTAATCAAAGTTACTTTCTCTATAGTAAAGTATGCTTAAACTTATTTGATAAGATAGTTTAGTTGCATGGGTCCACTCACTATCATTTCAAATTAGGGTACACAATTTACAGATCATTTTTAGCAATCATTTTAAAAAGCTTTAGGAACTCAACTATGTTTTAGCATAACATTTCACTCATAAACTAACGAACAATCATAATCAAACCCTAAAAGATATACTTAATATGGGCACATTTGAGTTTGGAGGTAATTAAGAAAAATACTTACCACGAATTGAGTCTAATTATAATAATAGTTACTAATCAAGTATGCAAATGACTCCTTATGAAGCTTTATACAATCAAAGGTATAGATCTCCAATCAGTTGGTTTTAACATAAAGAAGCAAAATTTCTAGGACCAAATTTGGTAACAAATGCCTTAGAAAAGGTACAAATCATCAAAAATAAATTGAAAATAACATAAAATCTGCAAAAATCTTATGTAAATAAAAGGAGAAAAGTATTAAAAGTTCCAGAAGGAGATATTGTCTTCCTAAAAGTTTCAATCATGAAAGGGATGGTGTAATTTAGGAAAATAAAAAAGGAAATTGTCACTCTATTTCATCAGACCTTTTCCAATCCTTAAGTATGTAAGAGCGGTTGCTTATCAAATAAAGTTATTGAAGAAATTGCAAGCCATACATCCAATATTCCATGTATCCATGCTTTGAAAATACCTTCATAATGCATCTCATATGATCCAATATGAATTGTTGCAATTAGATCCTAAATTGTCATATAAGGAGTAGTTAGTTGAGATTCTAGATTGCTAAATTTGGAAGTTAAGATACAAAAAGTTACCTTCAGTGAAGGTCAAGTAGGAATGATATGCTATAGAAAAAGTAACTTAAGAATTTGAGTAGGAAATGGAATTAAACTACCTACACTTTTTTGGTAAATATTAAGGTTTAATGTTATTACTAGTATATATTTTTAGAATTACTAATGTAACCAGTCCCTTAAAAATTTGAGTTTGAAGGAGGGAAAAATTGTTATATTCTTTAAGAAATTAAAAATAAGTGGAATATTTTTGTGTTAGAAAATAATTATTTGATTGTTATAATTATTTTTAGAATGACAATTTTATAAGTAATAATGGGATTTTATGGTAAGATATAAAGTAAAATAATAAGAATAGGAGGAAATGAAATAATAAAAGCCTAGAATATTGTTAAAATTAAGTAAATGTGTATGGAGGAGATTTAGGAAGTTTTTTTTTGAATTTTACCCTTCAACCCTTAGAAAAGTCTTAAACTACCTTTTAAAACTTTTAAGACCTAACAAAATGGAAAGCAAAACCTTATTTCTCCAATAATCACACTTTACTTCCTCTCTTTTTCTTTAATTCAACTCAATAATCAAGCAATCCAAATATAAGCAATCATTAAAGAGTTTCAACTAAGTTTTGGATTAAGTTCTAATTCATCACTTTAAGGTTAAAAAGATGAAGTGAATCTTGACTCCTAAATTTTCTAGATTTATCATTGTTAGGGCAAATTAGTTGATTGTACAACCTCTAATCTTCTTCTCTATACCTAGGTAAGTAAGCAATCTACTTAGTTTAATTAATTTTGCATGATTTTGAATTAGTTAGAAGTTAAATTGATGAGAATTGAATTTGCAATGGTTGATTGATATAGAAGTTAATTTATGCTATGCTTTCTTGTTAAAATTGAATTGATTACCATTATTGGTGTTTGGTTAGTGGATAAATTGAGTTTGGGATGATATGAGTTGATATTTTGAAGTAAAAATGCCAAACAAATAGTAAAATTTTTGAAAAATCTATATAATCGCAGGTGTAGTTGACTACATAATTGATTATAGTCCTAAAAATTGCTCTTGAAAGGCTTGAATTGCTCTTTGGATGGATATAGTCAACTATAAGGATCAAATTTTGCTTCTAATCCCCTATAGTTGATTATATAATCGACTATCACACTATTATTTCTAATTTTGCATGTTTTATAAAATTTTATGATATTATGGTGACATGTGGGTTATATATTTACATATTTAGCTTATGAATGCTTTATAATTAATTTCTAATACTAAAATCCTAGTATAAGATATTATTATACTAAAATTTGTGAATAAGGAAGATAAAATAATTCAATTGTGATATAAAATTAAATATAGTAAATATCTGTGAAGGAATAAGGCAAACCCCAAAAGGACAAGGTTGGGTTTGTGAAAGGATTAAGTTAACCAAGAGTTAAAATGAGAGCTAATTGCATTTCTTTTCTTATACAATTATATAATCATGTATTAAGGATAGTCTGAATGATAAGAATATAGTATATATTCTTCCATGTTAATTTTAAGTAAATTGCTTGTTTACTAAGTTTTAAACTTACTCTTTTATATGTTTGATTTTTACATACACTATTGTAGAAGTTCCTCCACCACCACCACAATAGGAGTAGAATCTTCTAGGAGTATTATGTACAAGGTAGTAGAAAATTATTTTGTTTATATATAGAAATACTTTCCTGGGCCTTGTAATGTGTTGCTAGATTTTAAGAGATAAGAATATTGTATATGTATTACAAATAGTTAAACTAACTTAACCTTAAATCATAAGGGTAAGTAAGTAGGTTTAACTACCTTACTATGATAGTTTGGATAAATATACATATAGTTGTAAATATTTTGAATGTTACAAAAAATATTATGTTTCTACTAATAAAGCATGTATTTAATGCCCTAAGCATGTTTAGGTTAGGTTGGTGGAAACTAGGTTATTAGGTTTTATACAGGGCATGGCATATGGAGGTCATGATATATGGTCTTCAATTATTAAATAATCTTGTAAGATTTACATTTACAATGTTATATTAACCTTAATTTCATAAGCATGTAAAGATTCAAGAGAGAAATTTTTCAAAATTTGTCAAGCATTTAGAAAAAGATGAAGGTGAAAGAAAAAGAAAGTTAATGATTAAATTTCTTTTCATAGATTTTGGATTCCTTTCAACATGATTGTTGATTTTATTTAATCTTGTAACCTTTGTGATGTTTGAGTATATAATAACACTTAGGATCTCATTCGATTCATGGAATCATATATTTTTTGAGAATCTTAGGATTTGTTTGTATACTATTTTTAAAAATAATTTTATATTTTTATTTTAGTTTTAACAGAAAGTTCTTATTTAGCAAACTATTTTCATAATCTATTTTTAAAAACTATGAATCCAAATGTGTACCTTAAAAATAGAAAAATAGAAATAAGTTTTTGATGTAGCCTAAACTTATTCTTTTATTTTTAATATTAGTTTTGTAATTAAATAAAATATTTTCTTTTTTACCCATTCGAATAGCCTCTGTTCTTTGTTTCTTTAAACTTAAAAATGATTTTTGAAAACATAATTACAATTTTTTTGAGCAACCTCTAAAAAATAAAAAATAAAAATATATCCAAATATATTCTTAGTATTCTAAAAAATATGAATCCTAAGAATTTAATTCTAAAAAATGTGACATTACCATATTTTGTTCATTAAAAACATTTCTAGAAATGTTGCAATATTATATTTTAACTAATTTGTCTATTTTTAAAATTATTATTATATTACCTAAAATGTCCTTATAAAAAATTATGTAGTCAATAATGGTGAATGGTGATGGGAGGAGATTAATGATGGTGACTGATAGAAATCTTCGATAATAGGTGATGGTTGATGAAGGTTACTAAAAATAAATGGTACAATGATGGTCATCCGTAATGGGTGATGGCTAATTATAATCATTAGTAATGGATGATAACTAGTGTTAGTCATTAATGATAAGTGGTAGCCGATAGAGGTTATAAGCAATGGGTATTAGTGATGGCAATCATTAATAATAAATGATGTCCAATGATAGTGGCAATCGATAATAAGTGATAGTAGTATTCACTAGTGCTAGATGATGGTGGGAAGAGATCAATGATGGTTACAAATGGTGGATAATAGATAGCGATAGTCTTCAATAATAACTAGTAGTCGATGGAAGTCATTGATAATGAATGGTGATGATAATAGTCACCTGCAGTGGGTGATGGCTAATGATTGGTGGTAATTGGCGATGGTGACCAGCAAAGGTCATTGACAATAAATGGTATAAGGTAGGTGGTCATTAGCGATAGGTGGTTGTTAATGATTGTCATTGATGATTGGTCGTAATGAAGGTAACCACTAACGGTGGGTGGTAGCTAATAATTGATAATGAAAGATAATAGTCAATAGCTAGTGATGGATGGTGGTGAAATAACATATTCATAGTTATAATGGCTTAATAAAAGGGAAGATAATAGTCAATAACTAATGATGGATGGTGGTGAAATGACATATTAATATGATAATGTTTTACTAAAAGGATGGATAAAATAGTCTATTTGTATTATTAAAACATTCCTATGTTATGAGAATATATGATATATCTCTCCTCCATAGGATTATTTTGGAAGAATATTAGACTAAAAATATTCCTAAAATGATCCATATTCCATGAATATTATTTTAAGAGTTGAACCAAATAAGAGAATCTTATATTCCCCTAAAACATTTCTAGAAATAAGGGAAATATTTCGTAAATCAAATACCACTTGAATGTCATTATTGTTAATGTATTGTGTCGCAAAGAATTTGAATTTTAAGCATACAAATTTCAATTAATATATTTGAATTTTATTACTTATAAAAAATTTAAATCAACATGTAATACTTAAAATTTAAATTCATTCCATTATAATAATATTTTGAACAAATACAGGTAATTTTTTTCTTATATAATAATTTTATAATTATTTTGAATAAGTGAGATTTTTACAAAATTCATGTATCACATGCTAAAAACTAGTTAGTAAGATATAATCTCCTAAAAACATAACTATTTCATAACCCTATCTAAAGGTATACAACTTAGGTTTAATAGCTCTTACTATTCCCATGATCATGTTTAACACCTTATAGCCATCAAGAAATTATTTCTTCCCTTTTATAGGGGTATTATAAGCCTATTAATGCATCTATTAGTTGATATAGTTATGACATTCCTTTTGAACGTAAATTATTGTGACAAAACCAATAGAAAGGTATTAACTCTTCAAAAATTTTAATATCCTCATTATCATATATTATAATTTTCTATCAATCTCTTAAAAAATTTAATAATTACACATTCTTGATAAAAAAATTTATACTTGTGATGTGATCATGAGATCTGAACAAGAAGCCCAACAAAATACTAAACCTATTATTGGGCCTATTACACATGCAAGGGCTAAGAAAACACAATTGGTTCAAAATTGCTTCTCTTTACTTGTTTGTGGTAATAGGTTGAACTAATTGGACCAAATTTGAAGCTTGGGCTTAGGAAGATCAAGAAGCACCTCATTTTTTTTATTTTTAAGTGATTTTCATGCATCATTTTGGAAGCTTAAAAAGTTAAATATTTTTTGGTGTTTTCTGATTTATTATGATGTCTTTTAGCTTTTTCCAATATCATTATTTCTGAAGGTTATAATTTATGTTGTCTTTTGGTTTTCCTAAGTTACTATGGTGACTCTATGATTTCAAAATCCAATAGTGGTCTTTTAATTAGGGTCTTTTAAGTTTCCTTTTACTGTAAGCTCTGCCTATAAATAGAGCATGAATTCTAATGAGATAATAACAAGAGTGAAGCATATTTTCAGATTGCCTTTCATGCATCTATCCAATTCCTATCTAATACTTGTGTTAATGGCAAATCACCCTTAGAATTCTTATCACGTGGTGTTTTCAACTTATTAATCTAAGGTTTTCTGGTTCTTCTTATGTTCTATTCTTCTTATAAAATTACAAAATACCAAAAATAGCTTCAAATAGATCCATTGCCATTTGATTGCTCATTTTAGGCATATTAACTTAACTCCCTCAAATAAAAAATTTTGAGTTTACCGTTGCTTGATTGGTTCTTATTGCCCTTTTATTTAAGTTAGTTTAATACTGATATAACTAAAATTTATCATCTCGTTCCTTGGATAGACTTAGAGCTCGTACCTTTCACCAAAAAAAAAACTTAAATTTTGATTACTACATAGTACCATAGTTAGGAGCTCTATAGTTAGTACTTTGTAGCACTTTAAGGTACACTAAAGCTTTCCCATATGACTGAAAATAGGGTGCACCATTTATTCATACAATTGAATACATTATATTATGGAATTAGGATCCAAGGATCAATAAAGTAAATATGCTTCATAAGAATATGTAATTATAGGTAAGATTTAAGTCAACAAAGGCACACATTCATTCTGAAATACATGTAGCTCCTCCACCTATTACAGGAGTTATTCACCTTATGATTAGAGTTTACATACAACATCTTTATTAGTTGGGTGCTCCCAGAAGTTTGCTCAATTCTTTTTTATTTTGAGACCCCATGATAAATCCCCTATGAATGTCGCCCCCCATAACACCTCTATCATTGCTAAAATGAAGCTAATGCCTCTACAAAATCATCTTTCCCAAAATCTGGCTAAAGCTCCAAGTCGAAGAAGAGTTTGGTGTAGGCTAATTGCCAAAACAAGAAGTTACTAACTCTCAGTTCACCACTTGTCCGGATTAGTAGATCAAGGTTAGGAACTTTATGTAGTTAGTTTCCAATTTGTGCTTAATAAGAGTTTCATTGATGTCATCTAACTGAATTTGGCTATCTCTTACTTTCTAGGCCACATTTTTGCATGCTTGCACAATATCATATTTCCCACTATAGTTGATTTCCATAATAAGTTGGAGTCAGAATTTTCCTTTGTGCTCTCTTCTGTATTAGCTATAAGTCCCTGTAAAGATCTTGGAAGCTTCAATGAATCTTCGATCATGGATATCTGAATGGCTTCCTTACAACCAAGAGAATAAAAATGTGAATTGCAACTTGCAAGTGACAAGCTCATGTATGAAATAACAAAATTATTGGCTTTGATCAGGAAAGCCAGTGTATCTAATTTATGGAAAACTTGCTTGTTTTCAAAAAATTACATTCTAAGTTCAGAGTATAACAATCATTATGATCACTATGAAATTAATGAAAGATTATTCTTTATATATCAAGATGAAATGTCCAAATGGGTATACTCTTTTATGCAATGTAAACAAGCACCACATGAGCAAGGAGCATAAAAATGCAACATGAGACATGACAAGTGTCACAAGCTAGTAGTTGTGACAATTTGGCAAGCAAACATGTTTGGATTAAAACGAGACTTTGTGAAAAAATCTAACATGTTATGATAGTCCTGTGGCTAAAATTTAGGATCAATCCGACTAATGTACTATTTTTCTTGATTTTTCTAAATTTAGGGGTACTTTAATTATTTTGAAAGGTTTGAGGATCTAGGGGAGTTCGAAAAGCCTATATTTATGATCCTCGTATTTTTATCTTCATGTTAGTTAGTTTTCATGTGAATCGAACATCTGGAGCCTGGAGAAAAGTCCTTATGACAACTCGAAAAAAGTATATCATTTTCTGATGAGAGGAGTTTTGTTCGAAATGCTCTTTAAGGGGGTGGAGTATGCCAAGGGCTTAGTAGGGCATCTAGACACTGAGTTAGGGATGGAGTGTGTTAGCTTGTGACTATCCCCCTGCACATTCAAAACTATGAAATGAGCATAAACTAAGCGAATAGAGTGTTCCTCTCTTTATTCAATTATCCCCTGCGATCTACAGTATACAGAGGCTTCCTGTGTAGAAGAATCCTACAGTCCGGTATGCGAGAGCGCTTCAGTGACATATGATATTAGTGTATAGACATGTTATCCATGTGACCTGTTGTATAGGTGATAAGTCTTCGATGTTCTGTTATCTCTACCAAGCATGCCAAACAAAGGCTATAATGTAAGAAGGTTGGCATATTAGCCAAGAATGGCAAGCATGTGATATATTATTTCGACTGGAGAGCTATCGGCTTGTGACATTTGGTATCAGAGCTCGATTAGTTCCAGAGAGCTAAGATTGAGTAGGCATAATTGGTTTTAATGCAGCTTGTCCCTTAATATATGGTATGTGCGAAGCTATAATTCTCACAAACTCGATGGTGTCGTTGCCAAAGACTTAACCAGAGGGTGCAAGAGATTAGATCCTCCCAAAAAGCTAATGGGCTAAGGAATGGTACATTCTGGTTGATCGAGGATTAGTACGTTAAGCTTAAGCATTTATACCAAGTGGGCTATCTTGCTTGTTAATTGTGCATGGAACATTAGTTATATGCTCATTCATAGTAATGGCATCGAGGGATGCAAACTACCATCTAGTGGAACAATAGCATTGACAACTGATCCGGTAAGAGAAGCCTTGATCTTACCAGAGAGCTTAATTGCTTGAAGGATCGGTGGAACCAGAGGATAAAGCCATTGGTTGTGCTAGAGTGAGTGACCATAAATAAAGGGCATGAGCGAATTGTTTCAAAAGGAGTAATCTAAAATTATGTCAAGGAGATCTATAGAGATTGTCCAAGTGCTCAGGGGAGCATTATATCCGAAGGGCTTAGCACAAATTCGGAGGAATTGATGTTGTGTGTAATTTGTGGGTTGGATAAAGTACATGCAATCTTCCCACATGATTGTTTAAGCTAGAGTGAAGCGTACTCTATGCTCAACCCTTTCTACGAGTTGAAGTAAAGGAGCCATCAGAGGATGTGATCAGGAAATCATTGGAGGATGCACGCCAAGGAGTGGTCATGAGGACTATGATGCTAGTAGGCATTGACTTCGAGGGTAGATTGTGATAGCCGATAAGATGCCAAAGGGCATTAATCCAAAAAGGATCAGAGGATCTGATTAGATGTGAATTGGCATTACCTAGTGCAATGAATAAGTCGAAAGCAAATGAACAGTTGATGAGCGAGGTTATGGGACCTTTCTACATAGATCTAGTGTAAGTCTTGTCTCCTTTACTTGTGCAATGGGACACTTGGTGTAAGATACTTGTTAGTAGGTAATTCAAAGTGCTAAGCATTTTTCATGAGCCATAGAGTTGACACACTTTTATGTCAAAAAGGTGGCGATTATGCAATTTGCAAGAGTAATGAGCATAAGTTGCAAAGGCAACTACCTATTAAACAAATTATGGAGGTAACAAGTTCAGGAGATATATATGGAATAACGGCACTAGAGAGTATTAGGACGCTTTTTAAAGTGATTACAGAGGTAGCCCTTTGAGTAACTTGTGGAGGATGCATTTTGTTAAGAGATACCTATGTTGCAAAGCTAATAGACAGCCCAAATTGGAAATGGGGAAATTTTTCATTGCACTCAAAGAGACAAGCTTTGAGATAGTCGAGAGAGTAACTCAAAGGAGTAAGCCGAAGACCACAACCGTGTTAGATTAAGGCGTCAATGAGGGCATTGACATTTGAAGTAGGGAATAATGTCACAAGCTGACAATTATGATAATTCGACAGGCAAACGTGCTTAGATTAAGATGAGACTTTATGAAAAAATCTAACATGTTATGATGATCTTTTGGTTGAAATTTAGGATCAATCAAGCTAGTATACTATTTTTCCCAAGTTTAAGGGTACTTTGGTTATTTTCGAATGTTCAAGAATCTAGCAGGATTTGAGAAGCCCAAATTTGTGATTCTCACATTTTTATCTTTGTGTCAGTTGGTTTTCGTGTGAATCGAACACTCGAAGTATGGCAAAAAGCCCTTATGAGAATTCTAAAAAAGTATGTCATCTTTCAACGAGAGGGGTTTTGTTCAAAATGATTTTTAAAGAGGTGGAGTGTGCCAAGGGCCTGGTGGGGCGCCTAGACACTAAGTTAGGGACAAAGTGTGTTGGCTTGTGACCATCCCCCTGCACACTCAAAGATATGGAATAAGGCATAAACCAAGTGAACAAAGTGTTCCTTTTTTTATTCAATTGTCCCTTTCGGTCTGTAGTGCATGGAGACTTCCTATGTGGAAGGATCCTGCAGTCTAATATGTAAGAGTGCTTTGGTGATATACAATATTGGTGTGTAGACATGTTGTATATGGGACTTGTTATATAGGCAATAAGTCTTTGACGTCCCTTTATCTCTACCAAACGTGCCAAACGAGGGTTATAATGTGGAAAAGCTGGCATGTTGGCCAAGAGTAGCAAGCATGTGCTGCACAATTTCGGTTAGAGAGCTGCCAGGCCATGACACAGGTCCTATAGAAAAACTTCAGTCTAAGTTGGCATTACAATTTCTTCCTTCAGAGCCAAACAGACAAATAATAAATAGAAATGCAATTCCCCTAAAAAAATTGAATGAAATAAAAAGAAGAATTTGGATCGTCTCCTTTTTTTTATCATGTTTCTATCGTATTAAAAAAATAGATTCAAAATGTACAGTGAGACTCAAAATACTTTCTTATATACAGAGGATTGTACAAAATTTTGTGTCTCTCTCTTTAACAAAAAAAGGAAGATGACCAAAAGAAAAAAGAGATGATTCAAATCTAAAATTTAATTCAATCATCATTTGCTTGGACTAGGTCCTTTCCTGCAAAATTGCTTTAGATTTGGTGGAACTTTGAAAACTAGCCAGGAAATCATCCAGACAGAAGCAGAACCAAGTAGGCTCAGGATTTAAGGATTATCACTTTTCATTTATCTAAAACTAAACAACACTTATTTTAGTGTCCTCTAGAGCTAATCAATTTCCATTTTGTTAAAAGGTAAAATAGCACCTCTAGCATCCTCTACCGTGCTTTCTTGTGGCTAGGTAGACAAAATTTGTCTCAAACTATAACTATCCAACATGATAAGCGGAAAATTTTCTAATTCCATCATACTGAGATCTCAATTTTCAATACTATTACCTTTTGTATTTGTACAAGTTAAACTTTTATAGATACAAAAAGACAATATACTAATATTTTTCGCTAATGTAGGACTAAGAAAATTTATACAAGAAAACTCTGCTTTTGTTTGGTATAACTTCTAACTGGTGTTAGAATCCCAAATTGGATATATACATATTTTTTATTTGATTAAATGCAAATTTATAATTGTAGCCACAATAAATTATTATTACCACTAATTTTTATAAGGGTAAAATTGTCCAGGTGCATATGTATAATATTTCTTTTTTTTTTCCTTCTTTTTAATAGTTTCCCGAATCCTATGCCCAGTCCACCCTTATTCACAAACTATTAGATCCAATTTCCCGAATCCTATACCTACCCCTCTTCACAAACTTAGGTTTAATAGCTCTTACTAGTAATAGCTCTCACTACTCCCATCATCATGTTTAACACTCCACAGCCATCAAGAAATTATTTCTTCCCTTTTATAGAGACATTATAAGCCTATTAATACATCTATTGGCTGATATGGTTATGAAGTTCCTTTTGAACATAAATTACAGCAACGAAACCAATAGAGGGGTCTTAACCTTTCAAAAATTTTAATATCCTCATTATTATATATAATAATTTTCTATTGATCTCTTCAAAAATTTAATAATTACACATTTTTTATAAAAATTTTGATACTTGACTCCCTCGAATAAAAAATTCTGATTTCGTTGTTCCTTGATTGATTCTTATTGCCCTTTTATATAAGTCAGTTTAATACTAACCCAACTAAAATTTATCATCTCGCTCCGTGCAAAGGCTTTGAGCCCGTACCTTTCGCCCAGAAAATAACTTAACTTCCGATTCCTCCGTAGTACCATAATTAGGAGCTCTACAGTTAGTATTTTGTAGCACTTTGAGGTACACCAAAGCTTTCCCAAATGACTGAAAATGGAGTGCACCATTTATTCATACAACTGAATACTTTATATTACGGAATTAGGATTTGAGGATCAATAGAGTAAATATGCTTCAATATTTCAATAGAATAAAATTTAAAATCTAGCAAGAACATATAATTGTAGGTAAGATTTTATGTAGGTCAACGGAGGCATACATTCAATTTTTCTACGTGTCCATTTTTATCCATGCTAAACAATGTAGATAAAAAGTCTTTTATCTTCAATTCCTCTCCCCACCATTTTCTTTCACTTCCTTCTTTTTTCTTCCATTTTCACCTCCATCCAAATAAAGTATTAATCTACGTGTCCTTATCCAACCATACACTGCTAGGTATCCTTTCCTTTCAAGAGTAAGTTGACATTAACCGCACCTTATCCCGAACTTTTTTATTGTTATCTTGATTTTTGAAAAAAATATTACCGAAATATTGTGTTACAAATTTTATTCGTCAAAATGCTTAAAATGAATTTTTTATTTAAAAAAGTTTAATTATGAGGAGGGGCTTGACGTGATCAGAGCTTGATCATGGATAGCCCCTCCCCGTGATCAGGTTTTATTTTTTTTAATTTCTTTTACCATCAAGTTTTATTTTTTTAGTTTTTAAATATATGATTAAAATTTTTTTAATTTTTAAAAATATATTTTTTAATATTAAAAATTTCTTATATGTTTTTTATTTAAAATAAGTTTTTTAATATTAAAAATTTCTTTTAATATGATAAAACCTATTTCTTTAAAAAACATATAATAAAGTATTATATACATCTATAATATATGATTAAAAAATTAAAAAAAATTTAAAATTTAAAATTATGATATAGTAAGAAGATAATTTTTTAAAAAAATTAATTTTTATTTTTAATACCTTCCATTAAATATTTTATATTTAATATTGAACATATGAATTAAATTTTATTATTTTAATTTTTTATAATTATATTTTATAAAAAAATATTTTTATTAAAATAAATAAAGCCTAAATTATTTCAGTCAACTTAAATCATTTAATTGTTAATTTATAAAAAAAATCAATTACTAGCATTAATTATCAAAATAATTTTTAAAACAAACAATATTAATTTTAAAATTTTTTATATTTATTGTTAAATAAATAATTTATTTTAATATTTTATAATCATATTTAAAAAATATTTTTTATCAAAATAAATGAAGTTTTAGGGCGGAACATTTTTTCTTTTACCCTAATGCGGAACATAATTGATTTATCACTCTTTCTGATTAGGAAAAAAAAAATGAATTGCACTGCTCCATGCAAACCATAAAAGGAGGCAGGAAATATTGTCAAAATATTGGTATCATCTACATACCTTAAAATTTTTCTTTTACCTCATGATAATTAATGCTAGTAATTGATGCATTTTTATAAATTAACAATTAAATGATTTAAGTTGATTGAAATAATTTAGGTTTTATTTATTTTTATAAAAATATTTTTTTATAAAAATATAATTATAAAAAATTAAAATAATAAAAACTAATTCATATATTCAATATTAAATATAAAATATTTAATGGAAGATATTAAAAATAAAAATTATTTTTTAAAAAAATTATCTTCTTATTATATCATAATTTTAAATTTTAAATATTATATTTTTTAATTTTTTAATCATATATTACAAATGTATATAATACTTGATTATATGTTTTTTAAAGAAATAGATTTTATAATATTAAAAGAAATTTTTAGTATTAAAAAATATATTTTAAATAAAAAATATATAAGAAACTTTTAACATTAAAAATATATTTTTAAAATTAAAAAAATTTAATCATATATTTAAAAATTAAAAAAACCTTGATGGTTACATAAAAAAAAATTAAAAAAAATAAAATCTATCACCGGGAGAGACTATCCGTAATCAAGTTCCGTCAAGTTTCTCTCCGTTATTGAATTTTTTTAAATAAAAAAATTATTTTAAGTGTTTTGATGATTAAAATTTATGATGCAGTATTCGATAATATAATTTTAAAAAATCAGGATAACAGTAAAAAAGCCCCTTATTTCGTCTCCCTACACGGCACCCACAAGTGGAATCGATACAAGGGATGGTCCAAGAACCGTTGAATAATTTCACTGTGCGCGCTTCTTAAATCAATAATTGCAATGGGGATTAAATTTTTTTTTTTATATTTGAAAAATACAGAACTGTCCTACGGCCCTACCACATTAAAGTAGAAAGTAGAATAAAATAATGATAATGATTTAAAATTTTATAACGTGAAAAATGCAATCACTGACAAAACGAAAGTATAAATATTGTCAGAAGGCTTTCCATGAATGGAGAAGAAGCATCCACGTCTCCCTAGGTTTAAACATCGTACGTCCTGCCGACAACGAAAGCAAAAGAAAATGCTAATTCTACCATCTTTTCATTTTCCTAAATTTAATCATATTAATATTTTTCTTTTTGGAGTAAGTTTTCAGTATAATTTTTTATTCACGTTAAGCACTTGGGAGGTGAGACTTGCGAGTTGCTTCCTTTTAAAGAAACGATAACGTCCAATTGGGACAAGTCACGTTCAATTTATTATATAATAACAAATTGTATTTATTTATTTTATATATATTCAGGAACAGGATATTACAAGTACATTGCCAATATCAAATAATTAATTTTATTTTATTGTGCTAGAAATAGAAAATCATGTACTTTGCCAAATTGGGGACGAAGAAACTGATAAGGAGGAAGGACGGTATTAGCGACAAGCCTAGAGGCCTCACAAGAGTCACAACAGTCTGTGGACACAAGTGCGGAGGGTAGGTTGCATTATTAATTGCATTATTAAAAAAGCATATTGTTTAGAATGGATAAAAATGTAAGTAAATATGCTTTCTTGTGGTTAGGTAAACAAAATTTGTCTCAGACTATAATTGCCCAACATGATAGTAGAAAATTTTCTAATTGAGATTTCAAATTTCAATATTATTACCTTTTGTATTTGTACAAGTTGAACTTTTATAAATACAAAAGACAATATACTAATATTTTCGGCGCTAATGTAGGGCTAAGAAAATTCATAGAAGAAGACTGTCTGCTTTCATTTGGCATAACTTTTAATTAGTGCTGGAATCCCGAATTGGATTATCTCAATTTCTCACTTATTAATTTACTTAATTTAAAAGAGTAAAGGACAACTTTTTATGCCAGAATCCGCAATTATTTTACTTGCACTCACTATTTTAATAAACAAAATAGTTTATATTTATTTCTCTCCTAAATTTATAGTCTCAATTTTAAAGGTATCCATGTTCAATTTTATCCCATCCACCCACTCCTAGGGAAACATTCCTAGTTTGTATACTATTGATATATTAAATTAGTACTACTTTTATTTATATTTTAACACTATAATTAAGTAGATGTTTAAATGTAAAGATTATTTCCTTATTTGTCAAAAGACAAGATATAATAATATTAAAATTTTTAGTATTATTGAAGGATTATGAATACTTTCCTATTAAAATAATTGTAATCTTATACTAAAATTTTAGTATTACTTTCACTCCTATTTTAACAAAATATTTTATGCTTTGTTTGACTGAAAGTGAAAATAAAGGGGGTGTAAATGGAGGTAGAAGCAATTTCACTTATGTTGTTTGGAATGAGTGGAAATAGAAGTGAAATTAGTTTATTTTGTTTGGAATAGGTGAAATTAGAGGAGGGTGGAAATGGGATCGAGTCAAATTATTATTTTACCCTTATAATATATTATTAATTTTTATAATAGTATTAATTCAACAAACTCAATTGAAATATTTATAATATTGCAATAGAATGCTATACATTTGATAAGAGGTAATTTTTTTAAATAAATTAAATAATAGTAGTAATTTTTTTCCTTCTACTTCTAATATTAATATTACATATTATTGGATTTAAATATTTTTAAACATTGATACTTTAATGATGCACATTTATTTATTATATTTCAACTTGAAAATTTTGAAAATTCATTATTTTTTATTTCTATAAAAAATTTTATTCGTCATATTATAAATAAATTTTTATTTTATGTTTTAGAATTTTATTTAAATATAAAAATTGTTTCATAATTGTATTCTAGTTAAAAAAATATTTGATTATTTACATTTTCAAACCATCCACATTTATTCCATCATATTTTTTTATTTTTAATTAGTACATCATTTATAAATAAAAAATAATTTCATAATTTTAATTTGTTCAAAAGGGAAAAAAGGATCGCTATTTTAGATTTGTTTTTCATAATATACTGATAAATTAATTTATGTCAATTTTAACACTTATTATTTCTATATTTGTATTTAAAAATTTAAATTTAATATATTTAATTACTTTTAAAAATTTTGCACAATAATTTTAAAATATCTTTTTGAAAAATGGAATATTTGTAATTCTACATCATCATATTTTTATTTATGATTTTTTACTAGCACTGACTACATTTGGCCTTTACATAATATTCAAGTCCTAATAAAAATGAGTGTGCCAATTAATGGAGTAAATCACATCATTGTAAACCCTCCACTAAACCTCATTACAACTAGGCATTGGAATTGCGTCAACATTCATAATTATATTTCCTCCTGCTCAAAATATAATATGCTAATTCCTTAATTAAGTTTCAGGACCTAATAATAGTATAGTGTGAACATAACAAGATATAAGCCAAATAAAGCAGGAGCTGATTCTTAGTAAACCTGGCAAAGTATAAAAGAACATAAGATATTTAAAGAATCTCATGTCATCCTAAACATAACCAACTATCATGTGTAAAGTCTTGTTCCATATGGATTTTGAAATTGTACTAATTATACATAAACATAATACATGGCTTTGAATAGATTGTCTAGGTACAAACTACAGTAACACGGACTTAAGAAGATAGTACCAAATGCAATAATCCAATCCTACGAATGAGCCATAATGATCAGTCACATCTTTAAAAGGCCACAGAGCAAAAGTGCCTGCAACAATCAGAAAATATGATGACAACCCATCATATAGCCAAAATTGCAAAATCAATCAATCATTGTAATAATAATGAACGAATAATAATTTTTGCAATGTCAAAATAAGCATTAAGAGACAATCCACACAAAGTGTTTAACTACAAATAAGCTCATAAAAGAACAATAACTACTCATGTTACCAATAAATTTTCATCCAAGAAGGGGTCATTTGGTTGTGTTACCATTGTCTTAACCAATTCCTAGACTCCCCATTAGTTGATACAAGTACTGCAACCATACATTTGGTGGAACCCCAAAAAATTGCCTCCTAGCCTTTTCATTTCCAGACAAGAAGTCATAACACTTTAATTGAAAATCTTGGGGAACTCCTATGTTCTCCAGCTCCTGCCAAACTTCTACCTTACTGTAATAGCGAGGTCTACTACTTTGGAGGAATGATAGATTTCTCTCAACTATATCGACATGTTTTTCTCCCACCTTTCTCATTACATCCGTCTATTTGTTCATCCCTATGTCCATCCTTTCATACCCTTCTTGGATTACATCAACCATGGGTGCCTTTCTTTTAGAACTCTTTGATGATGAGGTCCTTTGTGACTGAGTTGAAGGATTTGAAGGAGTATACTCCTTAGATTGGTGGGAAGGAGCACCCTGAGCACTGTATACATTTATCAGGCTGTGTGAAGTCCGGAGCCTCAATTCCCCATGTCACATTAAAATTAGAGTTGAATTCGAAATTATCATTGAGGTCGAAGCCTTCTTTCTTCCATCGTCAAACTTTGTTGATCAAAGTTTAGGCGGCAAAACCCGTAGCCCTATCCTTGGAAAAAAACTTTAACAACTTATCATAGTTATTTATAGGAGTGCGTTTCCATTTCTGAGCTTCGGGCTTCTCCTACAAATATAACTTATATTAGATAAAAGTTGAATTTGAATTATAAGATATAATACCTTTCTACATTTAATACTAAATGAAACAATTCCTTCAACTATATGGCTAACACAATCAGAGAGTTATGACAATTAACATGCAAAATGGCATACGTCTTTTTATACGTCTGAATGCTATATCATGCTACGTGACTTTTTAATCAACTTTACAAGTAACACTATAACCTTTAGAAGTACATCATCATATACGTATGTCGTATAAACCAAGAACGAATCTATACTAGATTTATTACCACACAAATCTCGTTCCACACTTCTTGAGCTTCGAACATTTTAGTTATTGGATTCCATGCAATCCCGCTCCATCTATGAAATAAGTCATAACACTCATTAAAGTGCTCCTTTAATGTTCGTATCCTATTTTTTATACGATGCATCTGGATGATAGACTTATTGATTGCTTCGACTTCACTCAAACGGTGGCATAAGCCATAAAAGTGAAAGTGTCGTCTAGTTTGTTTCCTTTGTGTACCTCCTTTAACAATAAATCCAGCAATACTATATCCATTTCCGTTGTCGATCGTAATGTGTCTCTTGACGATCCTTCTCCCCAGTTATCAAATTTCTTGCTCCTTGGCATTGTCTAACTGCAAATTGTCATACAATCAAGTAATATGAATTAGTACAAAAGATAATATAGATGTATATCACAATAAGAGGTCAATTCACAAATCAAAGTAGTAATTGCATGATAAATTTAAAACTACACTTATGTCACAGTGATCATATTCATCACCTTACAAGGTACCCAAATTAACCAAACAAAAAATTTTTGTGCAGGACAAATGTATAACACATTAGTATGAGCAAATTTCAAATCATAATTGAGAACCTACATATATAAGCATGACAATCACTTTTTACATGTGTAACCATTACATTAGGTTCATGTCATACATAGGATCACTCAATTGCCATGTTCATAAAGGGTCACAACTCCTTCATTCTAAACATAAATTATAAGGATAAAGTCCTGTTTCAATCATAATGGTCACATCCATTATATTACAGTTAATAGAAAACTCTACAAGACGGAAAAGACTATTTAAGACAAGTCCTGTTCATAGTAATTCCACATATGGGTAGCTATGTATTCCCTAAGGATGTGTCATTCCTTGTAATCTTCTTCAGTATTTCATGTTCCATGGTCCTTAGTATCTTCTATCCCACTGTGCAATAACTCACGATCTACTTCATCCATCAACTGTGGATCAAGATTAACATCCATTAAAAATTTATGCAATACACAACATGCAATGGTAATGTCAATCATTGTTACAAAAGAATAATAAGGTTCTGTTCCACTAGCTATGATAGGAAATCTCTTCTTAAGGACGTCAAATGTTCTTTCAATCACATTCCTCTATGAAGCATGTTGATGATTAAATATCTCATTCACATTTTGGGGACCACGTGTAATGTATTCTTTTAAGTGATAACGAACACCTCTGTACGGTGTAAGAAGTCCCGCTTTCAAAGGATAACCGACATCTTCTATGTAGAATTTGCCTGGAGTATATAGCAATCATACAAACAACTATCCCAACATCGGTGTCATTATAAGAAGAACAGTGTATAAATGATTATTATATCATCAGTTAAGCTAGTGCCATATTACAATATAACTTCTACCTCTGGGAATTTTCAATCTATCTCCTCTTTTATTTAATGCATGTTTAAGAACCCTAGAGTCTGATGCAGTTCCTTCCCACCGAGACAAAACATATGTGAATTTCATATCAAATGAACAAACTGTTAATACATTTTGTGTAGGGTAATCTTTTCTTCCTTGAAAATGAGGGGCATATTCTCTTGGTACCTTGACTCGTATATGAGTGTCATCTAAAGCTCCAATACAATCTTATATTTATTAATTTTTAAATGTTAGATTATACAAAGACTATGTACTATCAAATATAAATGAGAATTATAAATTGGGTTAAACATACACAACTAATTGCATTACCTTGAAATAAGGATAAAACCTACTGTTGTTGAATATCTGAGAAGAAATCTCTGAACCTAAAGGTTGCACAAGATACTTATCCCCAAGCCCTACAGTAGCTTGCAAGATATTATGGAAGTGACGACTAATTATCTCTCCAGATTGATGGAAGAAAAAAGACATATTCCTGTTCTTAACATTATGTGCCAACATGTACAAAAATTGAGCAACTTGTTTCTCCACTGTTGAATATGTGGAATCTCTCACCCTACATGTTGCCCTTAACTTTTCACATAATTGATGGAAAGCATTTGGACTCATGTGCAGCAGATTATGACATTTATCAGGTTCTAATAAGTTATGTAACAGTTGTTACCGCATTTGATCTCTTGATACAGTGTCGTCATCAATATGTTTTTGTACACTGGATGCCCCCAATTGTAACAGTTGCATATATTGAGCAGCACAGTATGTCATGTAACTAACACACATCTAACACATTCTTTCCCATTCTGCCTTCATATCAACACTAATCAAATTATATTCTTCCTCTTTCTCTTCGTACACATCGTCCTCGTTATCATCCATTGTTACTTGTAAAATACTCATAATGTGCGACTAATAAATATATAAACTTAATTAATATAGTAACACTCAAACTATATATCCTACCTAACTATATATCATACATATCTCAAGCCAATAACTATATATCACACACATCTCAAACCAATAACAATCATATACATATCTAACCATATTGGTGGAGATAACATGTGGAACAGATGCGAGTTTACCTTTTGTGATGGGGAACAAAAACTTCGGACCTTATCTCCAATATATTTGGATAGAATTCTTGTCGTTCTGTGGGAAATATAGATTCCCTGCAAAAGAAATAACAGTCATAACACTGAATTGTGTAAATTTAACAAAGGCGACTTGCTGATGGATTTATTATGTTCTAACATCAATTACTAATCATTAATCCCAAAAATGGTCAATGTAACTCAAGGGTGTTGTTAAGTTTTTTTCATGTTATTCATATAATTAAATAATTCGAATGATAATATTATATTACGATATAATATAAAATGATTTTAGTTCATACAAAATAAACACACTTTATTACTTGTTTAAATAAGTCATAATTTCTCCTATATATTAGTCATATATAAGGACCTATTTATTGAACTGAAAAGATTTTATAGAGTTGATTTTATTGGTTAAAATAAGATTTAAGAACCTTTATTTAAAAAATTTTATTTAAAATATATAATTATTTGTCATAGCCAGCATCGCTGGCCCACAATATTAATCAACTCCTTAACCAATATAGACTAGATTAACTACTTTTCAAGTCATCTTAATAATGTTAATAGTAGAATCTTATTTCATCTATTTAGATCTTCTTCACCTGATAATGCTTTTATTATTAGTTTAAGACCCAAATTTTAAATACACTAATTCAAAACATACATGTTGGTGGCCACCACATAAGCCTATCTCAAAATTTTTTTTTGATAAAATTTAGATGAAATTTTATAAATATTTATTATAAAAATTTTAAATATATTTTTATATGTGTATTATGCTTCAATTCAATAAATATCATTATTAATTAATTGCTTAATTGATAATCATAAAAAGTTAATCATATAAATTTTTAAAGTTAATACAAAATTATTAGAGTGTGAATAAAAGATTGTACTTCATTATTTTTTTAAATTTTTTCTTGATCCTTTGACCATTCGATTCATATTCATTTTGATATTTTATTAGGTTTCATAGGATAGTGTAAAAAAATCTGACGATGCCCGGTTTTCTTTCATAACAATTCAAGTAGATTTCCTGTAAAATGATAAATTTATTACATTTATTTTCAAAATAATTGATATTCTACACATTTATTATTTATCATTAATTTTTATTAAATACTTAGAATTCGATTAAAATGATATTTATACACAAATAACATGACATCATGTGCTACGTACATCACCATCGATTTATATGATAATCCAATTGAAAAAAGGGAAAATCTTAAAATGAAGAACACTGAACTTTCATTTCTGCCAACAACAGGAAATAGCAACAATTATCCAGAGATTATAAATATTATCAAATTGAAGGGAGGAGGAATAATTGAATCTATTTTTATCAACATAAAAATAAAATTTAATTGTAATAAGCAGGAAAATTTTTTTTTTTTAAAAGTCCACTGTTCAAATTTTCCGGGTCTGCTCCCTGTCCGGGTCGGGTCAAGCACAACCCGGTATGACCCGACCTGGATTGAGAGGTTCTAGATCGACCCACGATGAAGCCGCCGCCCAAGTGCCTCCTCCAACCCAACCCACTGCTGCACCGCCAGCGAGCATGGAACCAGTCTTTGATCACCGATAGCGTGGAAGCCGAACGGACGTCGAACAGTAGAAACGTACCACCATCGGACCTCCGCCGCAATGTCAGACCGCACCACCCCTGCGACAAACACCCAACAACGACAAACGAAAAGAACAGCAGCAACAGTCAAGCATATACCTGTGTTGGGAACTCCAGGGGACACGTCGGCACAGAGATTTGTAACCCGGTGGCCAAAGGAGGAGCAGCGGCAGAAGGAGCGGTGGGAGAAAACTTCAACCTTGCAGGAAGACGTCGGTTGAAGCAGGAGCGGCGCGCGGCAAATCGAACGTCCAAGGCGGACCTGCTGGCGCAGGCGAGTGGTGCGTCGACGGCAGATGATGACGTAGATCCAGATTTCTCGTGGGCGGTGGTGACAGCTTCAGGCATTCTTTCTCAACAGCTCTCTGCAGAAAGCTCAAAGGTCAGTGACGGAAGCTGGAAAACCCCCCCCCCCCCCCAGTTTGGGGTCCCCCCAATTCACCCCAAATTGGGGGGAGGCAAATTACTGGTGGACCCCACTGCAACTTTCACCTCTGTTTGCATCCCTCCCCCCAAAATTTTCCCTCTTCTCCAAACAGCCACAATTTGATAATTCCCTCCCATTTACGCCCCCTTTACCCCCTGTTACGCAGTTCCAAACAAAGGAATGCTAAAATATTTTCTTATTTATTAGAAAGAATAATACCAGAATTTTCAAATATTACTGTAGCACTACATATTGTAAAACCTAACCGTATTAAAAATTATATTTTTTTAATGTTTAAAAAAATTAAAAATTGTGATTAAGTTCTCTCAATATAGTGAGAATAAGAACATGTTATATCTCAAATATACCAATAATAGCTCCTTCGTAACTATGAATTTGTCAGCCATTATTTCGGGATCTCGTGTTATATATGAGTTGTCACGTTCTTACTAGCAAGTCCATGATTGATTTTGCATTTTGGTCAACCAAGGCCCTGCAATAATTTCTGCTTTCCCGGCCTCTTAGTCTGAAAGGAGTGAATTACATCATCACATGGTCTGTACTATCATCAATTTTAAGGGTCACATTGATATACACATGCATCTTCAGGGTAATTAAGGCCTATCCCAAGCTGTCAACAAACCAGGGAAAGAAGTTTGTTCCGACTTCGTTTGATTGGACGGAAACATTTTTTTAATGAATTATCCAATTTATTTATATTTCTATTTATGCAATATTAAATTTAGAAAATGAGATGGGTAATATCTTGTATTTTAAAAAGGAAATTGTCCTCCTCCATTGACATAACATTATGTTTTTCTGTTTAATTTTTAATTACAATATATACAAATGATATAACATCCCTTACCCATATAAATAAATAAAAATTTTCAAACAAAAAATATTTTTTTACACATAAAGAAAGCCTAAATTAAAATTATAGCCAAAGAAATATTTTTGAAATAAAAAGGTCATGAAATAGTGAATTTCTTTTTTAAAAAAAGTGATATAAGATCTTAAAAAGTTTAATTTTGCAAGTGAAAAAAAGTTTTATAATAAGAAGAAAGAAGAAAAAAATCAAAATCAAAATGAGAAATTAAAGAGAATGAAAAATAAAGGGAAGATAATTTTTCTTCTCATTATTTGGATGAGACGAAATGCGATAAGGAAAGAAATTAGGATATAGATACTTTTTTATTTGATTAAATGCAAATTTATAATTGTAGCCATAATAAATTATTATTACCACTAATTTTATAAGGGTAAAATTGACCAAGTGCATATGTATAATATTTCTTTTCTTCTTCTTCTTCTTTTTAACAATTTCTCGATACCTAGTCCACCCCTATTCACAAACTATTAGATCCAATTTCTCAAAAGATAGTTTTTCTATATCCAGACTAAAAGTTTAGGTATTGATACTCTTATTGATAAATTAATGAATAAATAACACCTATTCATGTATGAAAGAGGCTTCTAAGTAATTTACCTATTTATAAACTTTACAATTTAAAGCTTAAATTTATTCTAATTTTATTTCTGCTCTAAAATTTTTTATGAACTTTTAGGTTTATAAAAATAAGTAAAAATAAGTTAGGCCCAAATATCTTTTCCTATATAGATTTAAAGATTTAGAATTTATTTTACACACACACACACACACACACACACATATATATATATATATATATATATATATATGAAAATTTTCAAAACAAAATTAAATTTTCAAAATAAATTTAAAAAGGAAAATAAAAACTAAAAGGTTTCATTGAAATTTCAAATTTCTTCGACGACAAATAAATTTAAAAAATCAAATACATTAAGACCAATAATGCTATTTTTTTAATACTTTACACCTCCGTATATAAAATTAAGAAGTGCGTATTTTTCATCAAAATAAAAAAATTCGTATATTTACTTTAATTATTTTCTATTTTCATTTTCATTGAGAATAGAAAATTCATAAAAAAATTTTAACATTTAAAACTAAAAATACATTCAGAGATAAAAAATTTTATTATAAAATTTTTTAATATATTATATATATGATCTATTATTTATAATTTTGGCTCAATATAAATTATTTATATGCATATCATATGTATTAATTATTGAATATATTTTGTAACCTAAAAAATAAAGAAAAATACATAACTTAAGTTTTTTTTAAATTTATTATTTATTTCTATTAATAAAATATTGACTTAATTAACTTTCAAATTTTTTTGTATATAAATATAAAATTTAAAAATATTTAAAGTATTTCAATTTAAATTTAAGAATTATACATTGAAAGTTAGGATTTGCATAATATATATATTATGTTTAATTTTTGAAACAATATTTTTAGAATTGGTGCTTATATATATAAAATCTAATTTTATATGTTAGATTTTAAAAATAGTATGCAAGATTATGATTTTAATTTTTTTAAGAATAAATTTTAAAAAATGGATAAATAATTTTTTATATTTTATTATTTAAAAAATATTTTTATTTACATATATGAATAAAAATATATAAATAAAAGTGTATTAGTTATATACATTCATAGATAAATAATTTATATATAAATACTTAGTTATAAATATTCATGGGTAAAAATATAATGGTTATATACTTTACTGATAAATGGTTTATGTATAAATACTCAAAAGGATATAATAAAATTTTAAATTATTAAATTAAAATTATTTAATTATAACTATTTATATGTTAATAGATATAATTAAATTATTTTAATTTTATAATTTTTAAAATTATTAAATTATCTAAAGTTTTAAATTTTCAAAAATATCATAAATTATCATATAAAAATTTAAAATTTAATTTTGAATTTCAATTTTAATACCTTACATGTTTCCTTAAAAAATAATAATGTTACTAATAACATTGTTTTTAAATCATTAATTTTAAAACTCTTCATCATTACCTAGATATTGGAAACTTGAAAAATTAAATACATCAAGATCAGTAATACTATTTTTAAATATTATACACCTATGTATATAAAATTTAGAAGTGCATATTTTTCATCAAAATAAAAAATTCGTGTATTTTCTTTAATTATTTTTCATTTTTATTTTCATTGAGAATAGAAAATTTATAAAAAATATTTAACATTTAAAATTAAAAATACATTCATAAGTAAAAAATTTTATTATAATTTTTTAATATATTATATACATGATCTATCATATATAATTTTATCTCAATATAAATAATTTATATGCAAATCATATGTATTAGTTATTGAATATATTTTATAACTCAATAAATTATTATACAAATCACTATGAATCTAATAATATTAGCCAAATATTAATAATTTATTATAAAAGCTCATTTTAAATTATTACTAGATATATAAATTTTAACATTGAAAATGTTTATAAAAACTCAAAAAATTATTTCACAAATTGTAATAAAATAACAAATTCATATTTAATGCGAAAAATATCTAAATAAATTGAGTATTAAATTTAAAAATGATAGTATTACTATAATAAAAATTAAGTAATAATCATACTATTATATCTAAAAATATGATAATGTAAAAAAATATTATTTTAATATTCCTTTCAAAATATAAATCATTTACATGCTTTCTATTATGTTAAATGAAAAATTAAGTATTTGCTTTTTATTAAAAATTTAATTAATACATTTTTATTTGCATGTTCAATAAAAAAATTTAGAAAATCATAAAAAATATAAAAGTAGGCCTATCCATTACGTTGGTGTATATATGATCATTTTTATAAAAAGTATAAAATATAAGAGTGAGAAAATTAATATCACATAAGTAATATTTATTTTTTGAGTAAGTAGCTTATAAATTTATTAACCATCCATTTTTTTATCTCTTAATTCCGATGACTATTATATTACCATTAAATTAAGATATTCATATCTAGACTATTAGTTTGGGTATAGTAGAATTATCCTTTCCCGAATCCTATACCCACCCCCTATTCACAAACTTAGGTTTAACAGCTCTCACGATTCCCATGATCGTGTTTAACACCCCACAACCATTAAGAAATTATTTCTTCCTTTTGACAGGGACATTATAAGCCTAATACATCTATTGGCTGATATAGTTATGAAATTCCTTTAGAACATAAATTACAGCCGGCAAAACCAATAGAAGGGTTTCAACCCTACAAAAATTTTAATATCCTCATCATTATAGATAATAATTTTCTATTGATCTCTTCAAAAATTTAATAATTACACATTTTTTATAAAACTTTTGATACTTGACTCCCTCGAAAAAAAAATCTGACTTGCTATTGTTTGATTGGTTCTTATTGTCCTTTTATTTAAGTCAGTTCAATACTGACGCAACTAAAATTTATCATCTCGCTTCTTACATAGGCTTAGAACCCATACCTTTCACCCAGAAAACAACTTAAATTCCGATTCCTACGTAGTACCATAATTAGGAGCTCCATAGTTAGTACTTTGTAGCACTTTGAGGTACGCCAAAGCTTTCCCATATGATGGAAAATGGGGTACACCATTTATTCATACAACTGAATACTTTATATTACGGAATTAGGATTTGAGGATCAACAGAGTAAATATGCTTCAATATTTCAGTAGAATAAAATTTAAAATCTAGCAAGAACATATAATTGTAGGTAAGATTTAATGTAAGTCAACATTCATTCTGAAATATACGTAGCTCCTTCGCTTATTACATAGAAGCTATTCACCTTATAATCAGAGTTTACATACAACACCTTCATTAATTGGGTGCTCCCAGAAGTTGCTCAATTCTTTTCTGTTTTGATACCCTATCACAATTCATGCCCAGATCTTCATGCCTCCATAAAGACCTTATTTATGTATGATCCAGAATAAATATAGCAGGCAAATCCCCTATGAATGTCGCCCACCATAACGCCTCTGTCGCTGCTGATATGAAGCTAATGCCTCTACAAACTCATCCTTCCCAAAATCCGGCCAGAGCTCCGAGTCGAAGAAGAGTTCGGTGTAGGCCAATTGCCACAACAAGAAGTTACTGACTCTCAGTTCGCCGCTCGTCCGGATTAGTAGATCAGGGTTAGGGAACTCTGTGCAGTTAGTTTCTAATTCGTGCTCAATAAGAGTTTCATTAATGTCATCTAACTGAATTTGGCCATCTCTCACTTTCTGGGCCACACTTTTGCATGCTTGGACAACATCATATTTCCCACTGTAGCTGACTGCCACAATAAGTTGGAGTCTGGAATTTTCCTTTGTGCTCTCCTCTGCATTAGCTCCAAGTCCCTGCAGAGATCTTGGGAGCTTCGATGAATCTCCGATCATGGATATCCGAATGCCTTCCCTGCAACCAAGAGAATAAAAATGTGAATTAAAACTTGCAAGTGACAAGCTCATGTATGAAAGAACAAAATTGTTGGCTTTGATCAGGAAAGTCAGTGTATCCAATTTATGAAAAACTTGCTTGTTTTCGGAAAATTACATTCTATGTTCGGAGTAGAAAAATCACTATGATCACTGTAAAATTAACGAAAGATTATGCTTTATATACCAGGATGAAATGTTCTAGTATGCTCTTTTATGCAATGTAAACAAGAAAAACATGACCAAGGAGTATAAAAATGCAACAAAAGACTTGGCAGGTAGAAAAACTCCAGTCTAAGTTGGCATTACAATTTCTTCCTTCAGAGCCAGACGGTCAAATAATAAATAGAAATGCAATTCCCCTGAAAAAAATGAAAGAAATAAAAGGAAAAATTTAGGTCGTCACCTTTTTTTTTCTTTCATGTTTCTATCATGTTCAACTAAAAAAAAAATAGATACAAAATATACAGTGAGGCTCAAAATACATTTTTATATGCAAAGGAACCTACAAAATTTTGTCTCTCTCTCATTAACAAAAGAGGAAGATGACCAAAAGGAAAAAGAAGATTCACATCTAAAATTTAGTTCAATCATCATTCATTTGGACTAGGTCCTTTCCTTCAAAATTGCTTTAGATTTGGTGGAACTTTGAAAACCAGCCAGGAAGTCATCTAGACAGAAGCAGAACCAAGTAGGCTCAAGATTTAATTAAAGAATTATCACATTTCATTTATCTAAAACTAAACAACACTTACTGTAGGTCCTCTAAAGCTAATCAATTTCCTTTTTATTGAAAGGTAAAATAGGACCTCTAGCATCCTTTACCATGCTTTCTTGTGATTAGGTAGACAAAATTTGTCTCAAACCTATAACTGTCCAACATGACAAGTGGAAAATTTTCTAATTCCATACTGAGATCTCAATTTTCAATACTATTACCTTTTGTATTTGTAAAAGCTGGATTTTTATAAATACAAAAGACAATATACTAATATTTTTGGCACTAATGTAGGACTGAGAAAATTCATAGAAGAAAACTCTGCTTTTGTTTGGCATAACTTTTAACTGGTGTTGGAATTCCAAATTGGATAATCTGAATTTCTCATTTATTAATTAATTTGAATTAAAAGAAGTAAGGACAATTTTTTATGCTAAATCCACAATTATTTTAGTTCGACTCACTATTTTAATAAACAATAAAATTTATATCTATTTCTCTCCTAAATTTATACTCTCAATTTTAAAGGGGATCATGTTCAGTTTTCTCCTACCCATCCATTTTTAGGGAACATCTCTGGTTTGTATATAATTGAGATATTAGTACTACTTTTACTTATATTTTAACATTATAATTGAGTGAATTTTTAAATGTAAGGGATTATTTCCTTACTTATCAAAATACAAGATATAATAGTATTAAAATTTTCAGTATCACCAGAGGACTATAAATACTTTTCTATTAGAAACAATTCTTATTCTGTCGTAATGCTAAAATTTCAATATTACTTTCATTCCTATTTTGACAAGATATTTTGATATTATTGCTAAGTGAATGCTAAAATATTTTCTTACTTATTAGAAAAATAATAACAAAATTTTCAATATTACTAGAGCACTGCATATTGTAAAACCTACCTGCATTAAAAATTATATTTTTAATGTTAAAAAAAATTAAAAACTGTAGCGAAGGGTTTATTTGTTTTTTATTTTTAAAAATATTTTTGTATTTTTTATTTTTAAAAATAAAATAATCTGTTTAACAACTTATTTTTAAAATCTATTTTTAAAAACTATTCTTTAAATATGTAACTTAAAAAAAATTAATTTATTTTTTAAACCTATTTTCTTGTTCTACTGCATATTGCAAAACTTACCAACATTAAAAATTATATTTTTTAATGTTAAAAAAAATAAAAACTGTAATGAAGGGTTTATTTGTTTTTTATTTTTAAAAATAAAAGAATTTGTTTCACAACTTATTTTTAAAATTTATTTTTAAAAACTGTTCTTTGAATATGAAACTTAAAAAAAGAAATAAATTTTAGTTATTTTTTAAACCTATTTTCTTGTTCTAAATGTTAACCATCCAAAATGAAATATTTTTTTATTATGAAATATTTTTTTATTTACAATATCACGTATTTAAAAATTATTTTTATTAGAAAATAATTTTTAAATAAAAAAATTTTAAAATAACTTTTAAAAATACGAAAATAATTTTTAAATAAAAAAATTTTAAAATAACTTTTAAAAATACAAAAATAAAAACAAGTTCAAACAGACACTAAATTCTCTCAATATACTGAGAATAAGAACATACTATTATGGCTCAAATGTACCGATGTATCTCGTATAACAACTCATTCATAACTAAGAATTTGTTAGCCACTATTTTCAGAGAAAAAAAATTTGTTAGCCACTATTTCGGCATCTCGTAAGTTGTATATGAGCTGTTACGTTCTTGCTGGCATATCCATGATTCATTTTGCAGTTTGGTCAAACAAGGCCCTTCAATAATTTCCCGTTGGTATGCCCGTGCATTTTCAGGGAAAGAAGTTCGTTTCGACTTTGTTTGTTTGATTGGACGGAAAAAAAAATTGTGAATTACCAGTTTATTTATATTTATAAAACATTCTATTTATGTGATATTAAATTTAGAAAATGAGATGGGTAATATTTTATATTTTCAAAAAGAAATTATCCTCCTCCATTAACATAACATTATGTTTTTCCGTTTAATTTTTTATTACAATATATACAAATAATATACATCTCTTAACCGTAAAAATAAATAATTTTTTTAAAATAAAAATATTTTTTACACATAAAGAAAGCCTAAATTAAAATTATAGCAAAAGGAATATTTTTGAAATAAAAAGGTCATGAAATAGTTTTTTTTTTTAAAAAAAGAGATATAAGATCTTAAAAAGTTTAATTTTACGTGAAAAAAAGGTTTTATAGTAAGAAGAAAGAAAAAAAAATGAAAATCAAAATGAGAAATAAAAGAAAATGAAAAGTAAAGGGAAGGTAATTTTTCTTCTGATTATTTGGATGAGATGAAATGCCACAAGGAAAGATAATAGGATATAAATACTTTTTTATTTGATTATATGCAAATTTATAATTGTAGCCATAATAAATTATTATTATCACTAATTTTTATAAGGTTAAAATTATCCAAGTGTATATGTAGAATATTTCCTTTTTTTTTTGAAACAATTTCCCGAATCCTTTACGCACTCCTTCCCTATTCACACAAAGTGAATAGATCCAATTTTGGTTCCAGTGATTCAGCGGAGAATACTTTTTTTTTTTTTTTTCTGAAGAGCTTATGCCTTTCTTTTTATATCTATGATTTAATGTTTAATGTTTAATTTTTATATTTAATCATTTTTATTATTATAAAAAATAAAAAAATTATTTTTATTTCATTGGAGTATTAAAATCATAATATTAACTTTATAATTAAATTAAATAAATGTTAAAATTTAAAAAATGATCTTATATTTATCAAAATATAAAATCTAGAATTGACAGCAATATAATTTTTTTCTTAAAAAAAAAGAATAGATTTAGGTTTTTTTTTTTCTTTGTCCCACTACAACCTTTTCCCCCCCTGCCCTTTTCGATCACTATTTTGACTTTTCTCTTTCCATTTTTATCCTCTTATCTTCACCCAAACCAAATAAATACAAAAAGTTTTATCAATTTATGAAACCTTTGTCATCAGCTGGGCGGAATATCAGAATGAAAAGATGACAAAAGTAACTTTGTATTAAAGCGCTTTATAGCGGTAAAGGGGTTGGAACTTACTTCTTGAAAGTATCAATTTCATTGTTGATTGCTCTTTCAAACAAATTCATCAAGAAATCCACTTCCACCTACACCACATATTCTCAAAACTTTATCCAAAAGCAAAATGAAATGTTGAAAATCAAACACCAGAAAAAAACAATAAAGAAAGAACAAAATTGAGCACAAAATTCACCTTTGGACGAAGCCAGTTATCCGTAGAGAATGCGAAAACAGTAAGAACCTTAATTCCCCAACTGCAGCAAAGCTCAATCAGCCTTCTCAGTGCCCTCACGCCAGCCTCGTGCCCAGCCGAGGCCGGCAATCCTCTCTGCTTCGCCCACCTCGCATTTCCATCCATAATCACCGCCACGTGCTTCGGAATCAGGTCCGGTCGGAGCTCCGACGGAAACGGTTCGGGCGCCGTAGCAGGCTCGGCGAGATAAGTTCCGTCATTTGGCTCTCCCTGAACGTCATCTCGAACAGCTACATTCGTTGTGGCTGTGCTCGCGGCGAGACCGTGTAGTTTGGGAAGATAAGGGAAACGGTGTGTTTGGGAACGGGTGCAGGAAGAGATCTGTGTAGGTTTGGAAGGCAGTGTAAGAGTATTCTCGATGCGAATAGGGAGCCTCAAAGAGAACATCGTTTATTCCCTGGTTCGGAATACAGTTACACAGGGTTTTGGCTCAGTTTGCCTTTTGCCGCCACCCGGAGTTGGAGTTAGGAGCCGTTGGAGGGAGGGGAGTGAGATTTAATTTCTATCATGCATAGCCAGGGAGGATGCACCGAAACGTCGTTGTTTTGGCATAGCTTGTGACTGATTGGTACGATTGGCAATGCGTGGACAATATTTCTGACAAAAGACTGTTGAAATATCGTTTGGCTCTAAATGTTTGATGGGAACGTGTCTTTTCTCTTTCGATGTGAAGCATTGGATAATATTTTTGGTACACAAATATTTATGTTTGTATCATCTGACTCGATAATTAATAGTTAATACAATCTCGTGCGGCTTTTTCATTATTGTTTTTTTTTGTAAAATTATCTTATTAATTTTTTAATTTAAATATAATTTAATATCAATATAAAATTTTGATATTATTAATAAATAAAATAATGACAGATCATTAAAAAAATAATAATTATAAATTTTTTACTAACAATAAAATTATTTTAATAATTCTTATTGATATATTAAAAATTAAATAATAATATAAAATTAATTTATATCAATAATAAATTAAATTTAAATTCAAATTCAAATTTTTATACCAAACTTTTTATGAAATTTCATAAAACTTCCACATACATTTCAATCCTCTCTTAATATATTATACACAACAAAAAAAAATGCTCTTTAACAACAATTATTTAAGGGTGCTTTATACAACCACAAGTAAGTAGATAGCTTTTCAACACTTCAAGGAGCTGTTATTGTTCTTAACATTAATTGATGAAAAATTAAATAAAAAAAAGCCTTTTGCATACAATGGTGATCATTTGTTGGTTTCTTTACATACAATTGTAGTCAATAATTTATAAAAATGCTTAAGGAAAAACATCATAAAGTGCAAGTAACCTCTATTTCCTAGTTTAGTTATAATTCCCATCACTCTATGCACTCTATCCATATAACGCATGCATTTCTTTCCCTTTACACAAACTAAATAGCATATACACCATGGTCAGTGTATGTATTCATTGCCAACTCATCCTCCCCAATATACTAGTCTTATTAAGCCTTCACCTCTTATACCACTTAGTGGATCCATCAAGCATCCCTTACAGCACACTAAACCTATCATGCCTTCCTTACAACCACAACAAACTAGACCTATTATGCCTAATTTAGCTCTACTACCCATTAAGGCAATCATGCCTCACCTACCTCTATTACCTATAAGACCTATTACACATCCTCACCCCCTATTAACTCTATTAGGCCTACCTAACTTGGCTTGTCTCCCTACTCACTAGCCTTATCGGGCTAACTCCTGAGGATGACCATCCTTATCTTGATGATATAGAAGGTGAGGATCCAAACTTTGATCGAACAAATGAGACTCCTCAATCATTGTCATTAGATACTAGTAAATCCAAGAATTGAAATGGTCAGAAGTGCATTTTGATAGGTAAACTTATTTTGTCATCATCTTTTTATTTTGGTTATCATATATTATGTGTAATGTATGGACTTTGTTGTGTTTTTGTTGCCATAGATGGGGCTAGTGATATGAAAAAGAAGTTGAAAGTCACTCATATATGGAATTTGGAGGATGTAAAGGTGCTAATAGATTTAGATAGCAATAATGTTCCTATTAATGATTCAAAAGGCTTATTTGTAAGTTACATAGACTAGTTAGCATGTACCAAACTTCCTATAGACTATGAAAAATGGCCTACCATTACAAACTCTACCAAAGATGACTTACATAACCAATTGGTGATGGTATGTAAAATAATTATTTTGTCATTTTTAGAGGGGTATAAGACATATAAGCGTGCTAATAAGTAATAAAACTAACAACAACCAAAATGAATGGAGGAAATATTCTTGCAAACATTGTATATATTTTATAAAAGATAAAAAAGTGTAAAATTCATTTTTTTTATAGTTGTTGTTCTATTTAATATCTAATGTTTTCCTCTATGTAGCTATATTTCCTTTTCATGCACCATAATTTAGGAAGAAAGTATTCTAAGGTCATTGTTAGGAGAAATAAAGGGATCATAAAGCGAACTTGTACAATAAACACATGATCCTTCCTTAAGTAAGGAACAAAATATATAAAAAAAAAATTGCCCATGGGATATCCAAGGAGAAATTCCCAAGATTAATCAAGATTCATGATAAGCATAAACATAAGGTAATATGTTATTTTTAAAATAATTATTCAAGAATATGTGCTTGTGTAAATGTTTAATGGACACTTCAAGTTGATGTATAAAGGAAATGAGCAAGAAGAATGCAATAAATAGAAGTAAGTCGATAATTTTACACACTGTAAGGTTGATATCATTTGCTAGGAAAAAGCATTAGATTGTAGAATTTAAATTGGGTTCTGATCAATTTATATTTGCTTAGGTGGCACAATTTGATTATGTAATTTTGTTGTAATGGTATGAAAAGGAACTAGGGTGACCACTTGGTAGGGAAAAATTCTGAGATAAAACTCATCAACATAAAAATGATACTTATATATATGATAAAGCAAAGGCCTTAGCGGTAAAAGTTATATCTATTGAAATCATCAATGCTTTATATCCAATATATGATTAATACTCCAATTTTTTCCATTTAATTAGGAAAAATGAATGCAATCATGAGTGAGAAAGGCTAATCCCAATGTGTGATAATTGTTCTTAATAATGCTTTAGGCTAAGTTTTAGGAAGGGAACATTCAGGATATGTTAGGAGACTTAGGATAGGTGTTTGTCCAACTAGTATTTTTAGGATAAGTACGCAATGACCTAATAGATGTCGCTCATCTGGTGCTAATATCATGATAAAACAAAAAGGCAAAAAGTTGAAATTGGAGCTCAAACAAACAAAGGGAAAACTCCATCAATCAGAAGGTCAGTTAGTAGAAGCTGGGGATGGATTGGCATAAACAAAGGATCGGTTAGTACAAAATAAGAAATATGTGCAATTCATCATGAACTACATCAAGGCTATAGAAGTGTTCCTTCCACCTCATCCAACAAACAATACAAATTAATAGGTACACTTTCTTATGCTATTAAATAAGAATTAACTTTATTTTAATTCTTGAAAGCTTGCTAAATGATGTGTTTGTTTGAGGCTATTTGATGTGTTTTGATGAATTAGTAAGAATTTTGATAAGAAAAACATAGTCATTATTAGCCATTAATTGAATACCACCAATAATAAATATTAGGCTTTTATTCTTTTTATGATTATCATGTCTAGTATTTTTCCTAATTGAAGTAGACTTGAGTGGAGGATGTTTTGGTAATTTCAAACCAATAAACACATGAACATGCTTGCTATAGTATGGAAAGTGAGATTCAATTTTATAGTAAAAGGGTGTTTATTGTTGATTAAAGGCTTTATCAATGAAAACAAACCAATTCTTCTTTTGTTAGTCTTGTCAACTAACTTAAATAATAAATATGGATCTTTATTTTTGAAATATTCTTCTTGTTATGTGACATATTGCTCCATTTTATCCAACGTTTGTGGTTTTGTCAATTATCATCATTATTTTTTTTTTGAGATATTGATTCACAAATTGAAAATATAAGTTAATATATTTGCACACAATTATGATTTAGTCTTCCTATAGGTATATTTATTATTTGATTGATTTGCATAGGAGAATAGTACAAAAAATGTACATCTTACTTTGCATCCATGAAATTTTTTAGGAGAGAGCAATGTTCAAGGAAAGAATACTGGTGGTTTAAGCAAGTCCTTTCAAATAACACTTTTTTCAAAGATTTTTGTAGATAACATCCTATAAGTAACTTTAGAATAATATATATATATATATATATATATATATATATATATATATATATATATATATATATTATTCTTTATGTACTTTGAAATTATGAGTTTTTGGACTCGTACATACATTTGAAATTGTTGAATTTAAAATAGAATACATTGCAATTTTGTTTTGTGATTAGCTTTATGTGCTTTCTCTTTCAAACTCACTTTGTCGTGATAAAAAAAATAGGATTATAGATAATAAATTTAAATAAAATCATAAATTTATTTTTTTACGGAAAATAGTATCCAGATATTTTTTTTTGTAAATTCATTAAATAGAGCAACAATTGTTAGCCACTTTTCAAAAAAAGAATTCAAGAATTTTGCGAAATTTCCGACTGCTGCTATGAAATAAAATAGCCATTAGAAAAATATTCAACAGCGGTTATCAACTGCCATTATTATTTTTTTTAAAATATCTTTTTGTATTTTATAATGGTTCTCGACCGTTGCTATTAAAAAATTCAACCGTTGTTATTAAAAAAATTGTCTTTTGGAAAAGCCTTTTGTAGTAGTTTGAAACTGCTGGTATTTTTTTTTTTTAATTTTGTCTTGGCATTTTACGACAGTTCCTAATTGCTGCTATTGGAAAAATAGCCATTTGGAAAAAAAATGTTTTGTCCGATATTTTCTTTTTAAATTTTATTTTGGCATTTTACAACGATTTTAAACTGTCACAAAATTCATTTTAAAATTTAAAATTTCAAGATTTACAATAGTTTAACTTGTTGCAATATGCAGGCGTGAAATTCAACAATCGCTTAGAATCACTATTATTCCGATGTTGCCGGTTCATTTACCAAAGTTTGGCAGAACTGCTGGAAATGCCACTACTGAGAGTTTAAACCGCCACTACCGAGAGTTTAAACCGCCACTAAACAGTGCCCTTTTTTTAATTGGTAGTGTTAGTACGTTTATCCATATTTTTTTTCTAAGGATTGAAGTATTAAAACTATTTTTTAGAGAATATATCATTATAATTATTGAAAAAATTAAACAAACAACTTATAAATTTTAGATTTTTTAATTATTTATTATATTTTAAAATTTGGATTGCTAATTTTCTTATTAACTATTACCGGGAAAGAGCTAAATACACTTTTTCTGGTATGTATGATGAAAATTTCCGTGTTATAATTAAGATGCTAGGTTAAAATATCCAGCAAAACCGACAATATGAGCCAAAACAAAAATATGGTATCTTATATCATTAGTCTTTTTAATATCTAATCTATTCTATCTACATATATACATATATATATATAGTTTTTTTAAAATTTAATTTGTTCAAAATATATATATATATATATATATATATATATATATATATATATATATATATATATATATATATATATATATACGTATGTACGTACTTATCAGTTCTCTTTATAAGAACAATCTGTCCTAATTCTTAGACAAGTGAAAGAACGCAACCCCAACTAATGCAACCCCAACTAAAATGTAAGTATTTGAATTTTGAATGTATACAAAAAACCTTTGAAGATTGTGGGGGCAATTGTTTCCCAAAGGGCCACCTTAAAAAATATTTTTAATATAGTAATATAAAGTATATTTCACTATTATTAAAAATTTAATCTTATTTTCACAATAACTTTTATGAATTAAAGACACTTACCTTTTAATAAATAAAATCATTTGAAGTAAAAAAAAACTAATGTTATTTTTATTCTATCTCTTTTACAAATTTATAAATTTTTATTTATTATATATTTGATAAAGTTTAATAGAAATGGATGTCAATTTTAATTAATTCTCCTTTTTTACTCATGCACATTTAAAAAATGAGTGTACTTAAATATACATACTTGAATGTACAAAATTATTAAGTAAATAAATTAATAACCAAGGATGTTATGTGAATTTATATTAAATGACTTGCTATTACTACTATTAAAAAAATATCTATGTCACGACTCTACTTTTAGACCATCGTGTTAGGCATAACGATATCTATCAAATATTTTTACAATCCTTACCTATATTAACAAATGTTTGAAAATTTATTGTTTTAGAAAATATACATGATGCTAAGATACAAGATTCACTAATATTTTTTTTACACTAAGTCAAAAATTAGTTATGCACAATTAATGAAGTTCAATCTCTTAAATATATTTTAGAAAATTAGACATGTGAAAATTCTTTTGGGAGTAAAAAATTCAAGTTAAATAAAAGAAATTCTCTTTTTAATTTGAAAATTATTGAAACATAATGAACTTGGAAAAAAAAAAGAAACCTTTAGTGAAGTGATTTCAGAAAAATATTTTATCTATCAAAAGATTATTACTTCTAGTAAATTCTTAGATAAATAATTTTTGACAAAAACTATTTTAGGAAAAATAATTTGCCAAAAATATAAACTGGTGTTAAATTTATAAAATCCATTTGAATATTAATTTCTTTAAAAATTTATCAAGAACTCAAAAAGATACTTTATAATAATATTTTTTAAAGTAAGTACCATTTTTATTTTCATCATTCAAAACACAAAATAACATAATAGAATAGGATCATGGTTATAAAATTCAAGAGAATCAAAAGATTATGCACCAAACACTTGAAAAAGATATATTTTTTCCCTTTAATGTTAGGGAAAACTCTTTTTCTAATGTTCTTTGAAAACCACCATAGGACCTCTTGTTACTGTTCTATAATAACCTTTAAATAAAATATATATGAAAAGAAATAGATTGAATATAAAATAATGTAAATTATATCTCCACATAATTAAACATATGAATTATTTATACAATAGAATACTAAGATTTTACCATACCTATTTCTTTTTTGAAATAATTGTAATAGTATTACAACAAGTAATGCAAATATATTCAATAATAACACATAAAAAGAATAAAGCAATAGCTAACAACCTAGTAGTTCATTAATGCATCAAAAATAATTTCATATCTAGTAAGTGGCACCTTAGTTGGTATGTTCCATTACATAGGCACGTTTTACCATATGTTTTTTAGCTCAACGACTAGCATCAGGCATGGTATCTGCAAAGATATATCCACAAATAGAGTGAGTAATAAAATTACTTAATGAGATAGTTATTAGACAAATTTTTTAATTAGTATTAATTCTAATAACATTCATCATACATAAGACATATATGTAAATCCTTTTGTTTTCCTTTGTTTTACTCAGAAAATATTAGAAAGTTCAATGTTATGTATATATATAGTTCAAATAAACATATAAGATAATTAATGGTATAGAGGCATAAAGCTTTCTCTTTGTTACTTCGAGCTAACCTTTTCCCATACGTATCCCAATGTTGTTTCTCTATGGTCAACCTTATTGCACTTGACCTTCCATATGACTTGAAAGTCAAGGCATGAGGCTAATCCCTTAAACTCTGGTCTTATATCACATAAACATGTCACACATCACATATGACATTCAAGCTTATAAATGTTACATATGACATAAAAGCCTATATTTGGCATATAGCTATAGTTTCACATAGGACTCTTAATAGCCCATTTCACATAAATAAGATAAGGTGAAAATGTCAACCATAGACATAGTAAGAAGAATTAATTGAGAAAAATTCATAAACTTACTTTGTCACTTTTCTAATGACTACAAGCATTATTAGTGCTTTCATTCGAGTGTTATTGTATAACTTTCAAAAGCTTATCAATATGGAGCTTCAATTATAGATATTCTCAAATACATAAAAACATATTAATGCATGTATAAGTCATATAACAATTCATATCAATATTCATGCACTAATCTTATGATTTCACAATGAAACTTATGAGGCAAAGTCCATTTTTTTCATAGAATACTCATTATTGACTAGACAAATTTTTAAGCCAATAATTACATGCAATTGTATATGATTCATCAATTAAAATATCAATCTAAGATTGATATATATATATATATATATCAAATGATTTTTTATTTTACAATAAAACTAGAGATATTCAACTTAAATTTTCCAAGTTCTACAATTTTTGTTTTTAAGTAGATTTGATCATCTACTTTATGTATCATTCTAATAAGTAAAAAAACTATTTTTCTTACTTAATCAAGCATCTAAACATGCTACCCAATAGAATGGTAATTACACAATATCACTATACATTAACATTCAAATGCTAAGAAAATAGTCATGAAACCATATTAGGTCTTAACAAACATTCTTATATTTAGAAATTTCATTTAAAATAGAAAACTTTAATAAATTTTTATCAAATCAATTAGAATTAAAATATATATTTTAAACCTCATATTTCAATCCTTTTGAAGATCAAAACAAGTTATACAACTTACCCACACATCTAACTATCAAAACACCTCAAAATGGCCTTTCTTAGTTTTCAAAAAAAATTCCTTTTTTTATGTAATTCTTTGTAAAAAATTTTAAAAAATTTTCAGAATAAAAAATAAATACTTAAATGACATTTTCAAATCCTTTTCATGCTCAAAATATGTTACACTACTTAGTATTTTAACCAAGTATTTAACTATAATAAGGAAAGTGCCATATTTTCTTGAATAGCCAAGTTTTAATGCAATTTTTTATGGAAAAACCAAAAAATTTCCAACCATGTTCTAAACATTTTAAAGGGGATATTTTAGCACACTACTAAATCTAACTATTGGATTTTATTCATTATGCACTGTATTACATAGAAAAATGAAATTCAATGATTTAAACTAATGGTGCACCAATGTAACTAGTTCACTATTATCTTTACCACACTTTTAAACATCATTCTTTATCCTTCTTTAACATTAAAACAAGTTATACAAATTTCCAAGATTCTTTATTAGTGAAAATCACATGTAGGAGTTGATAAATAGATGTCATTTTTTGTTGTCACTTACATTATATATTTGACAAAACTTAGTGAACAATTAATAACAAAGTCCATACATTCAAATGGTGTGAAGAATGTCATTTTCAAAGAAACATAGCAAAATACCTATCTAGTGGCTTCTAGTAGCCCATAAGCCTCGCCTCAAATATCATCCATATATTGCACTACACAAGATAATAAAAAGATCCTCTCAAATGGAAAAGTAGATGATGTCAAAGTTAAAATGGGTAGCAATGTTATTTGTTCACATAGGAAAATTTTGTTATATAAATCTAGGTCATCATAAGTTTGAAAAGACAAATAAGCACAATTTATTCACATAGGATTGATTTAATTTGACCATAGTAATGGATTTTTGCTAATTATGTACTTAAGTATTAGGAATAAAATTAACTCATTCTGAAATTCCAATTAAGCCTAAACTAGAAAAGCATCACATATAGTATATGACTATTAGTTAACTGATAAAGAATTACATGTAAAGTTTTATATAACAATAAATGGTAATTAAGTTGTAAATTGATAATAGTTCATTATACATTAGTTAAATTAAAGAAGTAGATTGGTATAAACAAAAAGTGCAAAAAGCAAAAGAACAAAATAGTGGTATTATTTTTTTAGTTATTTGTTTGCTTTAATCATTCATTGATTGGTTCTCTCTTTTTTTTTCTTTAGAAAGAGACAACTCAATTATCACAACCCATTTTCTAGTGCATCATAACTAGTTTGAAGATATCATATAGATGTCCTCACTAGCTTTTTCTCTTTTCTTTTTCAAAAACTTTTATTATTTATATGAAGTATAGAACTCTTGAATGACTTTTGACCAATAATTTTTTTATAATAATACTTTTGAAAATCTTAATAATGATTGTACTGAAATATGACGATATACTATTGAAATTTTAAAAACATAGTTGAAAAATATATAAGCAACTATATTTTCAAGAAAATACATTCTATAAAAAATTATAATAGATGAAAACATCACAAGGGTATTGCTTTACAGAAAACTTATGGAATTTTATCTTTTTAACAAGGATTAATTTAACACTAGAAATAATTATGAAGTCAAAGGTGAAAAATCTTTTCCTTAAAGAATGAGATAATAAAAACAGATGATAGAACTCTATTTTTAAAATGAAAGAAACTATTATCATGAAGTTTTTGCTTCTTCCTTGAGAAAAATAGGGAGCTTGAATTATCTGTAGGAAGATATTATTGATTTATGAAATCTTTAGGATAGATAATTTTGATAAAATAAATTTATGATAAAAAATTTAAGAGAAGGGAGATGATGGACTTCTCTAAAAATTAATCTTATTGTAAAATAAATATAATAGAATAAGACCTAATTAGTAAAAATTGAGAAGTTTAATGATGATTATTTGGAATCAGATTATTATTTTAAAGAAAGGAATCATGATTTATGGAAAATGACTCCTTTAAAGCCTTTCTTTTGAAAGATACTACCAAGAAAATTTGCATTCTTTAAGGGAGGATTTCATAATAATAAATTGAGCAAGTTCTCTAAAACTCTAATATTTTTACATAAAATTCCTTTCTCACTTGCCTTGGTGCATATATAAAAATATATTTTTATTGCTCATAAAAATATAAAATTATCAAAATTTAAAAATATAATCTTATGTGAAATAATTAGTAGGAGAAATTATATAAGGACAACACTCTAAATATGATAGAAATGAAATATGCAAATATTAAGAATAGAGTGTTTATGCATATTATGGCCTTATGGCCTATTAAAACCCAACTTTATAAAGTATTGGGCTTGTTAATAAGCCTTTAATAATTGTACATAACCATCCTAAGTAAAAGGTGGTCTCTACTAGCAATCAATAAAAATAATAAGAGCATCCATCAGGTTAGTAGCATATTTGAAAAATATCAATTAGTAAGTAATGAGTATAAATACTTAGTGAATGATTACTTAACTGTTATTCTAATAGATTTTAGCCAAAAA